>OX451735.1:1388954538-1389297038 GCA_948472305.1 Vicia faba | reverse complement strand
ACGTCAAATAAACAACAAAAACAACAACAACAACAACAACGTCAAATAAACAACAAAAACAACAACAACAATGTCAACAACATTAACAACGTCAAATAAACAACAACAACAAAAACGTCAAATAAACAACAACAACAACAACGTCAACAGCAACAACGTCAAATAAACAACAACAACAACAACAACAATAACAACGTCAAATAAACAACAACAATAACGTCAAATAAACAACAACAACAACAACGTCAAATAAACAACAACAACAACAACAAATACAACAACAACAACAACATCAAATAACAACAACAACATCAAATAAACAACAACAACAACGTCAAATAAACAACAACGTCAAATAAACAACAACAACAACAACGTCAAATAAACAACAACAACAACAACGTCAAATAAATAACAACAACAACAACGTCAAATGAATAACAACAACAACAACGTCAAATAAACAACAACAATAACAACAACGTCAAATAAGCAACAACAATTACAACAACAACAAATACAACAACAACAACGTCAAATAAACAACAACAACAACAACGTCAAATAAGCAACAACAACAACGTCAAATAAACAACAACAACAACGTCAAATAAACAACAACAACGTCAAATGAATAACAATAACAACAACGTCAAATAAACAACAACAATAACAACAACGTCAAATAAGCAACAACTATTACAACAACAACAAATACAACAACAACAACAACGTCAAATAAACAACAACAACAACAACGTCAAATAAGCAACAACAACAACGTCAAATAAACAACAACAACAACGTCAAATAATTGCAACAATAACAACAACGTCAAATAAGCAACAACAACAACAACAAATACAACAACAACAACGTCAAATAACAAAAACAACGTCAAATAAACAACAATAACAACGTCAAATAAAAAACAACAACAACAATGTCAACAACAACAACGTCAAATAAAAAACAACAACAACGTCAAATAAATAACAACAACTAAAACAACATCAAATAAACAACAACAACAACAACAACAACGTCAAATAAACAACAACAACAACAACAACGTCAACAACAACAACAACAACAATGTCAAATAAACAACAACAACAACGTCAAATAAACAACAACAACAACAACGTCAAATTAACAACAACAACAACAACGTCATATAAACAACAACAACAACGTCAAATAAACAACAACAACAACAACAACAATAACAATGTTAATTAAACAAAAACAATAACGTCAAATAAACAACAACAACAACAACGTCAAATAAACAACAACAACAACAAAAAATACAACAACAACAACAACGTCAAATAACAACCACAACGTCAAATAAACAACAACAACAACGTCAAATAAACAACAACAACGTCAACAACAACATCAAATCAACAACAACAACAACGTCAAATAAATAACATAAACAACGTCAAATAAACAACAACAACAACGACAACGCCAAATAAACAACAACAACAACAACGTCAAATGAATAACAACAAAAACAACAACAACGTCAAATAATCAACAACAATAACAACAACGTCAAATAAGCAATAACAATAACAACAACAATAAATAGAACAACAACAAAAACAACAACGTCAAATAAACAACAACAAAAACGTCAAATAAACAACAACAACGTTAAATAAACAACAACAACAACAACGTCAAATAAATAGCAACAATAACAACAACGTCAAATAAGTAACAAGAACAACAATAACAACAACAAATACAACAACAACTACAACAACAACGTCAAATAACAAAAACAACGTCAAATAAACAAAAATAACAACGTCAAAGAAACAACAACAACAACAACAACGTCAAATAAACAATAACCTCAACAACGTCAAATAACAACAACAACAACAACGTCAAATAAATAACAACAACAACAATGTCAAATAAACAACAACAACAACGTCAAATAAACAACAACAACAACAACGTCAAATAAACAACAACAACAACGTCAAATAAACAACAACAACAACAACAACAACGTCAAATAAAAAACAACAACAACAACAACGACAACGACATCAACAACAACAAAAACATCAAATAAACAACAACAACAACAACAACAACAACAACAACGTCAATAACAACAATTACGTCAAATAAACAACAACAACAACAACAACATCAAATAAATAACAACAACAATGTCAACAACAACAACGTCAAATAAACAACAACAACTAAAACAACATCAAATAAACAACAACAACAACAACAACGTCAAATAAACAAAAACAACAACAACGTCAACAACAACAACAACAACAATGTCAAATAAACAACAACAACAACGTCAAATAAACAACAACAACAACGTCAAATTAACAACAACAACAACAACGTCAAATAAACCACAACAACAACAACAATGTCAAATAAACAACAACAACACCAACAATAACAACAACAAAAACAACAACAACAACAACAACGTCAAATAAACAACAAAAACAACAACAACAACAACGTCAAATAAACAACAAAAACAACAACAACAATGTCAACAACATTAACAACGTCAAATAAACAACAACAACAACAACAACGTCAAATAAACAACAACAACAACAACATCAACAGCAACAACGTCAAATAAACAACAACAACAACAACAATAACAACGTCAAATAAACAACAACAATAACGTCAAATAAACAACAACAACAACAACAACGTCAAATAAACAACAACAACAACAACAACAACAAATACAACAACAACAACGTCAAATAAACAACAACGTCTAACAAACAACAACAACAACAACGTCAAATAAACAACAACAATAACAACGTCAAATAAACAACAACAACAACAACGTCAAATGAATAACAACAACAACAACGTCAAATAAACAACAACAATAACAACAACGTCAAATAAGCAACAACAATTACAACAACAACAAATACAACAACAACAACGTCAAATAAACAACAACAACAACAACAACGTCAAATAAGCAACAACAACAACGTCAAATAAACAACAACAACAACAACGTCAAATAAACAACAACAACAACAACGTCAAATGAATAACAACAACAACAACGTCAAATAAACAACAACAATAACAAAAACGTCAAATAAGCAACAACTATTACAACAACAACAAATACAACAACAACAACAACAACGTCAAATAAACAACAACAACAACAACGTCAAATAAGCAACAACAACAACGTCAAATAATTGCAACAATAACAACAACGTCAAATAAGCAACAACAACAACAACAAATACAACAACAACAACGTCAAATAACAAAAACAACGTCAAATAAACAACAATAACAACGTCAAATAAACAACAACAACAACAACGTCAAATAAACAATAACAACAACAACAACGTCAAATAAATAACAACAACAACATCAAATAAACAACAACAACAACAACGTCCAATAAACAACAACAACAACGTCAAATAAACAACAACAACAACGTCAAATAAACAACAACGTCAAATAAACAACAACAACAACAACTCCGTCAAATAAACAACAACAACACCAACAATAACAACGACAAAAACAACAACAACAACAACAACATCATATAAACAACAAACACAATAACAACAATGTCAACAACATTAACAACATCAAATAAACAACAACAACAACGTCGTCAAATAAACAACAACAACAACAACGTCATCAACAACAACAACGTCAAATAAACAACAACAACAACAACAATAACAACGTCAAACAAACAACAACAATAACGTCAAATAAACAACAACAACAACAACAACAACAAATACAACGTCAAATAAACAACAACAACAACAACAAATACAACAATAACAACAACGTCAAATAACAACAACAACGTGAAATAAACAACAAAAACAACAACAACAACAACGTCAACAACATTAACAACGTCAAATAAACAACAACAACAACGTCAAATAAACAACAACAACAACAACGTCAACAACAACAACGTCAAATAAACAACAACAACCTCAAATAAACAACAACACTGACAACAACAACGTCAAATAAACAACAGCAACAACAACATCAAATAAACAACAACAACAACAACAACGTCAAATAAGCAACAACAACAACAACAACAATGTCAAATACAACAACAACAACAACAACAACGTCAAATAACAAAAACAACGTCAAATAAACAACAATAACAAAGTCAAATAAACAACAACAACAACGTCTAATAAACAACAACAACAACAACGTCAAATAAATAACAACAAGAACAACAACGTTAAATAAACAACAACAACAACAACGTCAAATAAACAACAACAACAACGACAAATAAACAACAACAACAACGTCAAATAAACAATAACAACAACAATAACAATAACAAAAACAACAACGTCAAATAAACAACAATAACAACAACATCAACAACAACAAAATCGTCAAGTAAACAAACAACAACAACAACAACATCAACAACAACCACTACGTCAAATAAACAACAACAACAACTTCAAATAAACAACAACAACAACAACAATCACTAACAACAACAACAACAACGCCAAATAAACAACAAAAACAATAACAATGTGAACAACATTAACAACGTCAAAAAAACAACAACAACAACAACAACGTCAAATAAACAACAACAACGTCAAATAAACAACAACAACAACGTCAAATAAATAACAACAACAACGTCAAATAAACAACAACAACAACAACGTCAAATAAACAACAACAACAACAACGTCAAATAAACAACAACAACAACAACGTCAAATGAATAACAACAACAAAGTCAAATAAACAACAACAACAACGTCAAATAAACCACAACGTCAACAACAACAACGTCAAATAAACAACAACAACTATGTCAACAACAACAACAACAAAATCAAATAAACAACAACAACAACGTCAACAACAATAACGTCAAATAAACAAGAACAACAACAACGTCAAATAAATAACAACAACAACAACGTCAACAACAACATCAAATAAACAACAACAACAACGTCAAATAAATAACAACAACAACGACAAATAAACAACAAAAACAACGACAACAACAACATCAAATAATCAACAACAATAACAACATCGTCAAATAAGCAACAACAATAACAACAACAACAAAAACAACAACGTCAAATCAACAACAACAAAAACGTCAAATAAACAACAACAATGTCAAATAAACAACAACAACAACAACGTCAAAAAAATAACAACAATAACAACAACCTCAAATAAGCAACAAGAACAACAATAACAATAACAAATACAACAACAAATACAACAACAACGTCAAATAACAAAAACAACGTCAAATAAACAACAATAACAACGTCAAATAAACAACAACAACAACAACGTCAAATAAACAATAACAACAACTACAACGTCAAATAAATAAGAACAACAACAATGTCAAATAAACAACAACAACAACAACGTCAAATAAACAACAACAACAACGTCAAATAAACAACAACAACAACAACAATAACAACAACAACAACAACGTTAAATAAACAACAACAACAACAACGTCAAATAAAAAACAACAACAACAACGACATCAACAACAACAAAAACGTCAAATAAACAACAACAACAACAACGTCAATAACAACAATTACAACAACATCAAATAAACAACAACAACAAGTATGACAATAATAACAACGTCAAATAAAAAACAACAACAACGTCAAATCAACAACAACTAAAACAACATCAAATAAACAACAACAATAACAAAGTCAAATAAACAACAACAACAACAACGTCAAATAAACAACAACAACAATGTCAAATAAGCAATAACAACAACAACAACGTCAAATAAACAACAACAACAACAACGTCAAATAAACAACAACAATGTCAAATAAACAACAACAACAACAATGTCAACAACGACAACGTCAAATAAAAAACAACAACAACGTCAAATAAACAACAACAACAACAACAACGTCAAACAAACAACAATAACAATGTCAAATAAGCAACAATAACAACAACAACGTCAACAACAACAACGTCAAATAAACAACAACAACAACGTCAAATAAACAACAACAACAACGTCAAATAAATAACAACAACAACAACAATGTCAAATAAACAACAACAACAACAACACCGTCAACAACAACAACAATATAAAATAAAATACAACCACAACAATGTCCAATAAACAACAACAACAACAACGTCAAATAACAAAAACAACGTCAAATAAACAACAATAACAACGTCAAATAAACAACAACAACAACAACTTCAAATAAAGAACAAAAACTATGTCAACAACAACAACAACATCAAATAAACAACAACAACAACGTCAACAACAACAACAACTTCAAATAGACAACAACAACAACAACGTCAAATAAACAACAACAACAACAACGTCAAATGAATAACAACAACAACAACATCAAATAAACAACAACAATAACAACAACGTCAAATAAGCAACAACAACAACAACGTCAAATAAGCAACAACAACAACGTCAAATAAACAACAACAACGTCAAATAAACAACAACAACAACGTCAAATGAATAACAATAACAACAACGTCAAATAAACCACAACAACAACGACAACGCCAAATAAACAACAACAACAACAACGTCAAATGAATAACAACAAAAACAACAACAACGTCAAATAATCAACAACAATAACAACAACGTCAAATAAGCAATAACAATAACAACAACAATAAATAGAACAACAACAAAAACAACAACGTCAAATAAACAACAACAAAAACGTCAAATAAACAACAACAACGTCAAATAAACAACAACAACAATAATAACAACAACAACAACGTCAAATAAACAACAACAACAACAACAACAACAACAACGTCAAATATAAAACAACAACAACAACAACGACAACGACATCAACAACAACAAAAACATCAAATAAACAACAACAACAACGTCAATAACAACAATTACGTCAAATAAACAACAACAACAACAACAACATCAAATAAACAACAACAAAAATGTCAACAACAACAACGTCAAATAAACAACAACAACTAAAACAACATCAAATAAACAACAACAACAACAACAACGTCAAATAAACAAAAACAACAACAACGTCAACAACAACAACAACAACAATGTCAAATAAACAACAACAACAACGTCAAATAAACAACAACAACAACAACGTCAAATTAACAACAACAACAACAACAACGTCAAATACACCACAAAAACAACAACAATGTCAAATAAACAACAACAACACCAACAATAACAACAACAAAAACAACAACAACAACAACGTCAAATAAACAACAAAAACAACAACAACAACAACAACAACGTCAAATAAACAACAAAAACAACAACAACAATGTCAACAATATTAACAACGTCAAATAAACAACTACAACAACAACGTCAAATAAACAACAACAACAACAACGTCAACAGCAACAACGTCAAATAAACAACAACAACAACAACAACAATAACAACGTCAAATAAACAACAACAATAACGTCAAATAAACAACAACAACAACGTCAAATAAACATAAACAACAACAACAACAACAAATACAACAACAACAACGTCAAATAACAACAACAACAACATCAAATAAACAACAACAACAACGTCAACAACAACAACAACTTCAAATAGACAACAACAACAACAACGTCAAATAAACAACAACAACAACAACGTCAAATGAATAACAACAACAACAACATCAAATAAACAACAACAATAACAACAACGTCAAATAAGCAACAACAACAACAACGTCAAATAAGCAACAACAACAACGTCAAATAAACAACAACAACGTCAAATAAACAACAACAACAACGTCAAATGAATAACAATAACAACAACGTCAAATAAACCACAACAACAACG
This sequence comes from Vicia faba, assembly GCA_948472305.1. Taxonomy (NCBI): domain Eukaryota; kingdom Viridiplantae; phylum Streptophyta; class Magnoliopsida; order Fabales; family Fabaceae; genus Vicia; species Vicia faba. The sequence continues at coordinate 1,389,289,057 of OX451735.1, read as the reverse complement.
ACAACGCCAAATAAACAACAACAACAACAACGTCAAATGAATAACAACAAAAACAACAACAACGTCAAATAATCAACAACAATAACAACAACGTCAAATAAGCAATAACAATAACAACAACAATAAATAGAACAACAACAAAAACAACAACGTCAAATAAACAACAACAAAAACGTCAAATAAACAACAACAACGTCAAATAAACAACAACAACAATAATAACAACAACAACAACGTCAAATAAACAACAACAACAACAACAACAACAACAACAACGTCAAATATAAAACAACAACAACAACAACGACAACGACATCAACAACAACAAAAACATCAAATAAACAACAACAACAACAACAACAACGTCAATAACAACAATTACGTCAAATAAACAACAACAACAACAACAACATCAAATAAACAACAACAAAAATGTCAACAACAACAACGTCAAATAAACAACAACAACTAAAACAACATCAAATAAACAACAACAACAACAACAACGTCAAATAAACAAAAACAACAACAACGTCAACAACAACAACAACAACAATGTCAAATAAACAACAACAACAACGTCAAATAAACAACAACAACAACAACGTCAAATTAACAACAACAACAACAACAACAACGTCAAATAAACCACAAAAACAACAACAATGTCAAATAAACAACAACAACACCAACAATAACAACAACAAAAACAACAACAACAACAACGTCAAATAAACAACAAAAACAACAACAACAACAACAACGTCAAATAAACAACAAAAACAACAACAACAATGTCAACAATATTAACAACGTCAAATAAACAACAACAACAACAACGTCAAATAAACAACAACAACAACAACGTCAACAGCAACAATGTCAAATAAACAACAACAACAACAACAACAATAACAACGTCAAATAAACAACAACAATAACGTCAAATAAAGAACAACAACAACGTCAAATAAACATAAACAACAACAACAACAACAAATACAACAACAACAACGTCAAATAACAACAACAACATCAAATAAACAACAACAACAACGTCAAATAAACAACAACAATAACAACAACGTCAAATAAGCAACAACAACAACAACGTCAAATAAGCAACAACAACAACGTCAAATAAACAACAACAACGTCAAATAAACAACAACAACAACGTCAAATGAATAACAATAACAACAACGTCAAATAAACCACAACAACAACGACAACGCCAAATAAACAACAACAACAACAACGTCAAATGAATAACAACAAAAACAACAACAACGTCAAATAATCAACAACAATAACAACAACGTCAAATAAGCAATAACAATAACAACAACAATAAATAGAACAACAACAAAAACAACAACGTCAAATAAACAACAACAAAAACGTCAAATAAACAACAACAACGTCAAATAAACAACAACAACAATAATAACAACAACAACAACGTCAAATAAACAACAACAACAACAACAACAACAACAACAACGTCAAATATAAAACAACAACAACAACAACGACAACGACATCAACAACAACAAAAACATCAAATAAACAACAACAACAACAACAACAACGTCAATAACAACAATTACGTCAAATAAACAACAACAACAACAACAACATCAAATAAACAACAACAAAAATGTCAACAACAACAACGTCAAATAAACAACAACAACTAAAACAACATCAAATAAACAACAACAACAACAACAACGTCAAATAAACAAAAACAACAACAACGTCAACAACAACAACAACAACAATGTCAAATAAACAACAACAACAACGTCAAATAAACAACAACAACAACAACGTCAAATTAACAACAACAACAACAACAACGTCAAATAAACCACAAAAACAACAACAATGTCAAATAAACAACAACAACACCAACAATAACAACAACAAAAACAACAACAACAACAACGTCAAATAAACAACAAAAACAACAACAACAACAACAACGTCAAATAAACAACAAAAACAACAACAACAATGTCAACAATATTAACAACGTCAAATAAACAACAACAACAACAACGTCAAATAAACAACAACAACAACAACGTCAACAGCAACAATGTCAAATAAACAACAACAACAACAACAACAACAATAACAACGTCAAATAAACAACAACAATAACGTCAAATAAAGAACAACAACAACGTCAAATAAACATAAACAACAACAACAACAACAAATACAACAACAACAACGTCAAATAACAACAACAACATCAAATAAACAACAACAACAACGTCAAATAAACAACAACGTCAAATAAACAACAACAACAACAACGTCAAATAAACAACAACAACAACGTCAAATGAATAACAACAACAACAACGTCAAATAAACAACAACAATAACAACAACGTCAAATAAGCAACAACAATTACAACAACAACAAATACAACAACAACGTCAAATAAACAACAACAACAACAACGTCAAATAAGCAACAACAACAACGTCAAATAAACAACAACAACAACAACGTCAAATAAACAACAACAACAACAACAACGTCAAATGAATAACAATAACAACAACGTCAAATAAACAACAACAATAACAACAACGTCAAATAAGCAACAACTATTACAACAACAACAAATACAACAACAACAACAACGTCAAATAAACAACAACAACAACAACGTCAAATAAGCAACAACAACAACGTCAAATAAACAACAACAACAACGTCAAATAATTGCAACAATAACAACAACGTCAAATAAGCAACAACAACAACAACAAATACAACAACAACGTCAAATAACAAAAACAACGTCAAATAAACAACAATAACAACGTCAAATAAACAACAACAACAACAACGTCAAATAAACAATAACAACAACAACAACGTCAAATAAATAACAACAACAATGTCAAATAAACAACAACAACAACATCGTCCAATAAACAACAACAACAACGTCAAATAAACAACAACAACAACGTCAAATAAACAACAACGTCAAATAAACAACAACAACAACAACAACAAATAAACAACAATAACAACAACGTCAAATAAACAACAACAACACCAACAATAACAACGACAAAAACAACAACAACAACAACAACAACATCATATAAACAACAAACACAATAACAACAATGTCAACAACATTAACAACGTCAAATAAACAACAACAACAACGTCGTCAAATAAACAACAACAACAACAACGTCATCAACAACAACAACGTCAAATAAACAACAACAACAACAACAATAACAACGTCAAACAAACAACAACAATAACGTCAAATAAACAACAACAACAACAACAACAACAAATACAACGTCAAATAAACAACAACAACAACAACAAATACAACAATAACAACAACGTCAAATAACAACAACAACGTGAAATAAACAACAAAAACAACAACAACAACGTCAACAACATTAACAACGTCAAATAAACAACAACAACAACGTCAAATAAACAACAACAACAACAACGTCAACAACAACAAAAACGTCAAATAAACAACAACAACCTCAAATAAACAACAACAACGACAACAACAACGTCAAATAAACAACAGCAACAACAACATCAAATAAACAACAACAACAACAACAACGTCAAATAAGCAACAACAACAACAACAATGTCAAATACAACAACAACAACAACAACGTCAAATAACAAAAACGTCAAATAAACAACAATAACAAAGTCAAATAAACAACAACAACAACGTCTAATAAACAACAACAACAACGTCAAATAATAAACAACAAGAACAATAACGTTAAATAAACAACAACAACAACGTCAAATAAACAACAACAACAACGACAAATAAACAACAACAACAACAACGTCAAATAAACAATAACAACAACAATAACAATAACAAAAACAACAACGTCAAATAAACAACAAAACAACAACATCAACAACAACAAAATCGTCAAGTAAACAAACAACAACAACAACAACAACAACAACGTCAACAACAACAACTACGTCAAATAAACAACAACAACAACTTCAAATAAACAACAACAACAACAACAATCACTAACAACAACAACAACGCCAAATAAACAACTAAAACAATAACAATGTCAACAACATTAACAACGTCAAAAAAACAACAACAACAACAACAACAACGTCAAATAAACAACAACAACGTCAAATAAACAACAACAACAACGTCAAATAAATAACAACAACAACGTCAAATAAACAACAACAACAACAACAACGTCAAATAAACAACAACAACAACGTCAAATAAACAACAACAACAACAACGTCAAATGAATAACAACAACAAAGTCAAATAAACAACAACAACAACGTCAAATAAACCACAACATCAACAACAACGTCAAATAAACAACAACAACTATGTCAACAACAACAACAACATCAAATAAACAACAACAACAACGTCAACAACAACAACATCAAATAAACAACAACAACAACAACAACAACGTCAAATAAATAACAACAACAACAACGTCAACAACAACATCAAATAAACAACAACAACAACATCAAATAAATAACAACAACAACGTCAAATAAACAACAAAAACAACGACAACAACAACGTCAAATAATCAACAACAATAACAACATAGTCAAATAAGCAACAACAATAACAACAACAACAAATACAACAACAACAAAAACAACAACGTCAAATAAACAACAACAAAAACGTCAAATAAACAACAACAATGTCAAATAAACAACAACAACAACAACGTCAAAAAAATAACAACAATAACAACAACCTCAAATAAGCAACAAGAACAACAATAACAACAACAAATACAACAACAAATACAACAACAACTACAACAGCAACGTCAAATAACAAAAACAACGTCAAATAAACAACAATAACAATGTCAAATAAACAACAACAACAACGTCAAATAAACAATAACAACAACTACAACGTCAAATAAATAACAACAACAACAATGTCAAATAAACAACAACAACAACGTCAAATAAACAACAACAACAACGTCAAATAAACAACAACAACAACAACAACAATAACAACAACAACAACAACGTTAAATAAACAACAACAACAACAACGTCAAATAAAAAACAACAACAACAACGACATCAACAACAACAAAAACGTCAAATAAACAACAACAACAACAACGTCAATAACAACAATTACGTCAAATAAACAACAACAACAACAACATCAAATAAACAACAACAACAACTATGTCAATAATAACAACGTCAAATAAAAAACAACAACAACGTCAAATCAACAACAACTAAAACAACATCAAATAAACAACAACAACAACAACAACGTCAAATAAACAACAACAACAACAACAACAACGTCAAATAAACAACAACAACAATGTCAAATAAGCAATAACAACAACAACAACGTCAACAACAACAACGTCAAATAAACAACAACAACAACAACAACGTCAAATAAACAACAACAACGTCAAATAAACAACAACAACAACAATGTCAACAACGACAACGTCAAATAAAAAACAACAACACCGTCAAATAAACAACAACAACAACAACAACGTCAAATAAACAACAACAACAATGTCAAATAAGCAACAATAACAACAACAACAACGTCAACAACAACAACGTCAAATAAACAACAACAACAACAACAACGTCAAATAAATAACAACAACAACAACAATGTCAAATAAACAACAACAACAACAACACCGTCAACAACAACAATATAAAATAAACAACAACCACAACAATGTCCAATAAACAACAACAACAACAACGTCAAATAACAAAAACAACGTCAAATAAACAACAATAACAACGTCAAATAAACAACAACAACAACAACAACTTCAAATAAAGAACAAAAACAATGTCAACAACAACAACAACATCAAATAAACAACAACAACAACGTCAACAACAACAACTTCAAATAGACAACAACAACAACAACGTCAAATAAACAACAACAACAACAAAGTCAAATGAATAACAACAACAACAACGTCAAATAAACAACAACAATAACAACAACGTCAAATAAGCAACAACAATTACAACAACAACAAATACAACAACAACAACAACGTCAAATAAACAACAACAACAACAACGTCAAATAAGCAACAACAACAACGTCAAATAAACAACAACAACAACGTCAAATGAATAACAACAACAAGAACGTCAAATAAACAACAACAATAACAACAACGTCAAATAAGCGACAACAATTACAACAACAACAAATACAACAACAACAACAACGTCAAATAAACAACAACAACAACAACAACGTCAAATAAGCAACAACAAGAACGTCAAATAAACAACAACAACAACAACGTCAAATAACAAAAACAACGTCAAATAAACAACAATAACAAAGTCAAATAAACAACAACAACAACAACAACGTCTAATAAACAACAACAACAACGTCAAATAAATAACAACAAGAACAACAACGTTAATTAAACAACAACAACAACAACGTCAAATAAACAACAACAAAAACGTCAAATAAACAACAACAACAACAACGTCAAATAAACAATAACAACAACAATAATAATAACAAAAACAACAACGTCAAATAAACAACAATAACAACAACATCAACAACAACAAAATCGTCAAGTAAACAAACAACAACAACAACAACAACAACAACGTCAACAACAACAACTACGTCAAAAAAACAACAACAACAACTTCAAATAAATAACAACAACAACAACAACAATCACTAACAACAACAACAACAACGCCAAATAAACAACAAAAACAATAACAATGTCAACAACATTAACAACGTCAAAAAAACAACAACGACGACAACAACGTCAAATAAACAACAACAACAATGTCAAATAAATAACAACAACAACGTCAAATAAACAACAACAACAACGTCAAATAAACAACAACAACAACAACGTCAAATAAACAACAACAACAACAACGTCAAATGAATAACAACAACAAAGTCAAATAAACAACAACAACAACAACAACGTCAAATAAACAACAACGTCAACAACAACAACGTCAAATAAACAACAACAACTATGTCAACAACAACAACAACATCAAATAAACAACAACAACAACGTCAACAACAACAACGTCAAATAAACAACAACAACAACAACGTCAAATAAACAACAACAACAACAACGTCAACAACAACATCAAATAAACAACAACAACAACGTCAAATAAATAACAACAACAACGTCAAATAAACAACCAAAACAACGACAACAACAACGTCAAATAAAGAACAACAACAACAGCAACGTCAAATAAACAACAACAACAACGTCAAATGAATAACAACAACAACAACGTCAAATAATCAACAACAATAACAACATCGTCAAATAAGCAACAACAATAACAACAACAACAAATACAACAACAACAAAAACAACAACGTCAAATAAACCACAACAACAACGTCAAATAAACAACAACAACAACAGCGTCAAATAAATAACAACAATAACAACAACCTTAAATAAGCAACAAGAACAACAATAACAACAACAAATACAACAACAACTACAACAGCAACGTCAAATAACAAAAACAACGTCAAATAAACAACAATAACAACGTCAAATAAACAACAACAACAACAACGCCAAATAATCAATAACAACAACTTCAACGTCAAATAAATAACAACAACAACAATGTCAAATAAACAACAACAACAACGTCAAATAAACAACAACAACAACAACGTCAAATAAACAACAACAACAACAACAATAACAACAACAACAACATTAAATAAACAACAACAACAACAACAACAACAACAACAACGTCAAATAAAAAATAACAAAAACAACGACATCAACAACAACAAAAACGTCAAATAAACAACAACAACAACAACAACGTCAATAACAACAATTACGTCAAATAAACAACAACAACAACATCAAATAAACAACAACAACAACAACTATGTCAACAATAACAACGTCAAATAAAAAACAACAACAACGTCAAATCAACAACAACAAGTAAAATAACATCAAATAAACAACAACAACAACAACGTCAAATAAACAACAATAACAACAACAACGTCAAATAGAAAACAACAACAATGTCAAATAAGCAATAACAACAACAACAACGTCAACAACAACAACGTCAAATAAACAACAACAACAACAACAACGTCAAATAAACAACAACAACAACGTCAAATAAACAACAACAACAACAATGTCAACAACAACAACGTCAAATAAAAAACAACAACAACGTCAAATAAACAACAACAACAATGTCAAATAAGAAACAACAACAACAACAACAACAACGTCAACAACAACAACGTCAAATAAACAACAACAACAACGTCAAATAAACAACAACAACAACGTCAAATAAATAACAACAACAACAATGTCAAATAAACAACAACAACAACAACAACACCGTCAACAACAACAACAATATAAAATAAACAACAACCACAACAATGTCCAATAAACAACAACAACAACAACGTCAAATAACAAAAACAACGTCAAATAAACAACAATAACAACGTCAAATAAACAACAACAACAACAACAACAACTTCAAATAAAGAACAAAAACTATGTCAACAACATCAAATAAACAACAACAACAACGTCAACAACAACAATAACTTCAAATAGACAACAACAACAACAACGTCAAATAAACAACAATAAGAACAACGTCAAATGAATAACAACAACAACAACGTCAAATAAACAACAACAATAACAACAACGTCAAATAAGCAACAACAATTACAACAACAACAAATACAACAACAACAACGTCAAATAAACAACAACAACAACAACGTCAAATAAGCAACAACAACAACGTCAAATAAACAACAACAACGTCAAATAAACAACAACAACAACGTCAAATGAATAACAACAACAAGAACGTCAAATAAACAACAACAATAACAACAACGTCAAATAAGCAACAACAATTACAACAACAACAAATACATCAACAACAACAACGTCAAATAAACAACAACAACAACAACAACGTCAAATAAGCAACAACAACAACGTCAAATAAACAACAACAACAACAACGTCAAATAATTGCAACAATAACAACAATGTCTAATAAACAACAACAACAACGTCAAATGAAGTACAACAACAACAATGTCAAATAACAAAAACAACGTCAAATAAACAACAATAACAACGTCAAATAAACAACAACAACAACAACAACGTCAAGTAAACAATAACAACAACAACAACGTCAAATAAATAACAACAACAACGTCAAATAAACAACAATAACAACAACGTCCAATAAACAACAACAACAACAATGTCAAATAAACAACAACAACAACAACAACAATAACGTTAAATAAACAACAACAACAACAACAACAACGTCAAATAAAAAACAACAACAACAACAACAACATCAACAACAACAAAAACGTCAAATAAACAACAACAACAATGTCAATAAGAACAACTATGTCAAATATACAACAACAACGTCAAATAAACAACAACAACAACAATGTCAACATCAACAACGTCAAATAAAAAACAACAACAACGTCAAATAAACAACAACAACTAAAACAACATCAAATAAACAACACCAACAACAACGTCAAATAAACAACAACAACAACAACGTCAACAACAACAACACAAAAACAATGTCAAATAAACAACAACAACAACAACGTCAAATAAACAACATCAACAACAACGTCAAATAAACAACAACAACAACAACAACGTCAAATAAACAACAACAACAATAACGTCAAATAAACAACAACAACAACGTCAAATAAACAACAATAACACCAACAATAACAACGACAAAAACAACAACAACAACAACAACAACAACGTCAAATAAACAACAAAAACAATAACAACAAAGTCAACAACATTAACAACGTCAAATAAACAACAACAACAACGTCGTCAAATAAACAACAACAACAACAACGTCATCAACAACAACAACGTCAAATAAACAACAACAACAACAACAATAACAACGTCAAATAAACAACGTCAAATAAACAACGACAATAACGTCAAATAAACAACAACAACACCGTCAAATAAACAACAACAACAACAACAATAACAACGTCAAATAAACAACATCAACAACAACAACAACAACAACAAATACAATGTCAAATAAACAACAACAACAACAACAAATACAACAATAACAACAACGTCAAATAACAACAACAACGTGAAATAAACAACAAAAACAACAACAACAACGTCAACAACATTAACAACGTCAAATAAACAACAACAACAACAACGTCAAATAAACAACAACAACAACAACGTCAAATAAACAACAACAACAACGTCAAATAAACAACAACAACAACAACAACAACGTCAAATAAACAACAGCAACAACAACATCAAATAAACAACAACAACAACAACAACGTCAATTAAGCAACAACAACAACAACAACAAATACAACAACAACAACAATAACGTCAAATAACAAAAACAACGTCAAATAAACAACAATAACAAAGTCAAATAAACAACAACAACAACAACAACGTCTAATAAACAACAACAACAACAACGTCAAATAAATAACAACAAGAACAACAACGTTAAATAAACAACAACAACAACAACAACGTCAAATAAACAACAACAACAACGTCAAATAAACAACAACAACAACGTCAAATAAACAATAACAACAACAATATCAATAACAAAAACAACAACGTCAAATAAAGCACAACAACAACAACGTCAAATAAACAACAATAACGACAACATCAACAACAAGAAAATCGTCAAGTAAACAAACAACAACAACAACAACGTCAACAACAATAACTACGTCAATATAAACAACAACAACGTCAAATAAACAACAACAACAACAACAACAACAACGTCAACAACAATAACTACGTCAAATAAACAACAACAACAACGTCAAATAAACAACAACAACAACAACAACAATCACTATCAACAACAACAACAACGCCAAAAAAACAACAAAAACAACAACAATGTCAACAACATTAACAACGTCAAAAAAACAACAACAACAACAACAACGTCAAATAAACAACAACAACGTCAAATAAACAACAACAACAACAACGTTAAATAAATAACAACAAATACAACAACAACTACAACAGCAACGTCAAATAACAAAAACAATGTCAAATAAACAACAACAACAACGTGAAATAAACAACAACAACAACGTCAAATAAACAACAACAACAACAACAACAACAATAACAACAACAACAACGTTAAATAAACAACAACAACAACAACAACAACGTCAAATAAAAAACAACAACAACAACGACATCAACAACAACAAAAACGTGAAATAAACAACAACAACAACAACGTCAATAACAACAATTACGTCAAATAAACAACAACAACAACAACATCAAATAAACAACAACAACAACTATGTCAACAATAACAACGTCAAATAAAAAACAACAACGTCAAATCAACAACAACAACTAAAACAACATCAAATAAACAACAACAACAACAACAACAACGTCAAATAAACAACAACAACAACAACGTCAAATAAACAACAACATTGTCAAATAAGCAATAACAACAACAACAACGTCAACAACAACAACGTCAAATAAACAACAACAACAACAACGTCAAATAAACAACAACAACAACACCGTCAAATAAACAACAACAACAACGTCAAATAAACAACAACAACAACAACAATGTCAACAACAACAATGTCAAATAAAAAACAACAACAACGTCAAATAAACAACAACAACAACAACAACGTCAAATAAACAACAACAACAATGTCAAATAAGCAACAACAACAACAACAACAACGTCAACAACAACAACGTCAAATAAACAACAACAACAACAACAAATACAACAATAACAACAACGTCAAATAACAACAACAACGTGAAATAAACAACAAAAACAACAACAACAACGTCAACAACATTAACAACGTCAAATAAACAACAACAACAACAACGTCAAATAAACAACAACAACAACAACGTCAAATAAACAACAACAACAACGTCAAATAAACAACAACAACGACAACAACAACGTCAAATAAACAACAGCAACAACAACATCAAATAAACAACAACAACAACAACGTCAAATAAGCAACAACAACAACAACAACAAATACAACAACAACAACAATAACGTCAAATAACAAAAACAACGTCAAATAAACAACAATAACAAAGTCAAATAAACAACAACAACAACAACGTCTAATAAACAACAACAACAACAACGTCAAATAAATAACAACAAGAACAACAACGTTAAATAAACAACAACAACAACAACGTCAAATAAACAACAACAACAACGTCAAATAAACAACAACAACAACGTCAAATAAACAATAACAACAACAATATCAATAACAAAAACAACAACGTCAAATAAAGCACAACAACAACAACGTCAAATAAACAACAATAACAACAACATCAACAACAAGAAAATCGTCAAGTAAACAAACAACAACAACAACAACGTCAACAACAATAACTACGTCAATATAAACAACAACAACGTCAAATAAACAACAACAACAACAACAACAACGTCAACAACAATAACTACGTCAAATAAACAACAACAACAACGTCAAATAAACAACAACAACAACAACAACAATCACTATCAACAACAACAACAACGCCAAAAAAACAACAAAAACAACAACAATGTCAACAACATTAACAACGTCAAAAAAACAACAACAACAACAACAACGTCAAATAAACAACAACAACGTCAAATAAACAACAACAACAACAACGTTAAATAAATAACAACAAATACAACAACAACTACAACAGCAACGTCAAATAACAAAAACAATGTCAAATAAACAACAACAACAACGTGAAATAAACAACAACAACAACGTCAAATAAACAACAACAACAACAACAACAACAATAACAACAACAACAACGTTAAATAAACAACAACAACAACAACAACGTCAAATAAAAAACAACAACAACAACGACATCAACAACAACAAAAACGTCAAATAAACAACAACAACAACAACGTCAATAACAACAATTACGTCAAATAAACAACAACAACAACAACATCAAATAAACAACAACAACAACAACTATGTCAACAATAACAACGTCAAATAAAAAACAACAACAACGTCAAATCAACAACAACAACTAAAACAACATCAAATAAACAACAACAACAACAACAACAACAACGTCAAATAAACAACAACAACAACAACGTCAAATAAACAACAACAACATTGTCAAATAAGCAATAACAACAACAACAACGTCAACAACAACAACGTCAAATAAACAACAACAACAACAACAACGTCAAATAAACAACAACAACAACACCGTCAAATAAACAACAACAACAACGTCAAATAAACAACAACAACAACGTCAAATAAACAACAACAACAACAACAATGTCAACAACAACAATGTCAAATAAAAGACAACAACAACGTCAAATAAACAACAACAACAACAACAACAACGTCAAATAAACAACAACAACAATGTCAAATAAGCAACAACAACAACAACAACAACGTCAACAACAACAACGTCAAATAAACAACAACAACAACAACGTCAAATAAATAACAACAACAACAACAATGTCAAATAAACAACAACAACAACAACACCGTCAACAACAACAACAATATAAAATAAACAACAACCACAACAATGTCCAATAAACAACAACAACAACAACGTCAAATAACAAAAACAACGTCAAATAAACAACAATAATAACGTCAAATAAACAATAACAACAACAACAACTTCAAATAAAGAACAACAACTATGTCAACAACAACAACAACATCAAATAAACAACAACAACAACGTCAACAACAACAACAACTTCAAATAGACAACAACAACAACAACGTCAAATAAACAACAATAACAACAACGTCAAATGAATAACAACAACAACGTCAAATAAACAACAACAATAACAACAACGTCAAATAAGCAACAACAATTACAACAACAACAAATACAACAACAATAACAACAACATCAAATAAACAACAACAACAGCAACAACGTCAAATAAGCAACAACAACAACGTCAAATAAACAACAACAACGTCAAATAAACAATAACAACAACGTCAAATAAATAACAACAACAAGTACGTCAAATAAACAACAACAATAACAACAACGTCAAATAAGCAAAAACAATTACAACAATAACAAATACAACAATAACAACAACGTCAAATAAACAACAACAACGTCAAATAAGCAACAACAACAACGTCAAATAAACAACAACAACAACGTTAAATAATTGCAACAATAACAACAATGTCTAATAAACAACAACAACAACAACGTCAAATGAAATACAACAACAACAACATCAAATAACAAAAACAACGTCAAATAAACAACAATAACAACGTCAAATAAACAACAACAACAACAACGTCAAATAAACAATAACAACAACAACAACGTCAAATAAATAACAACAACAACGTCAAATAAACAACAACAACAACAACGTCCAATAAACAACAACAACAACAACAATGTCAAATAAACAACAACAACAACGTCAAATAAACAACAACAACAACAACGTCAAATAAACAACAACAACGACAACAACAACGTCAAATAAACAACAGCAATAACAACATCAAATAAACAACAACAACAACAACAACAACGTCAAATAAGCAACAACAACAACAACAACAACAAATACAACAACAACAACAATAACGTCAAATAACAAAAACAACGTCAAATAAACAACAATAAGAGAGTCAAATTAACAACAACAACAACGTCTAATAAACAACAACAACAACAACGTCAAATAAATAACAACAAGAACAACAACGTTAAATAAACAACAACAACAACAACGCCAAATAAACAACAACAACAACAACAACGTCAAATAAACAACAACAACAACGTCAAATAAACAATAACAACAACAATAACAATAACAATAACAACAACGTCAAATAAACCACAACAACAACAACGTCAAATAAACAACAATAACAACAACATCAACAACAAGAGAATCGTCAAGTAAACAAACAACAACAACAACAACAACAACGTCAACAACAATAACTACGTCAAATAAACAACAACAACAACGTCAAATAAACAACAACAACAACAACAACAATCACTAACAACAACAACAACGTCAACAACAATAACTACGTCAATATAAACAACAACAACGTCAAATAAACAACAACAACAACAACAACAACGTCAACAACAATAACTACGTCAAATAAACAACAACAACAACGTCAAATAAACAACAACAACAACAACAACAACAATCACTATCAACAACAACAACAACGCCAAAAAAACAACAAAAACAACAACAATGTCAACAACATTAACAACGTCAAAAAAATAACAACAACAACAACAACGTCAAATAAACAACAACAACGTCAAATAAACAACAACAACAACAATGTTAAATAAATAACAACAAATACAACAACAACTACAACAGCAACGTCAAATAACAAAAACAATGTCAAATAAACAACAACAACAACGTGAAATAAACAACAACAACAACGTCAAATAAACAACAACAACAACAACAACAATAACAACAACAACAACGTTAAATAAACAACAACAACAACAACAACGTCAAATAAAAAACAACAACAACAACGACATCAACAACAACAAAAACGTCAAATAAACAACAACAACAACAACGTCAATAACAACAATTACGTCAAATAAACAACAACAACAACAACATCAAATAAACAGCAACAACAACAACTATGTCAACAATAACAACGTCAAATAAAAAACAACAACAACGTCAAATCAACAACAACAACTAAAACAACATCAAATAAACAACAACAACAACAACAACAACGTCAAATAAACAACAACAACAACAACGTCAAATAAACAACAACAACATTGTCAAATAAGCAATAACAACAACAACAACGTCAACAACAACAACGTCAAATAAACAACAACAACAACAACGTCAAATAAACAACAACAACAACACCGTCAAATAAACAACAACAACAACAACGTCAAATAAACAACAACAACAACACCGTCAAATAAACAACAACAACAACGTCAAATAAACAACAACAACAACGTCAAATAAACAACAACAACAACAACAATGTCAACAACAACAATGTCAAATAAAAAACAACAACAACGTCAAATAAACAACAACAACAACAACAACAACGTCAAATAAACAACAACAACAATGTCAAATAAGCAACAACAACAACAACAACGTCAACAACAACAACGTCAAATAAACAACAACAACAACAACAAATACAACAATAACAACAACGTCAAATAACAACAACAACGTGAAATAAACAACAAAAACAACAACAACAACGTCAACAACATTAACAACGTCAAATAAACAACAACAACAACAACGTCAAATAAACAACAACAACAACAACGTCATATAAACAACAACAACAACGTCAAATAAACAACAACAACGACAACAACAACGTCAAATAAACAACAGCAACAACAACATCAAATAAACAACAACAACAACAACGTCAAATAAGCAACAACAACAACAACAACAAATACAACAACAACAACAATAACGTCAAATAACAAAAACAACGTCAAATAAACAACAATAACAAAGTCAAATAAACAACAACAACAACAACGTCTAATAAACAACAACAACAACAACGTCAAATAAATAACAACAAGAACAACAACGTTAAATAAACAACAACAACAACAACGTCAAATAAACAACAACAACAACGTCAAATAAACAACAACAACAACGTCAAATAAACAATAACAACAACAATATCAATAACAAAAACAACAACGTCAAATAAAGCACAACAACAACAACGTCAAATAAACAACAATAACGACAACATCAACAACAAGAAAATCGTCAAGTAAACAAACAACAACAACAACAACGTCAACAACAATAACTACGTCAATATAAACAACAACAACGTCAAATAAACAACAACAACAACAACAACAACGTCAACAACAATAACTACGTCAAATAAACAACAACAACAACGTCAAATAAACAACAACAACAACAACAACAACAACAATCACTATCAACAACAACAACAACGCCAAAAAAACAACAAAAACAACAACAATGTCAACAACATTAACAACGTCAAAAAAACAACAACAACAACAACAACGTCAAATAAACAACAACAACGTCAAATAAACAACAACAACAACAACGTTAAATAAATAACAACAAATACAACAACAACTACAACAGCAACGTCAAATAACAAAAACAATGTCAAATAAACAACAACAACAACGTGAAATAAACAACAACAACAACGTCAAATAAACAACAACAACAACAACAACAACAATAACAACAACAACAACGTTAAATAAACAACAACAACAACAACAACGTCAAATAAAAAACAACAACAACAACGACATCAACAACAACAAAAACGTCAAATAAACAACAACAACAACAACGTCAATAACAACAATTACGTCAAATAAACAACAACAACAACAACATCAAATAAACAACAACAACAACAACTATGTCAACAATAACAACGTCAAATAAAAAACAACAACAACGTCAAATCAACAACAACAACTAAAACAACATCAAATAAACAACAACAACAACAACAACAACAACGTCAAATAAACAACAACAACAACAACGTCAAATAAACAACAACAACATTGTCAAATAAGCAATAACAACAACAACAACGTCAACAACAACAACGTCAAATAAACAACAACAACAACAACGTCAAATAAACAACAACAACAACACTATCAAATAAACAACAACAACAACGTCAAATAAACAACAACAACAACGTCAAATAAACAACAACAACAACAACAATGTCAACAACAACAATGTCAAATAAAAAACAACAACAACGTCAAATAAACAACAACAACAACAACAACAACAACGTCAAATAAACAACAACAACAATGTCAAATAAGCAACAACAACAACAACAACAACGTCAACAACAACAACGTCAAATAAACAACAACAACAACAACGTCAAATAAATAACAACAACAACAACAATGTCAAATAAACAACAACAACAACAACACCGTCAACAACAACAACAATATAAAATAAACAACAACCACAACAATGTCCAATAAACAACAACAACAACAACGTCAAATAACAAAAACAACGTCAAATAAACAACAATAACAACGTCAAATAAACAATAACAACAACAACAACTTCAAATAAAGAACAACAACTATGTCAACAACAACAACAACAACGTCAACAACAACAACAACTTCAAATAGACAACAACAACAACAACGTCAAATAAACAACAATAACAACAACGTCAAATGAATAACAACAACAACGTCAAATAAACAACAACAATAACAACAACGTCAAATAAGCAACAACAATTACAACAACAACAAATACAACAACAATAACAACAACATCAAATAAACAACAACAACAGCAACAACGTCAAATAAGCAACAACAACAACGTCAAATAAACAACAACAACGTCAAATAAACAATAACAACAACGTCAAATAAATAACAACAACAAGTACGTCAAATAAACAACAACAATAACAACAACGTCAAATAAGCAAAAACAATTACAACAATAACAAATACAACAATAACAACAACGTCAAATAAACAACAACAACGTCAAATAAGCAACAACAACAACGTCAAATAAACAACAACAACAACGTTAAATAATTGCAACAATAACAACAATGTCTAATAAACAACAACAACAACGTCAAATGAAATACAACAACAACAACATCAAATAACAAAAACAACGTCAAATAAACAACAATAACAACGTCAAATAAACAACAACAACAACAACGTCAAATAAACAATAACAACAACAACAACGTCAAATAAATAACAACAACAACGTCAAATAAACAACAACAACAACAACGTCCAATAAACAACAACAACAACAACAATGTCAAATAAACAACAACAACAACGTCAAATAAACAACAACAACAACAACGTCAAATAAACAACAACAACGACAACAACAACGTCAAATAAACAACAGCAATAACAACATCAAATAAACAACAACAACAACAACAACAACGTCAAATAAGCAACAACAACAACAACAACAACAAATACAACAACAACAACAATAACGTCAAATAACAAAAACAACATCAAATAAACAACAATAAGAGAGTCAAATTAACAACAACAACAACGTCTAATAAACAACAACAACAACAACAACGTCAAATAAATAACAACAAGAACAACAACGTTAAATAAACAACAACAACAACAACGCCAAATAAACAACAACAACAACAACAACGTCAAATAAACAACAACAACAACGTCAAATAAACAATAACAACAACAATAACAATAACAATAACAACAACGTCAAATAAACCACAACAACAACAACGTCAAATAAACAACAATAACAACAACATCAACAACAAGAGAATCGTCAAGTAAACAAACAACAACAACAACAACAACAACGTCAACAACAATAACTACGTCAAATAAACAACAACAACAACGTCAAATAAACAACAACAACAACAACAACAATCACTAACAACAACAACAACGTCAACAACAATAACTACGTCAATATAAACAACAACAACGTCAAATAAACAACAACAACAACAACAACGTCAACAACAATAACTACGTCAAATAAACAACAACAACAACAACGTCAAATAAACAACAACAACAACAACAACAATCACTATCAACAACAACAACAACGCCAAAAAAACAACAAAAACAACAACAATGTCAACAACATTAACAACGTCAAAAAACAAAAACAACAACAACAACAACGTCAAATAAACAACAACAACGTCAAATAAACAACAACAACAACAACGTTAAATAAATAACAACAAATACAACAACAACTACAACAGCAACGTCAAATAACAAAAACAATGTCAAATAAACAACAACAACAACGTGAAATAAACAACAACAACAACGTCAAATAAACAACAACAACAACAACAACAACAATAACAACAACAACAACGTTAAATAAACAACAACAACAACAACAACGTCAAATAAAAAACAACAACAACAACGACATCAACAACAACAAAAACGTCAAATAAACAACAACAACAACAACGTCAATAACAACAATTACGTCAAATAAACAACAACAACAACAACAACATCAAATAAACAACAACAACAACAACAACTATGTCAACAATAACAACGTCAAATAAAAAACAACAACAACGTCAAATCAACAACAACAACTAAAACAACATCAAATAAACAACAACAACAACAACAACGTCAAATAAACAACAACAACAACAACAACGTCAAATAAACAACAACAACATTGTCAAATAAGCAATAACAACAACAACAACGTCAACAACAACAACGTCAAATAAACAACAACAACAACAACGTCAAATAAACAACAACAACAACACCGTCAAATAAACAACAACAACAACAACGTCAAATAAACAACAACAACAACGTCAAATAAACAACAACAACAACAACAATGTCAACAACAACAATGTCAAATAAAAAACAACAACAACGTCAAATAAACAACAACAACAACAACAACAACGTCAAATAAACAACAACAACAACAATGTCAAATAAGCAACAACAACAACAACAACAACGTCAACAACAACAACGTCAAATAAACAACAACAACAACAACGTCAAATAAATAACAACAACAACAACAATGTCAAATAAACAACAACAACAACAACACCGTCAACAACAACAACAATATAAAATAAACAACAACCACAACAATGTCCAATAAACAACAACAACAACAACGTCAAATAACAAAAACAACGTCAAATAAACAACAATAACAACGTCAAATAAACAATAACAACAACAACAACTTCAAATAAAGAACAACAACTATGTCAACAACAACAACAACGTCAACAACAACAACAACTTCAAATAGACAACAACAACAACAACGTCAAATAAACAACAATAACAACAACGTCAAATGAATAACAACAACAACGTCAAATAAACAACAACAATAACAACAACGTCAAATAAGCAACAACAATTACAACAACAACAAATACAACAACAATAACAACAACATCAAATAAACAACAACAACAGCAACAACGTCAAATAAGCAACAACAACAACGTCAAATAAACAACAACAACGTCAAATAAACAATAACAACAACGTCAAATAAATAACAACAACAAGTACGTCAAATAAACAACAACAATAACAACAACGTCAAATAAGCAAAAACAATTACAACAATAACAAATACAACAATAACAACAACGTCAAATAAACAACAACAACGTCAAATAAGCAACAACAACAACGTCAAATAAACAACAACAACAACGTTAAATAATTGCAACAATAACAACAATGTCTAATAAACAACAACAACAACGTCAAATGAAATACAACAACAACAACATCAAATAACAAAAACAACGTCAAATAAACAACAATAACAACGTCAAATAAACAACAACAACAACAACGTCAAATAAACAATAACAACAACAACAACGTCAAATAAATAACAACAACAACGTCAAATAAACAACAACAACAACAACGTCCAATAAACAACAACAACAACAACAATGTCAAATAAACAACAACAACAACGTCAAATAAACAACAACAACAACAACGTCAAATAAACAACAACAACGACAACAACAACGTCAAATAAACAACAGCAATAACAACATCAAATAAACAACAACAACAACAACAACAACGTCAAATAAGCAACAACAACAACAACAACAACAAATACAACAACAACAACAATAACGTCAAATAACAAAAACAACATCAAATAAACAACAATAAGAGAGTCAAATTAACAACAACAACAACGTCTAATAAACAACAACAACAACAACAACGTCAAATAAATAACAACAAGAACAACAACGTTAAATAAACAACAACAACAACAACGCCAAATAAACAACAACAACAACAACAACGTCAAATAAACAACAACAACAACGTCAAATAAACAATAACAACAACAATAACAATAACAATAACAACAACGTCAAATAAACCACAACAACAACAACGTCAAATAAACAACAATAACAACAACATCAACAACAAGAGAATCGTCAAGTAAACAAACAACAACAACAACAACAACAACGTCAACAACAATAACTACGTCAAATAAACAACAACAACAACGTCAAATAAACAACAACAACAACAACAACAATCACTAACAACAACAACAACGTCAACAACAATAACTACGTCAATATAAACAACAACAACGTCAAATAAACAACAACAACAACAACAACAACGTCAACAACAATAACTACGTCAAATAAACAACAACAACAACAACGTCAAATAAACAACAACAACAACAACAACAATCACTATCATCAACAACAACAACGCCAAAAAAACAACAAAAACAACAACAATGTCAACAACATTAACAACGTCAAAAAAACAAAAACAACAACAACAACAACGTCAAATAAACAACAACAACGTCAAATAAACAACAACAACAACAACGTTAAATAAATAACAACAAATACAACAACAACTACAACAGCAACGTCAAATAACAAAAACAATGTCAAATAAACAACAACAACAACGTGAAATAAACAACAACAACAACGTCAAATAAACAACAACAACAACAACAACAACAATAACAACAACAACAACGTTAAATAAACAACAACAACAACAACAACGTCAAATAAAAAACAACAACAACAACGACATCAACAACAACAAAAACGTCAAATAAACAACAACAACAACAACGTCAATAACAACAATTACGTCAAATAAACAACAACAACAACAACAACATCAAATAAACAACAACAACAACAACAACTATGTCAAAAATAACAACGTCAAATAAAAAACAACAACAACGTCAAATCAACAACAACAACTAAAACAACATCAAATAAACAACAACAACAACAACAACGTGAAATAAACAACAACAACAACAACGTCAAATAAACAACAACAACATTGTCAAATAAGCAATAACAACAACAACAACGTCAACAACAACAACGTCAAATAAACAACAACAACAACAACGTCAAATAAACAACAACAACAACACCGTCAAATAAACAACAACAACAACAACGTCAAATAAACAACAACAACAACGTCAAATAAACAACAACAACAACAACAATGTCAACAACAACAATGTCAAATAAAAAACAACAACAACGTCAAATAAACAACAACAACAACAACAACAACGTCAAATAAACAACAACAACAACAATGTCAAATAAGCAACAACAACAACAACAACAACGTCAACAACAACAACGTCAAATAAACAACAACAACAACAACGTCAAATAAATAACAACAACAACAACAATGTCAAATAAACAACAACAACAACAACACCGTCAACAACAACAACAATATAAAATAAACAACAACCACAACAATGTCCAATAAACAACAACAACAACAACGTCAAATAACAAAAACAACGTCAAATAAACAACAATAACAACGTCAAATAAACAATAACAACAACAACAACTTCAAATAAAGAACAACAACTATGTCAACAACAACAACAACAACGTCAACAACAACAACAACTTCAAATAGACAACAACAACAACAACGTCAAATAAACAACAATAACAACAACGTCAAATGAATAACAACAACAACGTCAAATAAACAACAACAATAACAACAACGTCAAATAAGCAACAACAATTACAACAACAACAAATACAACAACAATAACAACAACATCAAATAAACAACAACAACAGCAACAACGTCAAATAAGCAACAACAACAACGTCAAATAAACAACAACAACGTCAAATAAACAATAACAACAACGTCAAATAAATAACAACAACAAGTACGTCAAATAAACAACAACAATAACAACAACGTCAAATAAGCAAAAACAATTACAACAATAACAAATACAACAATAACAACAACGTCAAATAAACAACAACAACGTCAAATAAGCAACAACAACAACGTCAAATAAACAACAACAACAACGTTAAATAATTGCAACAATAACAACAATGTCTAATAAACAACAACAACAACGTCAAATGAAATACAACAACAACAACATCAAATAACAAAAACAACGTCAAATAAACAACAATAACAACGTCAAATAAACAACAACAACAACAACGTCAAATAAACAATAACAACAACAACAACGTCAAATAAATAACAACAACAACGTCAAATAAACAACAACAACAACAACGTCCAATAAACAACAACAACAACAACAATGTCAAATAAACAACAACAACAACGTCAAATAAACAACAACAACAACAACGTCAAATAAACAACAACAACGACAACAACAACGTCAAATAAACAACAGCAATAACAACATCAAATAAACAACAACAACAACAACAACGTCAAATAAGCAACAACAACAACAACAACAACAAATACAACAACAACAACAATAACGTCAAATAACAAAAACAACATCAAATAAACAACAATAAGAGAGTCAAATTAACAACAACAACAACGTCTAATAAACAACAACAACAACAACAACGTCAAATAAATAACAACAAGAACAACAACGTTAAATAAACAACAACAACAACAACGCCAAATAAACAACAACAACAACAACAACGTCAAATAAACAACAACAACAACGTCAAATAAACAATAACAACAACAATAACAATAACAATAACAACAACGTCAAATAAACCACAACAACAACAACGTCAAATAAACAACAATAACAACAACATCAACAACAAGAGAATCGTCAAGTAAACAAACAACAACAACAACAACAACAACGTCAACAACAATAACTACGTCAAATAAACAACAACAACAACGTCAAATAAACAACAACAACAACAACAACAATCACTAACAACAACAACAACGTCAACAACAATAACTACGTCAATATAAACAACAACAACGTCAAATAAACAACAACAACAACAACAACAACGTCAACAACAATAACTACGTCAAATAAACAACAACAACAACAACGTCAAATAAACAACAACAACAACAACAACAATCACTATCAACAACAACAACAACGCCAAAAAAACAACAAAAACAACAACAATGTCAACAACATTAACAACGTCAAAAAAACAAAAACAACAACAACAACAACGTCAAATAAACAACAACAACGTCAAATAAACAACAACAACAACAACGTTAAATAAATAACAACAAATACAACAACAACTACAACAGCAACGTCAAATAACAAAAACAATGTCAAATAAACAACAACAACAACGTGAAATAAACAACAACAACAACGTCAAATAAACAACAACAACAACAACAACAACAATAACAACAACAACAACGTTAAATAAACAACAACAACAACAACGTCAAATAAAAAACAACAACAACAACGACATCAACAACAACAAAAACGTCAAATAAACAACAACAACAACAACGTCAATAACAACAATTACGTCAAATAAACAACAACAACAACAACAACATCAAATAAACAACAACAACAACAACAACTATGTCAACAATAACAACGTCAAATAAAAAACAACAACAACGTCAAATCAACAACAACAACTAAAACAACATCAAATAAACAACAACAACAACAACAACGTCAAATAAACAACAACAACAACAACGTCAAATAAACAACAACAACATTGTCAAATAAGCAATAACAACAACAACAACGTCAACAACAACAACGTCAAATAAACAACAACAACAACAACGTCAAATAAACAACAACAACAACACCGTCAAATAAACAACAACAACAACAACGTCAAATAAACAACAACAACAACGTCAAATAAACAACAACAACAACAACAATGTCAACAACAACAATGTCAAATAAAAAACAACAACAACGTCAAATAAACAACAACAACAACAACAACAACGTCAAATAAACAACAACAACAACAATGTCAAATAAGCAACAACAACAACAACAACAACGTCAACAACAACAACGTCAAATAAACAACAACAACAACAACGTCAAATAAATAACAACAACAACAACAATGTCAAATAAACAACAACAACAACAACACCGTCAACAACAACAACAATATAAAATAAACAACAACCACAACAATGTCCAATAAACAACAACAACAACAACGTCAAATAACAAAAACAACGTCAAATAAACAACAATAACAACGTCAAATAAACAATAACAACAACAACAACTTCAAATAAAGAACAACAACTATGTCAACAACAACAACAACAACGTCAACAACAACAACAACTTCAAATAGACAACAACAACAACAACGTCAAATAAACAACAATAACAACAACGTCAAATGAATAACAACAACAACGTCAAATAAACAACAACAATAACAACAACGTCAAATAAGCAACAACAATTACAACAACAACAAATACAACAACAATAACAACAACATCAAATAAACAACAACAACAGCAACAACGTCAAATAAGCAACAACAACAACGTCAAATAAACAACAACAACGTCAAATAAACAATAACAACAACGTCAAATAAATAACAACAACAAGTACGTCAAATAAACAACAACAATAACAACAACGTCAAATAAGCAAAAACAATTACAACAATAACAAATACAACAATAACAACAACGTCAAATAAACAACAACAACGTCAAATAAGCAACAACAACAACGTCAAATAAACAACAACAACAACGTTAAATAATTGCAACAATAACAACAATGTCTAATAAACAACAACAACAACGTCAAATGAAATACAACAACAACAACATCAAATAACAAAAACAACGTCAAATAAACAACAATAACAACGTCAAATAAACAACAACAACAACAACGTCAAATAAACAATAACAACAACAACAACGTCAAATAAATAACAACAACAACGTCAAATAAACAACAACAACAACAACGTCCAATAAACAACAACAACAACAACAATGTCAAATAAACAACAACAACAACGTCAAATAAACAACAACAACAACAACGTCAAATAAACAACAACAACGACAACAACAACGTCAAATAAACAACAGCAATAACAACATCAAATAAACAACAACAACAACAACAACAACGTCAAATAAGCAACAACAACAACAACAACAACAAATACAACAACAACAACAATAACGTCAAATAACAAAAACAACATCAAATAAACAACAATAAGAGAGTCAAATTAACAACAACAACAACGTCTAATAAACAACAACAACAACAACAACGTCAAATAAATAACAACAAGAACAACAACGTTAAATAAACAACAACAACAACAACGCCAAATAAACAACAACAACAACAACAACGTCAAATAAACAACAACAACAACGTCAAATAAACAATAACAACAACAATAACAATAACAATAACAACAACGTCAAATAAACCACAACAACAACAACGTCAAATAAACAACAATAACAACAACATCAACAACAAGAGAATCGTCAAGTAAACAAACAACAACAACAACAACAACAACGTCAACAACAATAACTACGTCAAATAAACAACAACAACAACGTCAAATAAACAACAACAACAACAACAACAATCACTAACAACAACAACAACGTCAACAACAATAACTACGTCAATATAAACAACAACAACGTCAAATAAACAACAACAACAACAACAACAACGTCAACAACAATAACTACGTCAAATAAACAACAACAACAACGTCAAATAAACAACAACAACAACAACAACAATCACTATCAACAACAACAACGCCAAAAAAACAACAAAAACAACAACAATGTCAACAACATTAACAACGTCAAAAAAACAACAACAACAACAACAACAACAACGTCAAATAAACAACAACAACGTCAAATAAACAACAACAACAACAACGTTAAATAAATAACAACAAATACAACAACAACTACAACAGCAACGTCAAATAACAAAAACAATGTCAAATAAACAACAACAACAACGTGAAATAAACAACAACAACAACGTCAAATAAACAACAACAACAACAACAACAACAATAACAACAACAACAACGTTAAATAAACAACAACAACAACAACAACGTCAAATAAAAAACAACAACAACAACGACATCAACAACAACAAAAACGTCAAATAAACAACAACAACAACAACGTCAATAACAACAATTACGTCAAATAAACAACAACAACAACAACATCAAATAAACAACAACAACAACAACTATGTCAACAATAACAACGTCAAATAAAAAACAACAACAGCGTCAAATCAACAACAACAACTAAAACAACATCAAATAAACAACAACAACAACAACAACGTCAAATAAACAACAACAACAACAACGTCAAATAAACAACAACAACATTGTCAAATAAGCAATAACAACAACAACAACGTCAACAACAACAACGTCAAATAAACAACAACAACAACAACGTCAAATAAACAACAACAACAACACCGTCAAATAAACAACAACAACAACAACGTCAAATAAACAACAACAACAACGTCAAATAAACAACAACAACAACAACAATGTCAACAACAACAATGTCAAATAAAAAACAACAACAACGTCAAATAAACAACAACAACAACAACAACAACGTCAAATAAACAACAACAACAACAACAATGTCAAATAAGCAACAACAACAACAACAACAACGTCAACAACAACAACGTCAAATAAACAACAACAACAACAACGTCAAATAAATAACAACAACAACAACAATGTCAAATAAACAACAACAACAACAACACCGTCAACAACAACAACAATATAAAATAAACAACAACCACAACAATGTCCAATAAACAACAACAACAACAACGTCAAATAACAAAAACAACGTCAAATAAACAACAATAACAACGTCAAATAAACAATAACAACAACAACAACTTCAAATAAAGAACAACAACTATGTCAACAACAACAACAACATCAAATAAACAACAACAACAACGTCAACAACAACAACAACTTCAAATAGACAACAACAACAACAACGTCAAATAAACAACAACAACAACAACGTCAAATGAATAACAACAACAACGTCAAATAAACAACAACAATAACAACAACGTCAAATAAGCAACAACAATTACAACAACAACAAATACAACAACAATAACAACAACATCAAATAAACAATAACAACAGCAACAACGTCAAATAAGCAACAACAACAACGTCAAATAAACAACAACAACGTCAAATAAACAATAACAACAACGTCAAATAAATAACAACAACAAGTACGTCAAATAAACAACAACAATAACAACAACGTCAAATAAGCAAAAACAATTACAACAATAACAAATACAACAATAACAACAACGTCAAATAAACAACAACAACGTCAAATAAGCAACAACAACAACGTCAAATAAACAACAACAACAACGTTAAATAATTGCAACAATAACAACAATGTCTAATAAACAACAACAACAACGTCAAATGAAATACAACAACAACAACATCAAATAACAAAAACAACGTCAAATAAACAACAATAACAACGTCAAATAAACAACAACAACAACAACGTCAAATAAACAATAACAACAACAACAACGTCAAATAAATAACAACAACAACGTCAAATAAACAACAACAACAACAACGTCCAATAAACAACAACAACAACAACAATGTCAAATAAACAACAACAACAACGTCAAATAAACAACAACAACAACAACGTCAAATAAACAACAACAACGACAACAACAACGTCAAATAAACAACAGCAATAACAACATCAAATAAACAACAACAACAACAACAACAACGTCAAATAAGCAACAACAACAACAACAACAACAAATACAACAACAACAACAATAACGTCAAATAACAAAAACAACGTCAAATAAACAACAATAAGAGAGTCAAATTAACAACAACAACAACGTCTAATAAACAACAACAACAACAACAACGTCAAATAAATAACAACAAGAACAACAACGTTAAACAAACATCAACAACAACAACGCCAAATAAACAACAACAACAACAACAACGTCAAATAAACAACAACAACAACGTCAAATAAACAATAACAACAACAATAACAATAACAATAACAACAACGTCAAATAAACCACAACAACAACAACGTCAAATAAACAACAATAACAACAACATCAACAACAAGAGAATCGTCAAGTAAACAAACAACAACAACAACAACAACAACGTCAACAACAATAACTACGTCAAATAAACAACAACAACAACGTCAAATAAACAACAACAACAACAACAACAATCACTAACAACAACAACAACGTCAACAACAATAACTACGTCAAATAAACAACAACAACAACGTCAAATAAACAACAAAAACAACAAAACCAATCACTAACAACAACAACAACAACGCCAAATAAACAACAAAAACAACAAAAATGTCAACAACATTAACAACGTCAAAAAAACAACAACAACAACAACAACGTCAAATAAACAACAACAACGTCAAATAAACAACAACAACAATGTCAAATAAATAACAACAACAACGTCAAATAAACAACAACAACGTCAAATAAACAACAACAACAACAATGTCAAATAAACAACAACAACAACAACAACGTCAAATAAACAACAACAACAACAACAACGTCAAATAAACAACAACAACAATGTCAAATAAGCAACAACAACAACAACAACGTCAACAACAACAACGTCAAATAAACAACAACATCAACGTCAAATAAATAACAACAACAACAACAATGTCAAATAAACAACAACAACAACAACGTCTAATAAACAACAACAACAACAACGTCAAATAAATAACAACAAGAACAACAACGTTAAATAAACAACAACAACAACAACGTCAAATAAACAACAACAACAACGTCAAATAAACAATAACAACAACAATAACAATAACAATAACAACAACGTCAAATAAAGCACAACAACAACAATGTCAAATAAACAACAATAACGACAACATCAACAACATGAAAATCGTCAAGTAAACAAACAACAACAACAACAACGTCAACAACAATAACTACGTCAAATAAACAACAACAACGTCAAATAAACAACAACAACAACAATCACTAACAACAACAATAACAACAATGTCAACAACAATAACTACGTCAAATAAACAACAACAACAACGTCAAATAAACAACAACAACAACAACAACAACAACAATCACTATCAACAACAACAACAACGCCAAAAAAACAATAAAAACAACAACAATGTCAACAACATTAACAACGTCAAAAAAACAACAACAACAACAACGTCAAATAAACAACAACAACGTCAAATAAACAACAACAACAACGTCAAATAAATAACAACAACAACGTCAAATAAACAACAACAAAGTCAAATAAACAACAACAACAACAACGTTAAATAAACAACAACAAATACAACAACAACTACAACAGCAACGTCAAATAACAAAAACAATGTCAAATAAACAACAACAACAACGTCAAATAAACAACAACAACAACGTCAAATAAACAACAACAACAACAATAACAACAACAACAACGTTAAATAAACAACAACAACGTCAAATAAAAAACAACAATAACAACGACATCAACAACAACAAAAACGTCAAATAAACAACAACAACAACAACGTCAATAACAACAATTACGTCAAATAAACAACAACAACAACAACAACATCAAATAAACAACAACAACAACTATGTCAACAATAACAACGTCAAATAAAAAACAACAACAACGTCAAATCAACAACAACAACTAAAACAACATCAAATAAACAACAACAACAACAACAACAACAACAACAACGTCAAATAAACAACAACAACAACAACAACGTCAAATAAACAACAACAACAATGTCAAATAAGCAATAACAACAACAACAACGTCAACAACAACAACGTCAAATAAACAACAACAACAACAACAACGTCAAATAAACAACAACAACAACAACGTCAAATAAACAACAACAACAACGTCAAATAAACAACAACAACAACAATGTCAACAACAACAATGTCAAATAAAAAACAACAACAACATCAAATAAACAACAACAACAACAATAACAACGTCAAATAAACAACAACAACAATGTCAAATAAGCAACAACAACAACAACAACAACAACGTCAACAACAACAACGTCAAATAAATAACAACAACAACGTCAAATAAACAACAACAACAACAACGTCCAATAAACAACAACAACAACAATGTCAAATAAACAACAACAACAACGTCAAATAAACAACAACAACAACAACGTCAAATAAACAACAACAACGACAACAACAACGTCAAATAAACAACAGCAATAACAACATCAAATAAACAACAACAACAACAACAACGTCAAATAAGCAACAACAACAACAACAAATACAACAACAACAACAATAACGTCAAATAACAAAAACAACGTCAAATAAACAACAATAAGAGAGTCAAATAAACAACAACAACAACGTCTAATAAACAACAACAACAACAACGTCAAATAAATAACAACAAGAACAACAATGTTAAATAAACAACAACAACAACAACGTCAAATAAACAACAACAACAACAACGTCAAATAAACAACAACAACAACAACAACAACGTCAAATAAACAACAACAACAACGTCAAATAAACAATAACAACAACAATAACAATAACAAAAACAACAACGTCAAATAAACCACAACAACAACAACGTCAAATAAACAACAATAACAACAACATCAACAACAAGAGAATCGTCAAGTAAACAAACAACAACAACAACAACAACGTCAACAACAATAACTACGTCAAATAAACAACAACAACAACGTCAAATAAACAACAACAACAACAACAACAATCACTAACAACAACAACAACAACAACGTCAACAACAATAACTACGTCAAATAAACAACAACAACAACGTCAAATAAACAACAACAACAACAACAACAATCACTAACAACAACAACAACAACGCCAAATAAACAACAAAAACAACAACAATGTCAACAACATTAACAACGTCAAAAAAACAACAACAACAACAACGTCAAATAAACAACAACAACGTCAAATAAACAACAACAACAACGTCAAATAAATAACAACAACAACGTCAAATAAACAACAACAATGTCAAATAAACAACAACAACAACAACAACGTCAAATAAACAACAACAACAACAACGTCAAATAAACAACAACAACAACAACAACGTCAAATAAACAACAACAACAATGTCAAATAAGCAACAACAACAACAACAACAACAACGTCAACAACAACAACGTCAAATAAACAACAACAACAACGTCAAATAAATAACAACAACAATGTCAAATAAACAACAACAACAACAACGTCTAATAAACAACAACAACAACAACGTCAAATAAATAACAACAAGAACAACAACGTTAAATAAACAACAACAACAACAACGTCAAATAAATAACAACAACAACGTCAAATAAACAACAACAACAACGTCAAATAAACAATAACAACAACAATAACAATAACAATAACAACAACGTCAAATAAACCACAACAACAACAACGTCAAATAAACAACAATAACGACAACATCAACAACAAGAAAATCGTCAAGTAAACAAACAACAACAACAACAACGTCAACAACAATAACTACGTCAAATAAACAACAACAACGTCAAATAAACAACAACAACAACAATCACTAACAACAACAACAACAACAATGCCAACAACAATAACTACGTCAAATAAACAACAACAACAACGTCAAATAAACAACAACAACAACAATGTCAAATGAATAACAACAACAACAACGTCAAATAAACAACAACAATAACAACAACGTCAAATAAGCAACAACAATTACAACAACAACAATAACAACAACATCAAATAAACAACAACAACAGCAACAACGTCAAATAAGCAACAACAACAACGTCAAATAAACAACAACAACGTCAAATAAACAATAACAACAACGTCAAATGAATAACAACAACAAGTACGTCAAATAAACAACAACAATAACAACAACGTCAAATAAGCAAAAACAATCACAACAACAACAAATACAACAATAACAACAACGTCAAATAAACAACAACAACGTCAAATAAGCAACAACAACAACAACGTCAAATAAACAACAACAACAACAACGTTAAATAATTGCAACAATAACAACAATGTCTAATAAACAACAACAACAACGTCAAATGAAATACAACAACAATAACGTCAAATAACAAAAACACCGTCAAATAAACAACAATAACAACGTCAAATAAACAACAACAACAACAACAACGTCAAATAAACAATAACAACAACAACAACGTCAAATAAATAACAACAACAACGTCAAATAAACAACAACAACAACAACGTCCAATAAACAACAACAACAACAATGTCAAATAAACAACAACAACAACGTCAAATAAACAACAACAACAACAACGTCAAATAAACAACAACAACGACAACAACAACGTCAAATAAACAACAGTAATAACAACATCAAATAAACAACAACAACAACAACAACGTCAAATAAGCAACAACAACAACAACAACAACAAATACAACAACAACAACAATAACGTCAAATAACAAAAACAACGTCAAATAAACAACAATAAGAGAGTCAAATATACAACAACAACAACGTCTAATAAACAACAACAACAACAACGTCAAATAAATAACAACAAGAACAACAACGTTAAATAAACAACAACAACAACAATGCCAAATAAACAACAACAACAACAACGTCAAATAAACAACAACAACAACGTCAAATAAACAATAACAACAACAATAACAATAACAAAAACAACAACGTCAAATAAACCACAACAACAACAACGTCAAATAAACAACAATAACAACAACATCAACAACAAGAGAATCGTCAAGTAAACAAACAACAACAACAACAACAACAACGTCAACAACAATAACGACGTCAAATAAACAACAACAACAACGTCAAATAAACAACAACAACAACAACAATCACTAACAACAACAACAACGTCAACAACAATAACTACGTCAAATAAACAACAACAACAACGTCAAATAAACAACAACAACAACAAAACCAATCACTAACAACAACAACAACAACGCCAAATAAACAACAAAAACAACAAAAATGTCAACAACATTAACAACGTCAAAAAAACAACAACGTCAAATAAACAACAACAACGTTAAATAAACAACAACAACAATGTCAAATAAATAACAACAACAACGTCAAATAAACAACAACAACAACGTCAAATAAACAACAACAACAACAACAACGTCAAATAAACAACAACAACAACAACAACGTCAAATAAACAACAACAACAATGTCAAATAAGCAACAACAACAACAACAACGTCAACAACAACAACGTCAAATAAACAACAACATCAACGTCAAATAAATAACAACAACAACAACAATGTCAAATAAACAACAACAACAACAACGTCTAATAAACAACAACAACAACGTCAAATAAATAACAACAAGAACAACAACGTTAAATAAACAACAACAACAACAACGTCAAATAAACAACAACAACAACAACAACGTCAAATAAACAATAACAACAACAATAACAATAACAATAACAACAACGTCAAATAAAGCACAACAACAACAACGTCAAATAAACAACAATAACGACAACATCAACAACATGAAAATCGTCAAGTAAACAAACAACAACAACAACAACGTCAACAACAATAACTACGTCAAATAAACAACAACAACGTCAAATAAACAACAACAACAACAATCACTAACAACAACAATAACAACAACGTCAACAACAATAACTACGTCAAATAAACAACAACAACAACGTCAAATAAACAACAACAACAACAACAACAACAACAACAATCACTATCAACAACAACAACAACGCCAAAAAAACAATAAAAACAACAACAATGTCAACAACATTAACAACGTCAAAAGAACAACAACAACAACAACGTCAAATAAACAACAACAACGTCAAATAAACAACAACAACAACGTCAAATAAATAACAACAACAACGTCAAATAAACAACAACAACGTCAAATAAACAACAACAACAACAACAACGTTAAATAAACAACAACAAATACAACAACAACTACAACAGCAACGTCAAATAACAAAAACAATGTCAAATAAACAACAACAACGTCAAATAAACAACAACAACAACAACGTCAAATAAACAACAACAACAACAATAACAACAACAACAACGTTAAATAAACAACAACAACGTCAAATAAAAAACAACAATAACAACGACATCAACAACAACAAAAACGTCAAATAAACAACAACAACAACAACGTCAATAACAACAATTACGTCAAATAAACAACAACAACAACAACATCAAATAAACAACAACAACAACTATGTCAACAATAACAACGTCAAATAAAAAACAACAACAACGTCAAATCAACAACAACAACTAAAACAACATCAAATAAACAATAATAACAACAACAACAACGTCAAATAAACAACAACAACAACAACAACGTCAAATAAACAACAACAACAATGTCAAATAAGCAATAACAACAACAACAACGTCAACAACAACAACGTCAAATAAACAACAACAACAACAACAACGTCAAATAAACAACAACAACAACAACACCGTCAAATAAACAACAACAACAACAACGTCAAATAAACAACAACAACGTCAAATAAACAACAACAACAACAATGTCAACAACAACAATGTCAAATAAAAAACAACAACAACGTCAAATAAACAACAACAACAACAATAACAACGTCAAATAAACAACAACAACAACAATGTCAAATAAGCAACAACAACAACAACAACGTCAACAACAACAACGTCAACAACAACAACGTCAAATAAATAACAACAACAACGTCAAATAAACAACAACAACAACAACGTCCAATAAACAACAACAACAACAATGTCAAATAAACAACAACAACAACGTCAAATAAACAACAACAACAACAACGTCAAATAAACAACAACAACGACAACAACAACGTCAAATAAACAACATCAATAACAACATCAAATAAACAACAACAACAACAACAACGTCAAATAAGCAACAACAACAACAACAACAAATACAACAACAACAATAACGTCAAATAACAAAAACAACGTCAAATAAACAACAATAAGAGAGTCAAATAAACAACAACAACAACGTCTAATAAACAACAACAACAACAACGTCAAATAAATAACAACAAGAACAACAATGTTAAATAAACAACAACAACAACAACGTCAAATAAACAACAACAACAACAACGTCAAATAAACAACAACAACAACGTCAAATAAACAATAACAACAACAATAACAATAACAAAAACAACAACGTCAAATAAACCACAACAACATCAACGTCAAATAAACAACAATAACAACAACATCAACAACAAGAGAATCGTCAAGTAAACAAACAACAACAACAACAACAACGTCAACAACAATAACTACGTCAAATAAACAACAACAACAACGTCAAATAAACAACAACAACAACAACAACAATCACTAACAACAACAACAACAACAACGTCAACAACAATAACTACGTCAAATAAACAACAACAACAACGTCAAATAAACAACAACAACAACAACAACAATCACTAACAACAACAACAACAACGCCAAATAAACAACAAAAACAACAACAATGTCAACAACATTAACAACGTCAAAAAAACAACAACAACAACAACGTCAAATAAACAACAACAACGTCAAATAAACAACAACAACAACGTCAAATAAATAACAACAACAACGTCAAATAAACAACAACAACGTCAAATAAACAACAACAACAACAACAACGTCAAATAAACAACAACAACAACAACGTCAAATAAACAACAACAACAACAACAACGTCAAATAAACAACAACAACAATGTCAAATAAGCAACAACAACAACAACAACAACGTCAACAACAACAACGTCTAATAAACAACAACAACAACAACGTCAAATAAATAACAACAAGAACAACAACGTTAAATAAACAACAACAACAACAACGTCAAATAAATAACAACAACAACGTCAAATAAACAACAACAACAACGTCAAATAAACAATAACAACAACAATAACAATAACAACAACAACAACGTCAAATAAACCACAACAACAACAACGTCAAATAAACAACAATAACGACAACATCAACAACAAGAAAATCGTCAAGTAAACAAACAACAACAACAACAACAACGTCAACAACAATAACTACGTCAAATAAACAACAACAACGTCAAATAAACAACAACAACAACAATCACTAACAACAACAACAACAACAATGCCAACAACAATAACTACGTCAAATAAACAACAACAACAACGTCAAATAAACAACAACAACAACAATGTCAAATGAATAACAACAACAACAACGTCAAATAAACAACAACAATAACAACAACGTCAAATAAGCAACAACAATTACAACAACAACAAATACAACAACAATAACAACAACATCAAATAAACAACAACAACAGCAACAACGTCAAATAAGCAACAACAACAACGTCAAATAAACAACAACAACGTCAAATAAACAATAACAACAACGTCAAATGAATAACAACAACAAGTACGTCAAATAAACAACAACAATAACAACAACGTCAAATAAGCAAAAACAATCACAACAACAACAAATACAACAATAACAACAACGTCAAATAAACAACAACAACGTCAAATAAGCAACAACAACAACAACGTCAAATAAACAACAACAACAACAACGTTAAATAATTGCAACAATAACAACAATGTCTAATAAACAACAACAACAACGTCAAATGAAATACAACAACAATAACGTCAAATAACAAAAACAACGTCAAATAAACAACAATAACAACGTCAAATAAACAACAACAACAACAACGTCAAATAAACAATAACAACAACAACAACGTCAAATAAATAACAATAACAACGTCAAATAAACAACAACAACAACAACGTCCAATAAACAACAACAACAACAATGTCAAATAAACAACAACAACAACGTCAAATAAACAACAACAACAACAACGTCAAATAAACAACAACAACGACAACAACAACGTCAAATAAACAACAGCAATAACAACATCAAATAAACAACAACAACAACAACAACGTCAAATAAGCAACAACAACAACAACAACAAATACAACAACAACAATAACGTCAAATAACAAAAACAACGTCAAATAAACAACAATAAGAGAGTCAAATAAACAACAACAGCAACGTCTAATAAACAACAACAACAACAACGTCAAATAAATAACAACAAGAACAACAATTTTAAATAAACAACAACAACAACAACGTCAAATAAACAACAACAACAACAACGTCAAATAAACAACAACAACAACGTCAAATAAACAATAACAACAACAATAACAATAACAAAAACAACAACGTCAAATAAACCACAACAACAACAACGTCAAATAAACAACAATAACAACAACATCAACAACAAGAGAATCGTCAAGTAAACA
This sequence comes from Vicia faba, assembly GCA_948472305.1. Lineage (NCBI taxonomy): Eukaryota > Viridiplantae > Streptophyta > Magnoliopsida > Fabales > Fabaceae > Vicia > Vicia faba. Next base: position 1,389,248,995 of record OX451735.1, on the reverse strand, counting down.
AACAACAACAACAACAACAACGTCAACAACAATAACTACGTCAAATAAACAACAACAACGTCAAATAAACAACAACAACAACAACAATCACTAACAACAACAACAACAACAACGTCAACAACAATAACTACGTCAAATAAACAACAACAACAACGTCAAATAAACAACAACAACAACAACAACAATCACTAACAACAACAACAACAACGCCAAATAAACAACAAAAACAACAACAATGTCAACAACATTAACAACGTCAAAAAAACAACAACAACAACAACGTCAAATAAACAACAACAACGTCAAATAAACAACAACAACAACGTCAAATAAATAACAACAACAACGTCAAATAAACAACAACAACGTCAAATAAACAACAACAACAACAACGTCAAATAAACAACAACAACAACAACGTCAAATAAACAACAACAACAACAACGTCAAATAAACAACAACAACAATGTCAAATAAGCAACAACAACAACAACAACAACAACGTCAACAACAACAACGTCAAATAAACAACAACAACAACGTCAAATAAATAACAACAACAATGTCAAATAAACAACAACAACAACAACGTCTAATAAACAACAACAACAACAACGTCAAATAAATAACAACAAGAACAACAACGTTAAATAAACAACAACAACAACAACGTCAAATAAATAACAACAACAACGTCAAATAAACAACAACAACAACGTCAAATAAACAATAACAACAACAATAACAATAACAACAACAACAACGTCAAATAAACCACAACAACAACAACGTCAAATAAACAACAATAACGACAACATCAACAACAAGAAAATCGTCAAGTAAACAAACAACAACAACAACAACGTCAACAACAATAACTACGTCAAATAAACAACAACAACGTCAAATAAACAACAACAACAACAATCACTATGAACAACAACAACAACAATGCCAACAACAATAACTACGTCAAATAAACAACAACAACAACGTCAAATAAACAACAACAACAACAATGTCAAATGAATAACAACAACAACAACAACGTCAAATAAACAACAACAATAACAACAACGTCAAATAAGCAACAACAATTACAACAACAACAAATACAACAACAATAACAACAACATCAAATAAACAACAACAACAGCAACAACGTCAAATAAGCAACAACAACAACGTCAAATAAACAACAACAACGTCAAATAAACAATAACAACAACGTCAAATGAATAACAACAACAAGTACGTCAAATAAACAACAACAATAACAACAACGTCAAATAAGCAAAAACAATCACAACAACAACAAATACAACAATAACAACAACGTCAAATAAACAACAACAACGTCAAATAAGCAACAACAACAACAACGTCAAATAAACAACAACAACAACAACGTTAAATAATTGCAACAATAACAACAATGTCTAATAAACAACAACAACAACGTCAAATGAAATACAACAACAATAACGTCAAATAACAAAAACAACGTCAAATAAACAACAATAACAACGTCAAATAAACAACAACAACAACAACGTCAAATAAACAATAACAACAACAACAACGTCAAATAAATAACAACAACAACGTCAAATAAACAACAACAACGTCCAATAAACAACAACAACAACAATGTCAAATAAACAACAACAACAACGTCAAATAAACAACAACAACAACAACGTCAAATAAACAACAACAACGACAACAACAACGTCAAATAAACAACAGCAATAACAACATCAAATAAACAACAACAACAACAACAACAACGTCAAATAAGCAACAACAACAACAACAACAAATACAACAACAACAACAATAACGTCAAATAACAAAAACAACGTCAAATAAACAACAATAAGAGAGTCAAATAAACAACAACAACAACGTCTAATAAACAACAACAATAACAACGTCAAATAAATAACAACAAGAACAACAACGTTAAATAAACAACAACAACAACGCCAAATAAACAACAACAACAACAACAACGTCAAATAAACAACAACAACAACGTCAAATAAACAATAACAACAACAATAACAATAACAAAAACAACAACGTCAAATAAACCACAACAACAACAACGTCAAATAAACAACAATAACAACAACATCAACAACAAGAGAATCGTCAGGTAAACAAACAACAACAACAACAACAACGTCAACAACAATAACTACGTCAAATAAACAACAACAACAACAACGTTAAATAATTGCAACAATAACAACAATGTCTAATAAACAACAACAACAACGTCAAATGAAATACAACAACAACAACGTCAAATAACAAAAACAACGTCAAATAAACAACAATAACAACGTCAAATAAACAACAACAACAACAACGTCAAATAAACAATAACAACAACAACAACGTCAAATAAATAACAACAACAACGTCAAATAAACAACAACAACAACAACGTCCAATAAACAACAACAACAACAATGTCAAATAAACAACAACAACAACGTCAAATAAACAACAACAACAACAACGTCAAATAAACAACAACAACGACAACAACAACGTCAAATAAACAACAGCAATAACAACATCAAATAAACAACAACAACAACAACAACAACAACGTCAAATAAGCAACAACAACAACAACAACAAATACAACAACAACAACAATAACGTCAAATAACAAAAACAACGTCAAATAAACAACAATAAGAGAGTCAAATAAACAACAACAACAACGTCTAATAAACAACAACAACAACAACGTCAAATAAATAACAACAAGAACAACAACGTTAAATAAACAACAACAACAACAACGCCAAATAAACAACAACAACAACAACAACGTCAAATAAACAACAACAACAACGTCAAATAAACAATAACAACAACAATAACAATAACAAAAACAACAACATCAAATAAACCACAACAACAACAACGTCAAATAAACAACAATAACAACAACATCAACAACAAGAGAATCGTCAAGTAAACAAACAACAACAACAACAACAACGTCAACAACAATAACTACGTCAAATAAACAACAACAACAACGTCAAATAAACAACAACAACAATAACAACAATCACTAACAACAACAACAACGTCAACAACAATAACTACGTCAAATAAACAACAACAACAACGTCAAATAAACAACAACAACAACAAAACCAATCACTAACAACAACAACAACAACGCCAAATAAACAACAAAAACAACAAAAATGTCAACAACATTAACAACGTCAAAAAAACAACAACAACAACAACTACGTCAAATAAACAACAACAACGTCAAATAAACAACAACAACAACGTCAAATAAATAACAACAACAACGTCAAATAAACAACAACAACGTCAAATAAACAACAACAACAACAACGTCAAATAAACAACAACAACAACAACAACGTCAAATAAACAACAACAACAACAACAACGTCAAATAAACAACAACAACAATGTCAAATAAGCAACAACAACAACAACAACGTCAACAACAACAACGTCAAATAAACAACAACATCAACGTCAAATAAATAACAACAACAACAACAATGTCAAATAAACAACAACAACAACAACGTCTAATAAACAACAACAACAACAACGTTAAATAAATAACAACAAGAACAACAACGTTAAATAAACAACAACAACAACAACAACGTCAAATAAACAACAACAACAACGTCAAATAAACAACAACAACAACAACGTCAAATAAACAATAACAACAACAATAACAATAACAATAACAACAACGTCAAATAAAGCACAACAACAACAACGTCAAATAAACAACAATAACGACAACATAACCAACATGAAAATCGTCAAGTAAACAAACAACAACAACAACAACGTCAACAACAATAACTACGTCAAATAAACAACAACAACGTCAAATAAACAACAACAACAACAATCACTAACAACAACAATAACAACAATGTCAACAACAATAACTACGTCAAATAAACAACAACAACAACGTCAAATAAACAACAACAACAACAACAACAACAATCACTATCAACAACAACAACAACAACGCCAAAAAAACAATAAAAACAACAACAATGTCAACAACATTAACAACGTCAAAAAAACAACAACAACAACAACGTCAAATAAACAACAACAACGTCAAATAAACAACAACAACAACGTCAAATAAATAACAACAACAACGTCAAATAAACAACAACAACGTCAAATAAACAACAACAACAACAACGTTAAATAAACAACAACAAATACAACAACAACTACAACAGCAACGTCAAATAACAAAAACAATGTCAAATAAACAACAACAACAACAACGTCAAATAAACAACAACAACAACGTCAAATAAACAACAACAACAACAACAATAACAACAACAACAACGTTAAATAAACAACAACAACGTCAAATAAAAAACAACAATAACAACGACATCAACAACAACAAAAACGTCAAATAAACAACAACAACAACAACGTCAATAACAACAATTACGTCAAATAAACAACAACAACAACAACATTAAATAAACAACAAAAACTACTATGTCAACAATAACAACGTCAAATAAAAAACAACAACAACGTCAAATCAACAACAACAACTAAAACAACATCAAATAAACAACAACAACAACAACAACAACGTCAAATAAACAACAACAACAACGTCAAATAAACAACAACAACAATGTCAAATAAGCAATAACAACAACAACAACGTCAACAACAACAACGTCAAATAAACAACAACAACAACAATAACAACGTCAAATAAACAACAACAACAACAACACCGTCAAATAAACAACAACAACAACAACGTCAAATAAACAACAACAACAACGTCAAATAAACAACAACAACAACAATGTCAACAACAACAATGTCAAATAAAAAACAACAACAACGTCAAATAAACAACAACAACAACAACAACGTCAAATAAACAACAACAACAATGTCAAATAAGCAACAACAACAACAACAATAACGTCAACAACAACAACGTCAAATAAATAACAACAACAACGTCAAATAAACAACAACAACAACGTCCAATAAACAACAACAACAACAATGTCAAATAAACAACAACAACAACAACGTCAAATAAACAACAACAACAACAACGTCAAATAAACAACAACAACGACAACAACAACGTCAAATAAACAACAGCAATAACAACATCAAATAAACAACAACAACAACAACGTCAAATAAGCAACAACAACAACAACAAATACAACAACAACAACAATAACGTCAAATAACAAAAACAACGTCAAATAAACAACAATAAGAGAGTCAAATAAACAACAACAACAACGTCTAATAAACAACAACAACAACAACGTCAAATAAATAACAACAAGAACAACAATGTTAAATAAACAACAACAACAACGTCAAATAAACAACAACAACAACAACGTCAAATAAACAACAACAACAACGTCATATAAACAATAACAACAACAATAACAATAACAAAAACAACAACGTCAAATAAACCACAACAACAACAACGTCAAATAAACAACAATAACAACAACATCAACAACAAGAGAATCGTCAAGTAAACAAACAACAACAACAACAACAACGTCAACAACAATAACTACGTCAAATAAACAACAACAACAACGTCAAATAAACAACAACAACAACAAAACCAATCACTAACAACAACAACAACAACGCCAAATAAACAACAAAAACAACAAAAATGTCAACAACATTAACAACGTCAAAAAAACAACAACAACAACAACTACGTCAAATAAACAACAACAACGTCAAATAAACAACAACAACAACGTCAAATAAATAACAACAACAACGTCAAATAAACAACAACAACGTCAAATAAACAACAACAACAACAACGTCAAATAAACAACAACAACAACAACAACGTCAAATAAACAACAACAACAACAACAACGTCAAATAAACAACAACAACAATGTCAAATAAGCAACAACAACAACAACAACGTCAACAACAACAACGTCAAATAAACAACAACATCAACGTCAAATAAATAACAACAACAACAACAATGTCAAATAAACAACAACAACAACAACAACGTCTAATAAACAACAACAACAACAACGTTAAATAAATAACAACAAGAACAACAACGTTAAATAAACAACAACAACAACAACAACGTCAAATAAACAACAACAACAACGTCAAATAAACAACAACAACAACAACAACGTCAAATAAACAATAACAACAACAATAACAATAACAATAACAACAACGTCAAATAAAGCACAACAACAACAACGTCAAATAAACAACAATAACGACAACATAACCAACATGAAAATCGTCAAGTAAACAAACAACAACAACAACAACGTCAACAACAATAACTACGTCAAATAAACAACAACAACGTCAAATAAACAACAACAACAACAATCACTAACAACAACAATAACAACAATGTCAACAACAATAACTACGTCAAATAAACAACAACAACAACGTCAAATAAACAACAACAACAACAACAACAACAATCACTATCAACAACAACAACAACAACGCCAAAAAAACAATAAAAACAACAACAATGTCAACAACATTAACAACGTCAAAAAAACAACAACAACAACAACGTCAAATAAACAACAACAACGTCAAATAAACAACAACAACAACGTCAAATAAATAACAACAACAACGTCAAATAAACAACAACAACGTCAAATAAACAACAACAACAACAACGTTAAATAAACAACAACAAATACAACAACAACTACAACAGCAACGTCAAATAACAAAAACAATGTCAAATAAACAACAACAACAACAACGTCAAATAAACAACAACAACAACGTCAAATAAACAACAACAACAACAACAATAACAACAACAACAACGTTAAATAAACAACAACAACGTCAAATAAAAAACAACAATAACAACGACATCAACAACAACAAAAACGTCAAATAAACAACAACAACAACAACGTCAATAACAACAATTACGTCAAATAAACAACAACAACAACAACATTAAATAAACAACAAAAACTACTATGTCAACAATAACAACGTCAAATAAAAAACAACAACAACGTCAAATCAACAACAACAACTAAAACAACATCAAATAAACAACAACAACAACAACAACAACGTCAAATAAACAACAACAACAACGTCAAATAAACAACAACAACAATGTCAAATAAGCAATAACAACAACAACAACGTCAACAACAACAACGTCAAATAAACAACAACAACAACAATAACAACGTCAAATAAACAACAACAACAACAACACCGTCAAATAAACAACAACAACAACAACGTCAAATAAACAACAACAACAACGTCAAATAAACAACAACAACAACAATGTCAACAACAACAATGTCAAATAAAAAACAACAACAACGTCAAATAAACAACAACAACAACAACAACGTCAAATAAACAACAACAACAATGTCAAATAAGCAACAACAACAACAACAATAACGTCAACAACAACAACGTCAAATAAATAACAACAACAACGTCAAATAAACAACAACAACAACGTCCAATAAACAACAACAACAACAATGTCAAATAAACAACAACAACAACAACGTCAAATAAACAACAACAACAACAACGTCAAATAAACAACAACAACGACAACAACAACGTCAAATAAACAACAGCAATAACAACATCAAATAAACAACAACAACAACAACGTCAAATAAGCAACAACAACAACAACAACAACAAATACAACAACAACAACAATAACGTCAAATAACAAAAACAACGTCAAATAAACAACAATAAGAGAGTCAAATAAACAACAACAACAACGTCTAATAAACAACAACAACAACAACGTCAAATAAATAACAACAAGAACAACAATGTTAAATAAACAACAACAACAACGTCAAATAAACAACAACAACAACAACGTCAAATAAACAACAACAACAACGTCATATAAACAATAACAACAACAATAACAATAACAAAAACAACAACGTCAAATAAACCACAACAACAACAACGTCAAATAAACAACAATAACAACAACATCAACAACAAGAGAATCGTCAAGTAAACAAACAACAACAACAACAACAACGTCAACAACAATAACTACGTCAAATAAACAACAACAACAACGTCAAATAAACAACAACAACAACAACAACAATCACTAACAACAACAACAACAACGTCAACAACAATAACTACGTCAAATAAACAACAACAACAACGTCAAATAAACAACAACAACAACAACAACAATCACTAACAACAACAACAACAACGCCAAATAAACAACAAAAACAACAACAATGTCAACAACATTAACAACGTCAAAAAAACAACAACAACAACAACGTCAAATAAACAACAACAACGTCAAATAAACAACAACAACAACGTCAAATAAATAACAACAACAACGTCAAATAAACAACAACAACGTCAAATAAACAACAACAACAACAACGTCAAATAAACAACAACAACAACAACAACAACAACGTCAAATAAACAACAACAACAATGTCAAATAAGCAACAACAACAACAACAACAACGTCAACAACAACAACGTCAAATAAACAACAACAACAACGTCAAATAAATAACAACAACAATGTCAAATAAACAACAACAACAACAACGTCTAATAAACAACAACAACAACAACGTCAAATAAATAACAACAAGAACAACAAAGTTAAATAAACAACAACAACAACGTCAAATAAATAACAACAACAACGTCAAATAAACAACAACAACAACAACAACGTCAAATAAACAATAACAACAACAATAACAATAACAATAACAACAACGTCAAATAAACCACAACAACAACAACGTCAAATAAACAACAATAACGACAACATCAATAACAAGAAAATCGTCAAGTAAACAAACAACAACAACAACAACGTCAACAACAATAACTACGTCAAATAAACAACAACAACGTCAAATAAACAACAACAACAACAATCACTAACAACAACAACAACAACAATGCCAACAACAATAACTACGTCAAATAAACAACAACAACAACGTCAAATAAACAACAACAACAACAATGTCAAATGAATAACAACAACAACAACGTCAAATAAACAACAACAATAACAACAACGTCAAATAAGCAACAACAATTACAACAACAACAAATACAACAACAATAACAACAACATCAAATAAACAACAACAACAGCAACAACGTCAAATAAGTAACAACAACAACGTCAAATAAACAACAACAACGTCAAATAAACAATAACAACAACGTCAAATGAATAACAACAACAAGTACGTCAAATAAACAACAACAATAACAACAACGTCAAATAAGCAAAAACAATCACAACAACAACAAATACAACAATAACAACAACGTCAAATAAACAACAACAACGTCAAATAAGCAACAACAACAACAACGTCAAATAAACAACAACAACAACAACGTTAAATAATTGCAACAATAACAACAATGTCTAATAAACAACAACAACAACGTCAAATGAAATACAACAACAATAACGTCAAATAACAAAAACAACGTCAAATAAACAACAATAACAACGTCAAATAAACAACAACAACAACGTCAAATAAACAATAACAACAACAACAACGTCAAATAAATAACAACAACAACGTCAAATAAACAACAACAACAACAACAACGTCCAATAAACAACAACAACAACAATGTCAAATAAACAACAACAACAACGTCAAATAAACAACAACAACAACAACGTCAAATAAACAACAACAACGACAACAACAACGTCAAATAAACAACAGCAATAACAACATCAAATAAACAACAACAACAACAACAACGTCAAATAAGCAACAACAACAACAACAACAAATACAACAACAACAACAATAACGTCAAATAACAAAAACAACGTCAAATAAACAACAATAAGAGAGTCAAATAAACAACAACAACAACGTCTAATAAACAACAACAACAACAACGTCAAATAAATAACAACAAGAACAACAATGTTAAATAAACAACAACAACAACAACGTCAAATAAACAACAACAAGAACAACAACGTTAAATAAACAACAACAACAACAACAACGTCAAATAAACAACAACAACAACGTCAAATAAACAACAACAACAACAACGTCAAATAAACAATAACAACAACAATAACAATAACAATAACAACAACGTCAAATAAAGCACAACAACAACAATGTCAAATAAACAACAATAACGACAACATAACCAACATGAAAATCGTCAAGTAAACAAACAACAACAACAACAACGTCAACAACAATAACTACGTCAAATAAACAACAACAACGTCAAATAAACAACAACAACAACAATCACTAACAACAACAATAACAACAATGTCAACAACAATAACTACGTCAAATAAACAACAACAACAACGTCAAATAAACAACAACAACAACAATCACTATCAACAACAACAACAACAACACCAAAAAAACAATAAAAACAACAACAATGTCAACAACATTAACAACGTCAAAAAAACAACAACAACAACAACGTCAAATAAACAACAACAACGTCAAATAAACAACAACAACAACGTCAAATAAATAACAACAACAACGTCAAATAAACAACAACAACGTCAAATAAACAACAACAACAACAACGTTAAATAAACAATAACAAATACAACAACAACTACAACAGCAACGTCAAATAACAAAAACAATGTCAAATAAACAACAACAACAACGTCAAATAAACAACAACAACGTCAAATAAACAACAACATCAACAACAATAACAACAACAACAACGTTAAATAAACAACAACAACGTCAAATAAAAAACAACAATAACAACGACATCAACAACAACAAAAACGTCAAATAAACAACAACAACAACAACGTCAATAACAACAATTACGTCAAATAAACAACAACAACAACAACATCAAATAAACAACAACAACAACTATGTCAACAATAACAACGTCAAATAAAAAACAACAACAACGTCAAATCAACAACAACAACTAAAACAACATCAAATAAACAACAACAACAACAACAACAACGTCAAATAAACAACAACAACAACAACAACGTCAAATAAACAACAACAACAATGTCAAATAAGCAATAACAACAACAACAACGTCAACAACAACAACGTCAAATAAACAACAACAACAACAATAACAACGTCAAATAAACAACAACAACAACAACACCGTCAAATAAACAACAACAACAACAACGTCAAATAAACAACAACAACAACGTCAAATAAACAACAACAACAACAATGTCAACAACAACAATGTCAAATAAAAAACAACAACAACGTCAAATAAACAACAACAACAACAACAACGTCAAATAAACAACAACAACAATGTCAAATAAGCAACAACAACAACAACAACAACGTCAACAACAACAACGTCAAATAAATAACAACAACAACGTCAAATAAACAACAACAACAACGTCCAATAAACAACAACAACAACAATGTCAAATAAACAACAACAACAACAACGTCAAATAAACAACAACAACAACAACGTCAAATAAACAACAACAACGACAACAACAACGTCAAATAAACAACAGCAATAACAACATCAAATAAACAACAACAACAACAACTTCAAATAAGCAACAACAACAACAACAACAACAAATACAACAACAACAACAATAACGTCAAATAACAAAAACAACGTCAAATAAACAACAATAAGAGAGTCAAATAAACAACAACAACAACGTCTAATAAACAACAACAACAACAACGTCAAATAAATAACAACAAGAACAACAATGTTAAATAAACAACAACAACAACAACGTCAAATAAACAACAACAACAGCAACGTCAAATAAACAACAACAACAACGTCAAATAAACAATAACAACAACAAAAACAATAACAAAAACAACAACGTCAAATAAACCACAACAACAACAACGTCAAATAAACAACAATAACAACAACATCAACAACAAGAGAATCGTCAAGTAAACAAACAACAACAACAACAACAACGTCAACAACAATAACTACGTCAAATAAACAACAACAACAACGTCAAATAAACAACAACAACAACAACAACAATCACTAACAACAACAACAACAACGTCAACAACAATAACTACGTCAAATAAACAACAACAACAACGTCAAATAAACAACAACAACAACAACAACAATCACTAACAACAACAACAACAACGCCAAATAAACAACAAAAACAACAACAATGTCAACAACATTAACAACGTCAAAAAAACAACAACAACAACAACGTCAAATAAACAACAACAACGTCAAATAAACAACAACAACAACGTCAAATAAATAACAACAACAACGTCAAATAAACAACAACAACGTCAAATAAACAACAACAACAACAACAACGTCAAATAAACAACAACAACAACAACGTCAAATAAACAACAACAACAACAACAACGTCAAATAAACAACAACAACAATGTCAAATAAGCAACAACAACAACAACAACAACAACGTCAACAACAACAACGTCAAATAAACAACAACAACAACGTCAAATAAATAACAACAACAATGTCAAATAAACAACAACAACAACAACGTCTAATAAACAACAACAACAACAACGTCAAATAAATAACAACAAGAACAACAAAGTTAAATAAACAACAACAACAACAACGTCAAATAAATAACAACAACAACGTCAAATAAACAACAACAACAACAACGTCAAATAAACAATAACAACAACAATAACAATAACAATAACAACAACGTCAAATAAACCACAACAACAACAACGTCAAATAAACAACAATAACGACAACATCAACAACAAGAAAATCGTCAAGTAAACAAACAACAACAACAACAACGTCAACAACAATAACTACGTCAAATAAACAACAACAACGTCAAATAAACAACAACAACAACAATCACTAACAACAACAACAACAACAATGCCAACAACAATAACTACGTCAAATAAACAACAACAACAACGTCAAATAAACAACAACAACAACAATGTCAAATGAATAACAACAACAAAAACGTCAAATAAACAACAACAATAACAACAACGTCAAATAAGCAACAACAACAAATACAACAACAATAACAACAACATCAAATAAACAACAACAACAGCAACAACGTCAAATAAGCAACAACAACAACGTCAAATAAACAACAACAACGTCAAATAAACAATAACAACAACGTCAAATGAATAACAACAACAAGTACGTCAAATAAACAACAACAATAACAACAACGTCAAATAAGCAAAAACAATCACAACAACAACAAATACAACAATAACAACAACGTCAAATAAACAACAACAACGTCAAATAAGCAACAACAACAACAACGTCAAATAAACAACAACAACAACAACGTTAAATAATTGCAACAATAACAACAATGTCTAATAAACAACAACAACAACGTCAAATGAAATACAACAACAATAACGTCAAATAACAAAAACAACGTCAAATAAACAACAATAACAACGTCAAATAAACAACAACAACAACGTCAAATAAACAATAACAACAACAACAACGTCAAATAAATAACAACAACAACGTCAAATAAACAACAACAACAACAACGTCCAATAAACAACAACAACAACAATGTCAAATAAACAACAACAACAACGTCAAATAAACAACAACAACAACAACGTCAAATAAACAACAACAACGACAACAACAACGTCAAATAAACAACAGCAATAACAACATCAAATAAACAACAACAACAACAACAACAACGTCAAATAAGCAACAACAACAACAACAACAAATACAACAACAACAACAATAACGTCAAATAACAAAAACAACGTCAAATAAACAACAATAAGAGAGTCAAATAAACAACAACAACAACGTCTAATAAACAACAAACAACAACAACGTCAAATAAATAACAACAAGAACAACAACGTTAAATAAACAACAACAACAACGCCAAATAAACAACAACAACAACAACGTCAAATAAACAACAACAACAACAACAACGTCAAATAAACAATAACAACAACAATAACAATAACAATAACAACAACGTCAAATAAAGCACAACAACAACAACGTCAAATAAACAACAATAACGACAACATAACCAACATGAAAATCGTCAAGTAAACAAACAACAACAACAACAACGTCAACAACAATAACTACGTCAAATAAACAACAACAACGTCAAATAAACAACAACAACAACAATCACTAACAACAACAATAACAACAATGTCAACAACAATTACTACGTCAAATAAACAACAACAACAACAACGTCAAATAAACAACAACAACAACAACAACAATCACTATCAACAACAACAACAACGCCAAAAAAACAATAAAAACAACAACAATGTCAACAACATTAACAACGTCAAAAAAACAACAACAACAACAACGTCAAATAAACAACAACAACGTCAAATAAACAACAACAACAACGTCAAATAAATAACAACAACAACGTCAAATAAACAACAACAACGTCAAATAAACAACAACAACAACAACGTTAAATAAACAACAACAAATACAACAACAACTACAACAACAACGTCAAATAACAAAAACAATGTCAAATAAACAACAACAACAACGTCAAATAAACAACAACAACAACGTCAAATAAACAACAACAACAACAACAATAACAACAACAACAACGTTAAATAAACAACAACAACGTCAAATAAAAAACAACAATAACAACGACATCAACAACAACAAAAACGTCAAATAAACAACAACAACAACAACGTCAATAACAACAATTACGTCAAATAAACAACAACAACAACAACAACATCAAATAAACAACAACAACAACTATGTCAACAATAACAACGTCAAATAAAAAACAACAACAACGTCAAATCAACAACAACAACTAAAACAACATCAAATAAACAACAACAACAACAACAACAACGTCAAATAAACAACAACAACAACAACAACGTCAAATAAACAACAACAACAATGTCAAATAAGCAATAACAACAACAACAACGTCAACAACAACAACGTCAAATAAACAACAACAACAACAACAACAACGTCAAATAAACAACAACAACAACAACACCGTCAAATAAACAACAACAACAACAACGTCAAATAAACAACAACAACAACGTCAAATAAACAACAACAACAATGTCAACAACAACAATGTCAAATAAAAAACAACACCAACGTCAAATAAACAACAACAACGTCAAATAAACAACAACAACAATGTCAAATAAGCAACAACAACAACAACAACAACGTCAACAACAACAACGTCAAATAAATAACAACAACAACGTCAAATAAACAACAACAACAACAACAACGTCCAATAAACAACAACAACAACAATGTCAAATAAACAACAACAACAACAACGTCAAATAAACAACAACAACAACAACGTCAAATAAACAACAACAACGACAACAACAACGTCAAATAAACAACAGCAATAACAACATCAAATAAACAACAACAACAACAACGTCAAATAAGCAACAACAACAACAACACAACAAATACAACAACAACAACAATAACGTCAAATAACAAAAACAACGTCAAATAAACAACAATAAGAGAGTCAAATAAACAACAACAACAACGTCTAATAAACAACAACAACAACAACGTCAAATAAATAACAACAAGAACAACAATGTTAAATAAACAACAACAACAACAACGTCAAATAAACAACAACAACAACAACGTCAAATAAACAACAACAACAACGTCAAATAAACAATAACAACAACAATAACAATAACAAAAACAACAACGTCAAATAAACCACAACAACAAATACGTCAAATAAACAACAATAACAACAACATCAACAACAAGAGAATCGTCAAGTAAACAAACAACAACAACAACAACAACGTCAACAACAATAACTACGTCAAATAAACAACAACAACAACGTCAAATAAACAACAACAACAACAACAATCACTAACAACAACAACAACAACAACGTCAACAACAATAACTACGTCAAATAAACAACAACAACAACGTCAAATAAACAACAACAACAACAACAATCACTAACAACAACAACAACAACGCCAAATAAACAACAAAAACAACAACAATGTCAACAACATTAACAACGTCAAAAAAACAACAACAACAACGTCAAATAAACAACAACAACGTCAAATAAACAACAACAACAACGTCAAATAAATAACAACAACAACGTCAAATAAACAACAACAACGTTAAATAAACAACAACAACAACAACAACGTCAAATAAACAACAACAACAACGTCAAATAAACAACAACAACAACAACAACGTCAAATAAACAACAACAACAATGTCAAATAAGCAACAACAACAACAACAACAACAACGTCAACAACAACAACGTCAAATAAACCACAACAACAATGTCAAATAAATAACAACAACAATGTCAAATAAACAACAACAACAACAACGTCTAATAAACAACAACAACAACAACGTCAAATAAATAACAACAAGAACAACAACGTTAAATAAACAACAACAACAACAACGTCAAATAAATAACAACAACAACGTCAAATAAACAACAACAACAACGTCAAATAAGCAATAACAACAACAATAACAATAACAATAACAACAACGTCAAATAAACCACAACAACAACAACGTCAAATAAACAACAATAACGACAACATCAACAACAAGAAAATCGTCAAGTAAACAAACAACAACAACAACAACGTCAACAACAATAACTACGTCAAATAAACAACAACAACGTCAAATAAACAACAACAACAACAATCACTAACAACAACAACAACAACAATGCCAACAACAATAACTATGTCAAATAAACAACAACAACAACGTCAAATAAACAACAACAACAACAACAATGTCAAATGAATAACAACAACAACAACGTCAAATAAACAACAACAATAACAACAACGTCAAATAAGCAACAACAATTACAACAACAACAAATACAACAACAATAACAACAACATCAAATAAACAACAACAACAGCAACAACGTCAAATAAGCAACAACAACAACGTCAAATAAACAACAACAACGTCAAATAAACAATAACAACAACGTCAAATGAATAACAACAACAAGTACGTCAAATAAACAACAACAATAACAACAACGTCAAATAAGCAAAAACAATCACAACAACAACAAATACAACAATAACAACAACGTCAAATAAACAACAACAACGTCAAATAAGCCACAACAACAACAACGTCAAATAAACAACAACAACAACAACGTTAAATAATTGCAACAATAACAACAATGTCTAATAAACAACAACAACAACGTCAAATGAAATACAACAACAATAACGTCAAATAACAAAAACAACGTCAAATAAACAACAATAACAACGTCAAATAAACAACAACAACAACAACGTCAAATAAACAATAACAACAACAACAACGTCAAATAAATAACAACAACAACGTCAAATAAACAACAACAACGTCCAATAAACAACAACAACAACAACAATGTCAAATAAACAACAACAACAACGTCAAATAAACAACAACAACAACAACGTCAAATAAACAACAACAACGACAACAACAGCGTCAAATAAACAACAGCAATAACAACATCAAATAAACAACAACAACAACAACAACAACGTCAAATAAGCAACAACAACAACAACAACAAATACAACTACAACAACAATAACGTCAAATAACAAAAACAACGTCAAATAAACAACAATAAGAGAGTCAAATAAACAACAACAACAACGTCTAATAAACAACAACAACAACAACGTCAAATAAATAACAACAAGAACAACAACGTTAAATAAACAACAACAACAACGCCAAATAAACAACAACAACAACAACAACGTCAAATAAACAACAACAACAACGTCAAATAAACAATAACAACAACAATAACAATAACAAAAACAACAACGTCAAATAAACCACAACAACAACAACGTCAAATAAACAACAATAACAACAACATCAACAACAAGAGAATCTTCAAGTAAACAAACAACAACAACAACAACAACGTCAACAACAATAACTACGTCAAATAAACAACAACAACAACAACGTTAAATAATTGCAACAATAACAACAATGTCTAATAAACAACAACAACAACGTCAAATGAAATACAACAACAACAACGTCAAATAACAAAAACAACGTCAAATAAACAACAATAACAACGTCAAATAAACAACAACAACAACAACGTCAAATAAACAATAACAACAACAACAACGTCAAATAAATAACAACAACAACGTCAAATAAATAACAACAACAACAACGTCCAATAAACAACAACAACAACAACAATGTCAAATAAACAACAACAACAACGTCAAATAAACAACAACAACAACAACGTCAAATAAACAACAACAACGACAACAACAACGTCAAATAAACAACAGCAATAACAACATCAAATAAATAACAACAACAACAACAACAACGTCAAATAAGCAACAACAACAACAACAACAAATACAACAACAACAACAATAACGTCAAATAACAAAAACAACGTCAAATAAACAACAATAAGAGAGTCAAATAAACAACAACAACAACGTCTAATAAATAACAACAACAACAACGTCAAATAAATAACAACAAGAACAACAACGTTAAATAAACAACAACAACAACAACGCCAAATAAACAACAACAACAACAACGTCAAATAAACAACAACAACAACGTCAAATAAACAATAACAACAACAATAACAATAACAAAAACAACAACATCAAATAAACCACAACAACAACAACGTCAAATAAACAACAATAACAACAAAATCAACAACAAGAGAATCGTCAAGTAAACAAACAACAACAACAACAACAACGTCAACAACAATAACTACGTCAAATAAACAACAACAACAACAACGTCAAATAAACAACAACAACAACAACAACAATCACTAACAACAACAACAACGTCAACAACAATAACTACGTCAAATAAACAACAACAACAACAACGTCAAATAAACAACAACAACAACAAAACCAATCACTAACAACAACAACAACAATGCCAAATAAACAACAAAAACAACAAAAATGTCAACAACATTAACAACGTCAAAAAAACAACAACAACAACAACAACGTCAAATAAACAACAACAACGTCAAATAAACAACAACAACAACGTCAAATAAATAACAACAACAACGTCAAATAAACAACAACAACGTCAAATAAACAACAACAACAACAACGTCAAATAAACAACAACAACAACAACAACGTCAAATAAACAACAACAACAACAACAACGTCAAATAAACAACAACAACAATGTCAAATAAGCAACAACAACAACAACAACGTCAACAACAACAACGTCAAATAAACAACAACATCAACGTCAAATAAATAACAACAACAACAACAATGTCAAATAAACAACAATAACAACAACAACAACAACAACGTCAAATAAACAACAACAACAACGTCAAATAAACAACAACAACAACAACGTCAAATAAACAATAACAACAACAATAACAATAACAATAACAACAACGTCAAATAAAGCACAACAACAACAACGTCAAATAAACAACAATAACGACAACATAACCAACATGAAAATCGTCAAGTAAACAAACAACAACAACAACAACGTCAACAACAATAACTACGTCAAATAAACAACAACAACGTCAAATAAACAACAACAACAACAATCACTAACAACAACAATAACAACAATGTCAAATAAACAACAACAACAACAACGTCAAATAAACAACAACAACAACAACAACAACGTCAAATAAACAACAACAACAACAACAACGTCAAATAAACAACAACAACAATGTCAAATAAGCAACAACAACAACAACAACGTCAACAACAACAACGTCAAATAAACAACAACATCAACGTCAAATAAATAACAACAACAACAACAATGTCAAATAAACAACAACAACAACGTCTAATAAACAACAACAACAACAACGTCAAATAAATAACAACAAGAACAACAACGTTAAATAAACAACAACAACAACAACAACGTCAAATAAACAACAACAACAACGTCAAATAAACAACAACAACAACAACGTCAAATAAACAATAACAACAACAATAACAATAACAATAACAACAACGTCAAATAAAGCACAACAACAACAACGTCAAATAAACAACAATAACGACAACATAACCAACATGAAAATCGTCAAGTAAACAAACAACAACAACAACAACGTCAACAACAATAACTACGTCAAATAAACAACAACAACGTCAAATAAACAACAACAACAACAATCACTAACAACAACAATAACAACAATGTCAACAACAATAACTACGTCAAATAAACAACAACAACAACGTCAAATAAACAACAACAACAACAACAAAAACAATAACTATCAACAACAACAACAACGCCAAAAAAACAATAAAAACAACAACAATGTCAACAACATTAACAACGTCAAAAAAACAACAACAACAACAACGTCAAATAAACAACAACAACGTCAAATAAACAACAACAACAACGTCAAATAAATAACAACAACAACGTCAAATAAACAACAACAACGTCAAATAAACAACAACAACAACAACGTTAAATAAACAACAACAAATACAACAACAACTACAACAGCAACGTCAAATAACAAAAACAGTGTCAAATAAACAACAACAACAACGTCAAATAAACAACAACAACAACGTCAAATAAACAACAACAACAACAACAATAACAACAACAACAACGTTAAATAAACAACAACAACGTCAAATAAAAAACAACAATAACAACGACATCAACAACAACAAAAACGTCAAATAAACAACAACAACAACAACGTCAATAACAACAATTACGTCAAATAAACAACAACAACAACAACAACATCAAATAAACAACAACAACAACTATGTCAACAATAACAACGTCAAATAAAAAACAACAACAACGTCAAATCAACAACAACAACTAAAACAACATCAAATAAACAACAACAACAACAACAACAACGTCAAATAAACAACAACAACAACAACAACGTCAAATAAACAACAACAACAATGTCAAATAAGCAATAACAACAACAACAACGTCAACAACAACAACGTCAAATAAACAACAACAACAACAACAACAACGTCAAATAATCAACAACAACAACAAAACCGTCAAATAAACAACAACAACAACAACGTCAAATAAACAACAACAACAACGTCAAATAAACAACAACAACAACAATGTCAACAACAACAATGTCAAATAAAAAACAACAACAACGTCAAATAAACAACAACAACAACAACAACGTCAAATAAACAACAACAACAATGTCAAATAAGCAACAACAACAACAACAACGTCAACAACAACAACGTCAAATAAATAACAACAACAACGTCAAATAAACAACAACAACAACAACGTCCAATAAACAACAACAACAACAATGTCAAATAAACAACAACAACAACAACGTCAAATAAACAACAACAACAACAACGTCAAATAAACAACAACAACGACAACAACAACGTCAAATAAACAACAGCAATAACAACATCAAATAAACAACAACAACAACAACGTCAAATAAGCAACAACAACAACAACAACAAATACAACAACAACAACAATAACGTCAAATAACAAAAACAACGTCAAATAAACAACAATAAGAGAGTCAAATAAACAACAACAACAACGTCTAATAAACAACAACAACAACAACGTCAAATAAATAACAACAAGAACAACAATGTTAAATAAACAACAACAACAACAACGTCAAATAAACAACAACAACAACAACGTCAAATAAACAACAACAACAACGTCAAATAAACAATAACAACAACAATAACAATAACAAAAACAACAACGTCAAATAAACCACAACAACAACAACGTCAAATAAACAACAATAACAACAACATCAACAACAAGAGAATCGTCAAGTAAACAAACAACAACAACAACAACAACAACGTCAACAACAATAACTACGTCAAATAAACAACAACAACAACGTCAAATAAACAACAACAACAACAACAACAACAATCACTAACAACAACAACAACAACGTCAACAACAATAACTACGTCAAATAAACAACAACAACAACGTCAAATAAACAACAACAACAACAACAACAACAATCACTAACAACAACAACAACGCCAAATAAACAACAAAAACAACAACAATGTCAACAACATTAACAACGTCAAAAAAACAACAACAACAACAACGTCAAATAAACAACAACAACGTCAAATAAACAACAACAACAACAACGTCAAATAAACAACAACAACAACGTCAAATAAACAATAACAACAACAATAACAATAACAAAAACAACAACGTCAAATAAACCACAACAACAACAACGTCAAATAAACAACAATAACAACAACATCAACAACAAGAGAATCGTCAAGTAAACAAACAACAACAACAACAACAACGTCAACAACAATAACTACGTCAAATAAACAACAACAACAACGTCAAATAAACAACAACAACAACAACAACAATCACTAACAACAACAACAACGTCAACAACAATAACTACGTCAAATAAACAACAACAACAACGTCAAATAAACAACAACAACAACAAAACCAATCACTAACAACAACAACAACAATGCCAAATAAACAACAAAAACAACAAAAATGTCAACAACATTAACAACGTCAAAAAAACAACAACAACAACAACAACGTCAAATAAACAACAACAACGTCAAATAAACAACAACAACAACGTCAAATAAATAACAACAACAACGTCAAATAAACAACAACAACGTCAAATAAACAACAACAACAACAACGTCAAATAAACAACAACAACAACAACAACGTCAAATAAACAACAACAACAACAACAACGTCAAATAAACAACAACAACAATGTCAAATAAGCAACAACAACAACAACAACGTCAACAACAACAACGTCAAATAAACAACAACATCAACGTCAAATAAATAACAACAACAACAACAATGTCAAATAAACAACAACAACAACAACGTCTAATAAACAACAACAACAACAACGTCAAATAAATAACAACAAGAACAACAACCTTAAATAAACAACAACAACAACAACAACGTCAAATAAACAACAACAACAACGTCAAATAAACAACAACAACAACAACAACGTCAAATAAACAATAACAACAACAATAACAATAACAATAACAACAACGTCAAATAAAGCACAACAACAACAACGTCAAATAAACAACAATAACGACAACATAACCAACATGAAAATCGTCAAGTAAACAAACAACAACAACAACAACGTCAACAACAATAACTACGTCAAATAAACAACAACAACGTCAAATAAACAACAACAACAACAATCACTAACAACAACAATAACAACAATGTCAACAACAATAACTACGTCAAATAAACAACAACAACAACGTCAAATAAACAACAACAACAACAACAAAAACAATAACTATCAACAACAACAACAACGCCAAAAAAACAATAAAAACAACAACAATGTCAACAACATTAACAACGTCAAAAAAACAACAACAACAACAACGTCAAATAAACAACAACAACGTCAAATAAACAACAACAACAACGTCAAATAAATAACAACAACAACGTCAAATAAACAACAACAACGTCAAATAAACAACAACAACAACAACGTTAAATAAACAACAACAAATACAACAACAACTACAACAGCAACGTCAAATAACAAAAACAATGTCAAATAAACAACAACAACAACGTCAAATAAACAACAACAACAACGTCAAATAAACAACAACAACAACAACAATAACAACAACAACAACGTTAAATAAACAACAACAACGTCAAATAAAAAACAATAATAACAACGACATCAACAACAACAAAAACGTCAAATAAACAACAACAACAACAACGTCAATAACAACAATTACGTCAAATAAACAACAACAACAACAACAACAACATCAAATAAACAACAACAACAACTATGTCAACAATAACAACGTCAAATAAAAAACAACAACAACGTCAAATCAACAACAACAACTAAAACAACATCAAATAAACAACAACAACAACAACAACAACGTCAAATAAACAACAACAACAACAACGTCAAATAAACAACAACAACAATGTCAAATAAGCAATAACAACAACAACAACGTCAACAACAACAACGTCAAATAAACAACAACAACAACAACAACAACGTCAAATAAACAACAACAACAACAACACCGTCAAATAAACAACAACAACAACAACAACAACGTCAAATAAACAACAACAACAACGTCAAATAAACAACAACAACAACAATGTCAACAACAATAATGTCAAATAAAAAACAACAACAACGTCAAATAAACAACAACAACAACAACAACGTCAAATAAACAACAACAACAATGTCAAATAAGCAACAACAACAACAACAACAACGTCAACAACAACAACGTCAAATAAATAACAACAACAACGTCAAATAAACAACAACAACAACAACGTCCAATAAACAACAACAACAACAATGTCAAATAAACAACAACAACAACAACGTCAAATAAACAACAACAACAACAACGTCAAATAAACAACAACAACGACAACAACAACGTCAAATAAACAACAGCAATAACAACATCAAATAAACAACAACAACAACAACGTCAAATAAGCAACAACAACAACAACAACAACAAATACAACAACAACAACAATAACGTCAAATAACAAAAACAACGTCAAATAAACAACAATAAGAGAGTCAAATAAACAACAACAACAACGTCTAATAAACAACAACAACAACAACGTCAAATAAATAACAACAAGAACAACAATGTTAAATAAACAACAACAACAACAACGTCAAATAAACAACAACAACAACAACGTCAAATAAACAACAACAACAACGTCAAATAAACAATAACAACAACAATAACAATAACAAAAACAACAACGTCAAATAAACCACAACAACAACAACGTCAAATAAACAACAATAACAACAACATCAACAACAAGAGAATCGTCAAGTAAACAAACAACAACAACAACAACAACAACGTCAACAACAATAACTACGTCAAATAAACAACAACAACAACGTCAAATAAACAACAACAACAACAACAACAATCACTAACAACAACAACAACAACAACGTCAACAACAATAACTACGTCAAATAAACAACAACAACAACGTCAAATAAACAACAACAACAACAACAACAACAATCACTAACAACAACAACAACGCCAAATAAACAACAAAAACAACAACAATGTCAACAACATTAACAACGTCAAAAAAACAACAACAACAACAACGTCAAATAAACAACAACAACGTCAAATAAACAACAACAACAACGTCAAATAAATAACAACAACAACGTCAAATAAACAACAACAACGTCAAATAAACAACAACAACAACGTCAAATAAACAACAACAACAACAACGTCAAATAAACAACAACAACAACAACGTCAAATAAACAACAACAACAATGTCAAATAAGCAACAACAACAACAACAACAACAACGTCAACAACAACAACGTCAAATAAACAACAACAACAACGTCAAATAAATAACAACAACAATGTCAAATAAACAACAACAACAACGTCTAATAAACAACAACAACAACAACGTCAAATAAATAACAACAAGAACAACAACGTTAAATAAACAACAACAACAACAACGTCAAATAAATAACAACAACAACGTCAAATAAACAACAACAACAATGTCAAATAAACAATAACAACAACAATAACAATAACAATAACAACAACGTCAAATAAACCACAACAACAACAACGTCAAATAAACAACAATAACGACAACATCAACAACAAAAAAATCGTCAAGTAAAGAAACAACAACAACAACAACGTCAACAACAATAACTACGTCAAATAAACAACAACAACGTCAAATAAACAACAACAACAACAATCACTAACAACAACAACAACAACAATGCCAACAACAATAACTACGTCAAATAAACAACAACAACAACGTCAAATAAACAACAACAACAACAATGTCAAATGAATAACAACAACAACAACGTCAAATAAACAACAACAATAACAACAACGTCAAATAAGCAACAACAATTACAACAACAACAAATACAACAACAATAACAACAACATCAAATAAACAACAACAACAGCAACAACGTCAAATAAGCAACAACAACAACGTCAAATAAACAACAACAACGTCAAATAAACAATAACAACAACGTCAAATGAATAACAACAACAAGTACGTCAAATAAACAACAACAATAACAACAACGTCAAATAAGCAAAAACAATCACAACAACAACAAATACAACAATAACAACAACGTCAAATAAACAACAACAACGTCAAATAAGCAACAACAACAACAACGTCAAATAAACAACAACAACAACAACAACAACAATCACTAACAACAACAACAACGCCAAATAAACAACAAAAACAACAACAATGTCAACAACATTAACAACGTCAAAAAAACAACAACAACAACAACGTCAAATAAACAACAACAACGTCAAATAAACAACAACAACAACAACGTCAAATAAACAACAACAACAACGTCAAATAAACAATAACAACAACAATAACAATAACAAAAACAACAACGTCAAATAAACCACAACAACAACAACGTCAAATAAACAACAATAACAACAACATCAACAACAAGAGAATCGTCAAGTAAACAAACAACAACAACAACAACAACGTCAACAACAATAACTACGTCAAATAAACAACAACAACAACGTCAAATAAACAACAACAACAACAACAACAATCACTAACAACAACAACAATGTCAACAACAATAACTACGTCAAATAAACAACAACAACAACGTCAAATAAACAACAACAACAACAAAACCAATCACTAACAACAACAACAACAATGCCAAATAAACAACAAAAACAACAAAAATGTCAACAACATTAACAACGTCAAAAAAACAACAACAACAACAACAACGTCAAATAAACAACAACAACGTCAAATAAACAACAACAACAACGTCAAATAAATAACAACAACAACGTCAAATAAACAACAACAACGTCAAATAAACAACAACAACAACAACGTCAAATAAACAACAACAACAACAACAACGTCAAATAAACAACAACAACAACAACAACGTCAAATAAACAACAACAACAATGTCAAATAAGCAACAACAACAACAACAACGTCAACAACAACAACGTCAAATAAACAACAACATCAACGTCAAATAAATAACAACAACAACAACAATGTCAAATAAACAACAACAACAACAACGTCTAATAAACAACAACAACAACAACGTCAAATAAATAACAACAAGAACAACAACCTTAAATAAACAACAACAACAACAACAACGTCAAATAAACAACAACAACAACGTCAAATAAACAACAACAACAACAACAACGTCAAATAAACAATAACAACAACAATAACAATAACAATAACAACAACGTCAAATAAAGCACAACAACAACAACGTCAAATAAACAACAATAACGACAACATAACCAACATGAAAATCGTCAAGTAAACAAACAACAACAACAACAACGTCAACAACAATAACTACGTCAAATAAACAACAACAACGTCAAATAAACAACAACAACAACAATCACTAACAACAACAATAACAACAATGTCAACAACAATAACTACGTCAAATAAACAACAACAACAACGTCAAATAAACAACAACAACAACAACAAAAACAATAACTATCAACAACAACAACAACGCCAAAAAAACAATAAAAACAACAACAATGTCAACAACATTAACAACGTCAAAAAAACAACAACAACAACAACGTCAAATAAACAACAACAACGTCAAATAAACAACAACAACAACGTCAAATAAATAACAACAACAACGTCAAATAAACAACAACAACGTCAAATAAACAACAACAACAACAACGTTAAATAAACAACAACAAATACAACAACAACTACAACAGCAACGTCAAATAACAAAAACAATGTCAAATAAACAACAACAACAACGTCAAATAAACAACAACAACAACGTCAAATAAACAACAACAACAACAACAATAACAACAACAACAACGTTAAATAAACAACAACAACGTCAAATAAAAAACAATAATAACAACGACATCAACAACAACAAAAACGTCAAATAAACAACAACAACAACAACGTCAATAACAACAATTACGTCAAATAAACAACAACAACAACAACAACAACATCAAATAAACAACAACAACAACTATGTCAACAATAACAACGTCAAATAAAAAACAACAACAACGTCAAATCAACAACAACAACTAAAACAACATCAAATAAACAACAACAACAACAACAACAACGTCAAATAAACAACAACAACAACAACGTCAAATAAACAACAACAACAATGTCAAATAAGCAATAACAACAACAACAACGTCAACAACAACAACGTCAAATAAACAACAACAACAACAACAACAACGTCAAATAAACAACAACAACAACAACACCGTCAAATAAACAACAACAACAACAACAACAACGTCAAATAAACAACAACAACAACGTCAAATAAACAACAACAACAACAATGTCAACAACAATAATGTCAAATAAAAAACAACAACAACGTCAAATAAACAACAACAACAACAACAACGTCAAATAAACAACAACAACAATGTCAAATAAGCAACAACAACAACAACAACAACGTCAACAACAACAACGTCAAATAAATAACAACAACAACGTCAAATAAACAACAACAACAACAACGTCCAATAAACAACAACAACAACAATGTCAAATAAACAACAACAACAACAACGTCAAATAAACAACAACAACAACAACGTCAAATAAACAACAACAACGACAACAACAACGTCAAATAAACAACAGCAATAACAACATCAAATAAACAACAACAACAACAACGTCAAATAAGCAACAACAACAACAACAACAACAAATACAACAACAACAACAATAACGTCAAATAACAAAAACAACGTCAAATAAACAACAATAAGAGAGTCAAATAAACAACAACAACAACGTCTAATAAACAACAACAACAACAACGTCAAATAAATAACAACAAGAACAACAATGTTAAATAAACAACAACAACAACAACGTCAAATAAACAACAACAACAACAACGTCAAATAAACAACAACAACAACGTCAAATAAACAATAACAACAACAATAACAATAACAAAAACAACAACGTCAAATAAACCACAACAACAACAACGTCAAATAAACAACAATAACAACAACATCAACAACAAGAGAATCGTCAAGTAAACAAACAACAACAACAACAACAACGTCAACAACAATAACTACGTCAAATAAACAACAACAACAACGTCAAATAAACAACAACAACAACAACAACAATCACTAACAACAACAACAATGTCAACAACAATAACTACGTCAAATAAACAACAACAACAACGTCAAATAAACAACAACAACAACAAAACCAATCACTAACAACAACAACAACAATGCCAAATAAACAACAAAAACAACAAAAATGTCAACAACATTAACAACGTCAAAAAAACAACAACAACAACAACAACGTCAAATAAACAACAACAACGTCAAATAAACAACAACAACAACGTCAAATAAATAACAACAACAACGTCAAATAAACAACAACAACGTCAAATAAACAACAACAACAACAACGTCAAATAAACAACAACAACAACAACAACGTCAAATAAACAACAACAACAACAACAACGTCAAATAAACAACAACAACAATGTCAAATAAGCAACAACAACAACAACAACGTCAACAACAACAACGTCAAATAAACAACAACATCAACGTCAAATAAATAACAACAACAACAACAATGTCAAATAAACAACAACAACAACAACGTCTAATAAACAACAACAACAACAACGTCAAATAAATAACAACAAGAACAACAACCTTAAATAAACAACAACAACAACAACAACGTCAAATAAACAACAACAACAACGTCAAATAAACAACAACAACAACAACAACGTCAAATAAACAATAACAACAACAATAACAATAACAATAACAACAACGTCAAATAAAGCACAACAACAACAACGTCAAATAAACAACAATAACGACAACATAACCAACATGAAAATCGTCAAGTAAACAAACAACAACAACAACAACGTCAACAACAATAACTACGTCAAATAAACAACAACAACGTCAAATAAACAACAACAACAACAATCACTAACAACAACAATAACAACAATGTCAACAACAATAACTACGTCAAATAAACAACAACAACAACGTCAAATAAACAACAACAACAACAACAAAAACAATAACTATCAACAACAACAACAACGCCAAAAAAACAATAAAAACAACAACAATGTCAACAACATTAACAACGTCAAAAAAACAACAACAACAACAACGTCAAATAAACAACAACAACGTCAAATAAACAACAACAACAACGTCAAATAAATAACAACAACAACGTCAAATAAACAACAACAACGTCAAATAAACAACAACAACAACAACGTTAAATAAACAACAACAAATACAACAACAACTACAACAGCAACGTCAAATAACAAAAACAATGTCAAATAAACAACAACAACAACGTCAAATAAACAACAACAACAACGTCAAATAAACAACAACAACAACAACAATAACAACAACAACAACGTTAAATAAACAACAACAACGTCAAATAAAAAACAATAATAACAACGACATCAACAACAACAAAAACGTCAAATAAACAACAACAACAACAACGTCAATAACAACAATTACGTCAAATAAACAACAACAACAACAACAACAACATCAAATAAACAACAACAACAACTATGTCAACAATAACAACGTCAAATAAAAAACAACAACAACGTCAAATCAACAACAACAACTAAAACAACATCAAATAAACAACAACAACAACAACAACAACGTCAAATAAACAACAACAACAACAACGTCAAATAAACAACAACAACAATGTCAAATAAGCAATAACAACAACAACAACGTCAACAACAACAACGTCAAATAAACAACAACAACAACAACAACAACGTCAAATAAACAACAACAACAACAACACCGTCAAATAAACAACAACAACAACAACAACAACGTCAAATAAACAACAACAACAACGTCAAATAAACAACAACAACAACAATGTCAACAACAATAATGTCAAATAAAAAACAACAACAACGTCAAATAAACAACAACAACAATGTCAAATAAGCAACAACAACAACAACAACAACGTCAACAACAACAACGTCAAATAAATAACAACAACAACGTCAAATAAACAACAACAACAACAACGTCCAATAAACAACAACAACAACAATGTCAAATAAACAACAACAACAACAACGTCAAATAAACAACAACAACAACAACGTCAAATAAACAACAACAACGACAACAACAACGTCAAATAAACAACAGCAATAACAACATCAAATAAACAACAACAACAACAACGTCAAATAAGCAACAACAACAACAACAACAACAAATACAACAACAACAACAATAACGTCAAATAACAAAAACAACGTCAAATAAACAACAATAAGAGAGTCAAATAAACAACAACAACAACGTCTAATAAACAACAACAACAACAACGTCAAATAAATAACAACAAGAACAACAATGTTAAATAAACAACAACAACAACAACGTCAAATAAACAACAACAACAACAACGTCAAATAAACAACAACAACAACGTCAAATAAACAATAACAACAACAATAACAATAACAAAAACAACAACGTCAAATAAACCACAACAACAACAACGTCAAATAAACAACAATAACAACAACATCAACAACAAGAGAATCGTCAAGTAAACAAACAACAACAACAACAACAACAACGTCAACAACAATAACTACGTCAAATAAACAACAACAACAACGTCAAATAAACAACAACAACAACAACAACAATCACTAACAACAACAACAACAACAACGTCAACAACAATAACTACGTCAAATAAACAACAACAACAACGTCAAATAAACAACAACAACAACAACAACAACAATCACTAACAACAACAACAACGCCAAATAAACAACAAAAACAACAACAATGTCAACAACATTAACAACGTCAAAAAAACAACAACAACAACAACGTCAAATAAACAACAACAACGTCAAATAAACAACAACAACAACGTCAAATAAATAACAACAACAACGTCAAATAAACAACAACAACGTCAAATAAACAACAACAACAACGTCAAATAAACAACAACAACAACAACGTCAAATAAACAACAACAACAACAACGTCAAATAAACAACAACAACAATGTCAAATAAGCAACAACAACAACAACAACAACAACGTCAACAACAACAACGTCAAATAAACAACAACAACAACGTCAAATAAATAACAACAACAATGTCAAATAAACAACAACAACAACGTCTAATAAACAACAACAACAACAACGTCAAATAAATAACAACAAGAACAACAACGTTAAATAAACAACAACAACAACAACGTCAAATAAATAACAACAACAACGTCAAATAAACAACAACAACAATGTCAAATAAACAATAACAACAACAATAACAATAACAATAACAACAACGTCAAATAAACCACAACAACAACAACGTCAAATAAACAACAATAACGACAACATCAACAACAAAAAAATCGTCAAGTAAAGAAACAACAACAACAACAACGTCAACAACAATAACTACGTCAAATAAACAACAACAACGTCAAATAAACAACAACAACAACAATCACTAACAACAACAACAACAACAATGCCAACAACAATAACTACGTCAAATAAACAACAACAACAACGTCAAATAAACAACAACAACAACAATGTCAAATGAATAACAACAACAACAACGTCAAATAAACAACAACAATAACAACAACGTCAAATAAGCAACAACAATTACAACAACAACAAATACAACAACAATAACAACAACATCAAATAAACAACAACAACAGCAACAACGTCAAATAAGCAACAACAACAACGTCAAATA
This sequence comes from Vicia faba, assembly GCA_948472305.1. Classification (NCBI taxonomy): domain Eukaryota; kingdom Viridiplantae; phylum Streptophyta; class Magnoliopsida; order Fabales; family Fabaceae; genus Vicia; species Vicia faba. The sequence goes on along the minus strand of OX451735.1, from coordinate 1,389,215,514 downwards.
AACAACAACAACGTCAAATAAACAATAACAACAACGTCAAATGAATAACAACAACAAGTACGTCAAATAAACAACAACAATAACAACAACGTCAAATAAGCAAAAACAATCACAACAACAACAAATACAACAATAACAACAACGTCAAATAAACAACAACAACGTCAAATAAGCAACAACAACAACAACGTCAAATAAACAACAACAACAACGTTAAATAATTGCAACAATAACAACAATGTCTAATAAACAACAACAACAACGTCAAATGAAATACAACAACAATAACGTCAAATAACAAAAACAACGTCAAATAAACAACAATAACAACGTCAAATAAACAACAACAACAACAACGTCAAATAAACAATAACAACAACAACAACGTCAAATAAATAACAACAACAACGTCAAATAAACAACAACAACAACAACGTCCAATAAACAACAACAACAACAATGTCAAATAAACAACAACAACAACGTCAAATAAACAACAACAACAATGTCAAATAAACAACAACAACGACAACAACAACGTCAAATAAACAACAACAATAACAACATCAAATAAACAACAACAACAACGTCAAATAAGCAACAACAACAACAACAACAAATACAACAACAACAACAATAACGTCAAATAACCAAAACAACGTCAAATAAACAACAATAAGAGAGTCAAATAAACAACAACAACAACGTCTAATAAACAACAACAACAACAACGTCAAATAAACAACAACAACAACAACGTCAAATAAACAACAACAACAACGTCAAATAAACAATAACAACAACAATAACAATAACAAAAACAACAACGTCAAATAAACCACAACAACAACAACGTCAAATAAACAACAATAACAACAACATCAACAACAATAACGTCAAATAACAAAAACAACGTCAAATAAACCACAATAACAATGTCAAATAAACAACAACAACAACAACGTCAAATAAACAATAACAACAACAACAACGTCAAATAAATAACAACAACAACGTCAAATAAACAACAACAACAACAACGTCCAATAAACAACAACAACAACAATGTCAAATAAACAACAACAACAACGTCAAATAAACAACAACAACAACAACGTCAAATAAACAACAACAACGACAACAACAACGTCAAATAAACAACAGCAATAACAACATCAAATAAACAACAACAACAACAACAACAACGTCAAATAAGCAACAACAACAACAACAACAACAAATACAACTACAACAACAATAACGTCAAATAACAAAAACAACGTCAAATAAACAACAATAAGAGAGTCAAATAAACAACAACAACAACGTCTAATAAACAACAACAACAACAACGTCGAATAAATAACAACAAGAACAACAACGTTAAATAAACAACAACAACAACGCCAAATAAACAACAACAACAACAACAACGTCAAATAAACAACAACAACAACGTCAAATAAACAATAACAACAACAATAACAATAACAAAAACAACAACGTCAAATAAACCACAACAACAACAACTTCAAATAAACAACAATAACAACAACATCAACAACAAGAGAATCGTCAAGTAAACAAACAACAACAACAACAACAACGTCAACAACAATAACTACGTCAAATAAACAACAACAACAACAACGTTAAATAATTGCAACAATAACAACAATGTCTAATAAACAACAACAACAACAACGTCAAATGAAATACAACAACAACAACGTCAAATAACAAAAACAACGTCAAATAAACAACAATAACAACGTCAAATAAACAACAACAACAACAACGTCAAATAAACAATAACAACAACAACAACGTCAAATAAATAACAACAACAACGTCAAATAAACAACAACAACAACAACGTCCAATAAACAACAACAACAACAATGTCAAATAAACAACAACAACAACGTCAAATAAACAACAACAACAACAACGTCAAATAAACAACAACAACGTCAAATAAACAACAGCAATAACAACATCAAATAAATAACAACAACAACAACAACGTCAAATAAGCAACAACAACAACAACAACAAATACAACAACAACAACAATAACGTCAAATAACAAAAACAACGTCAAATAAACAACAATAAGAGAGTCAAATAAACAACAACAACAACGTCTAATAAATAACAACAACAACAACGTCAAATAAATAACAACAAGAACAACAACGTTAAATAAACAACAACAACAACAACGCCAAATAAACAACAACAACAACAACAACGTCAAATAAACAACAACAAAATCGTCAAATAAACAATAACAACAACAATAACAATAACAAAAACAACAACGTCAAATAAACCACAACAACAACAACGTCAAATAAACAACAATAACAACAACATCAACAACAAGAGAATCGTCAAGTAAACAAACAACAACAACAACAACAACGTCAACAACAATAACTACGTCAAATAAACAACAACAACAACGTCAAATAAACAACAACAACAACAACAACAATCACTAACAACAACAACAACGTCAACAACAATAACTACGTCTAATAAACAACAACAACAACGTCAAATAAACAACAACAACAACAATGTCAAATGAATAACAACAACAACAACGTCAAATAAACAACAACAATAACAACAACGTCAAATAAGCAACAACAATTACAACAACAACAAATACAACAACAATAACAACAACATCAAATAAACAACAACAACAGCAACAACGTCAAATAAGCAACAACAACAACGTCAAATAAACAACAACAACGTCAAATAAACAATAACAACAACGTCAAATGAATAACAACAACAAGTACGTCAAATAAACAACAACAATAACAACAACGTCAAATAAGCAAAAACAATCACAACAACAACAAATACAACAATAACAACAACGTCAAATAAACAACAACAACGTCAAATAAGCAACAACAACAACAACGTCAAATAAACAACAACAACAACGTTAAATAATTGCAACAATAACAACAATGTCTAATAAACAACAACAACAACGTCAAATGAAATACAACAACAATAACGTCAAATAACAAAAACAACGTCAAATAAACAACAATAACAACGTCAAATAAACAACAACAACAACAACGTCAAATAAACAATAACAACAACAACAACGTCAAATAAATAACAACAACAACGTCAAATAAACAACAACAACAACAACGTCCAATAAACAACAACAACAACAATGTCAAATAAACAACAACAACAACGTCAAATAAACAACAACAACAATGTCAAATAAACAACAACAACGACAACAACAACGTCAAATAAACAACAACAATAACAACATCAAATAAACAACAACAACAACAACGTCAAATAAGCAACAACAACAACAACAACAAATACAACAACAACAACAATAACGTCAAATAACCAAAACAACGTCAAATAAACAACAATAAGAGAGTCAAATAAACAACAACAACAACGTCTAATAAACAACAACAACAACAACGTCAAATAAACAACAACAACAACAACGTCAAATAAACAACAACAACAACGTCAAATAAACAATAACAACAACAATAACAATAACAAAAACAACAACGTCAAATAAACCACAACAACAACAACGTCAAATAAACAACAATAACAACAACATCAACAACAATAACGTCAAATAACAAAAACAACGTCAAATAAACAACAATAACAACGTCAAATAAACAACAACAACAACAACGTCAAATAAACAATAACAACAACAACAACGTCAAATAAATAACAACAACAACGTCAAATAAACAACAACAACAACAACGTCCAATAAACAACAACAACAACAATGTCAAATAAACAACAACAACAACGTCAAATAAACAACAACAACAACAACGTCAAATAAACAACAACAACGACAACAACAACGTCAAATAAACAAAAGCAATAACAACATCAAATAAACAACAACAACAACAACAACAACGTCAAATAAGCAACAACAACAACAACAACAACAAATACAACTACAACAACAATAACGTCAAATAACAAAAACAACGTCAAATAAACAACAATAAGAGAGTCAAATAAACAACAACAACAACGTCTAATAAACAACAACAACAACAACGTCAAATAAATAACAACAAGAACAACAACGTTAAATAAACAACAACAACAACGCCAAATAAACAACAACAACAACAACAACGTCAAATAAACAACAACAACAACGTCAAATAAACAATAACAACAACAATAACAATAACAAAAACAACAACGTCAAATAAACCACAACAACAACAACGTCAAATAAACAACAATAACAACAACATCAACAACAAGAGAATCGTCAAGTAAACAAACAACAACAACAACAACAACGTCAACAACAATAACTACGTCAAATAAACAACAACAACAACAACGTTAAATAATTGCAACAATAACAACAATGTCTAATAAACAACAACAACAACAACGTCAAATGAAATACAACAACAACAACGTCAAATAACAAAAACAACGTCAAATAAACAACAATAACAACGTCAAATAAACAACAACAACAACAACGTCAAATAAACAATAACAACAACAACAACGTCAAATAAATAACAACAACAACGTCAAATAAACAACAACAACAACAACGTCCAATAAACAACAACAACAACAATGTCAAATAAACAACAACAACAACGTCAAATAAACAACAACAACAACAACGTCAAATAAACAACAACAACGTCAAATAAACAACAGCAATAACAACATCAAATAAATAACAACAACAACAACAACGTCAAATAAGCAACAACAACAACAACAACAAATACAACAACAACAACAATAACGTCAAATAACAAAAACAACGTCAAATAAACAACAATAAGAGAGTCAAATAAACAACAACAACAACGTCTAATAAATAACAACAACAACAACGTCAAATAAATAACAACAAGAACAACAACGTTAAATAAACAACAACAACAACAACGCCAAATAAACAACAACAACAACAACGTCAAATAAACAACAACAAAATCGTCAAATAAACAATAACAACAACAATAACAATAACAAAAACAACAACGTCAAATAAACCACAACAACAACAACGTCAAATAAACAACAATAACAACAACATCAACAACAAGAGAATCGTCAAGTAAACAAACAACAACAACAACAACAACAACAACGTCAACAACAATAACTACGTCAAATAAACAACAACAACAACGTCAAATAAACAACAACAACAACAACAACAATCACTAACAACAACAACAACGTCAACAACAATAACTACGTCAAATAAACAACAACAACAACGTCAAATAAACAACAACAACAACAAAACCAATCACTAACAACAACAACAACAACGCCAAATAAACAACAAAAACAACAAAAATGTCAACAACATTAACAACGTCAAAAAAACAACAACAACAACAACAACGTCAAATAAACAACAACAACGTCAAATAAACAACAACAACAACGTCAAATAAATAACAACAACAACGTCAAATAAACAACAACAACGTCAAATAAACAACAACAACAACAACGTCAAATAAACAACAACAACGTCAAATAAACAACAACAACAACAACAACGTCAAATAAACAACAACAACAATGTCAAATAAGCAACAACAACAACAACAACGTCAACAACAACAACGTCAAATAAACAACAACATCAACGTCAAATAAATAACAACAACAACAACAATGTCAAATAAACAACAACAACAACAACGTCTAATAAACAACAACAACAACAACAACGTCAAATAAATAACAACAAGAACAACAACGTTAAATAAACAACAACAACAACAACAACGTCAAATAAACAACAACAACAACGTCAAATAAACAACAACAACAACAACAACGTCAAATAAACAACAACAACAACAATAACAATAACAATAACAACAACGTCAAATAAAGCACAACAACAACAACGTCAAATAAACAACAATAACGACAACATAACCAACATGAAAATCGTCAAGTAAACAAACAACAACAACAACAACGTCAACAACAATAACTACGTCAAATAAACAACAACAACGTCAAATAAACAACAACAACAACAATCACTAACAACAACAATAACAACAATGTCAAATAAACAACAACAACAACAACGTCAAATAAACAACAACAACAACAACAACGTCAAATAAACAACAACAACAACAACAACAACGTCAAATAAACAACAACAACAATGTCAAATAAGCAACAACAACAACAACAACGTCAACAACAACAACGTCAAATAAACAACAACATCAACGTCAAATAAATAACAACAACAACAACAATGTCAAATAAACAACAACAACAACAACGTCTAATAAACAACAACAACAACAACGTCAAATAAATAACAACAAGAACAACAACGTTAAATAAACAACAACAACAACAACAACGTCAAATAAACAACAACAACAACGTCAAATAAACAACAACAACAACAACAACGTCAAATAAACAATAACAACAACAATAACAATAACAATAACAACAACGTCAAATAAAGCACAACAACAACAACGTCAAATAAACAACAATAACGACAACATAACCAACATGAAAATCGTCAAGTAAACAAACAACAACAACAACAACGTCAACAACAATAACTACGTCAAATAAACAACAACAACGTCAAATAAACAACAACAACAACAATCACTAACAACAACAATAACAACAATGTCAACAACAATAACTACGTCAAATAAACAACAACAACAACGTCAAATAAACAACAATAACAACAACAGAAACAATAACTATCAACAACAACAACAACGCCAAAAAAACAATAAAAACAACAACAATGTCAACAACATTAACAACGTCAAAAAAACAACAACAACAACAACGTCAAATAAACAACAACAACGTCAAATAAACAACAACGACAACGTCAAATAAATAACAACAACAACGTCAAATAAACAACAACAACGTCAAATAAACAACAACAACAACAACAACGTTAAATAAACAACAACAAATACAACAACAACTACAACAGCAACGTCAAATAACAAAAACAATGTCAAATAAACAACAACAACAACGTCAAATAAACAACAACAACAACGTCAAATAAACAACAACAACAACAACAACAACAACAACAACAACGTTAAATAAACAACAACAACGTCAAATAAAAAACAACAATAACAACGACATCAACAACAACAAAAACGTCAAATAAACAACAACAACAACAACGTCAATAACAACAATTACGTCAAATAAACAACAACAACAACAACATCAAATAAACAACAACAACAACTATGTCAACAATAACAACGTCAAATAAAAAACAACAACAACGTCAAATCAACAACAACAACTAAAACAACATCAAATAAACAACAACAACAACAACAACAACGTCAAATAAACAACAACAACAACAACAACGTCAAATAAACAACAACAACAATGTCAAATAAGCAATAACAACAACAACAACGTCAACAACAACAACGTCAAATAAACAACAACAACAACAACAACAACGTCAAATAAACAACAACAACAACAACACCGTCAAATAAACAACAACAACAACAACAACGTCAAATAAACAACAACAACAACGTCAAATAAACAACAACAACAACAATGTCAACAACAACAATGTCAAATAAAAAACAACAACAACGTCAAATAAACAACAACAACAACAACAACGTCAAATAAACAACAACAACAATGTCAAATAAGCAACAACAACAACAACAACAACGTCAACAACAACAACGTCAAATAAATAACAACAACAACGTCAAATAAACAACAACAACAACAACGTCCAATAAACAACAACAACAACAATGTCAAATAAACAACAACAACAACAACGTCAAATAAACAACAACAACAACAACGTCAAATAAACAACAACAACGACAACAACAACGTCAAATAAACAACAGCAATAACAACATCAAATAAACAACAACAACAACAACGTCAAATAAGCAACAACAACAACAACAACAAATACAACAACAACAACAATAACGTCAAATAACAAAAACAACGTCAAATAAACAACAATAAGAGAGTCAAATAAACAACAACAACAACGTCTAATAAACAACAACAACAACAACGTCAAATAAATAACAACAAGAACAACAATGTTAAATAAACAACAACAACAACAACGTCAAATAAACAACAACAACAACAACGTCAAATAAACAACAACAACAACGTCAAATAAACAATAACAACAACAATAACAATAACAAAAACAACAACGTCAAATAAACCACAACAACAACAACGTCAAATAAACAACAATAACAACAACATCAACAACAAGAGAATCGTCAAGTAAACAAACAACAACAACAACAACAACGTCAACAACAATAACTACGTCAAATAAACAACAACAACAACGTCAAATAAACAACAACAACAACAACAACAATCACTAACAACAACAACAACAACGTCAACAACAATAACTACGTCAAATAAACAACAACAACAACGTCAAATAAACAACAACAACAACAACAACAATCACTAACAACAACAACAACGCCAAATAAACAACAAAAACAACAACAATGTCAACAACATTAACAACGTCAAAAAAACAACAACAACAACAACGTCAAATAAACAACAACAACGTCAAATAAACAACAACAACAACGTCAAATAAATAACAACAACAACGTCAAATAAACAACAACAACGTCAAATAAACAACAACAACAACAACGTCAAATAAACAACAACAACAACAACGTCAAATAAACAACAACAACAACAACGTCAAATAAACAACAACAACAATGTCAAATAAGCAACAACAACAACAACAACAACAACAACGTCAACAACAATAACGTCAAATAAACAACAACAACAACGTCAAATAAATAACAACAACAATGTCAAATAAACAACAACAACAACGTCTAATAAACAACAACAACAACAACGTCAAATAAATAACAACAAGAACAACAACGTTAAATAAACAACAACAACAACAACGTCAAATAAATAACAACAACAACGTCAAATAAACAACAACAACAATGTCAAATAAACAATAACAACAACAATAACAATAACAATAACAACAACGTCAAATAAACCACAACAACAACAACGTCAAATAAACAACAATAACGACAACATCAACAACAAGAAAATCGTCAAGTAAACAAACAACAACAACAACAACGTCAACAACAATAACTACGTCAAATAAACAACAACAACGTCAAATAAACAACAACAACAACAATCACTAACAACAACAACAACAACAATGCCAACAACAATAACTACGTCAAATAAACAACAACAACAACGTCAAATAAACAACAACAACAACAATGTCAAATGAATAACAACAACAACAACGTCAAATAAACAACAACAATAACAACAACGTCAAATAAGCAACAACAATTACAACAACAACAAATACAACAACAATAACAACAACATCAAATAAACAACAACAACAGCAACAACGTCAAATAAGCAACAACAACAACGTCAAATAAACAACAACAACGTCAAATAAACAATAACAACAACGTCAAATGAATAACAACAACAAGTACGTCAAATAAACAACAACAATAACAACAACGTCAAATAAGCAAAAACAATCACAACAACAACAAATACAACAATAACAACAACGTCAAATAAACAACAACAACGTCAAATAAGCAACAACAACAACAACGTCAAATAAACAACAACAACAACAACAACGTTAAATAATTGCAACAATAACAACAATGTCTAATAAACAACAACAACAACGTCAAATGAAATACAACAACAATAACGTCAAATAACAAAAACAACGTCAAATAAACAACAATAACAACGTCAAATAAACAACAACAACAACAACGTCAAATAAACAATAACAACAACAACAACGTCAAATAAATAACAACAACAACGTCAAATAAACAACAACAACAACAACGTCCAATAAACAACAACAACAACAATGTCAAATAAACAACAACAACGTCAAATAAACAACAACAACAATGTCAAATAAACAACAACAACGACAACAACAACGTCAAATAAACAACAGCAATAACAACATCAAATAAACAACAACAACAACAACGTCAAATAAGTAACAACAACAACAACAACAAATACAACAACAACAACAATAACGTCAAATAAAAAAAACAACGTCAAATAAACAACAATAAGAGAGTCAAATAAACAACAACAACAACGTCTAATAAACAACAACAACAACAACGTCAAATAAACAACAACAACAACAACGTCAAATAAACAACAACAACAACGTCAAATAAACAATAACAACAACAATAACAATAACAAAAACAACAACGTCAAATAAACCACAACAACAACAACGTCAAATAAACAACAATAACAACAACATCAACAACAAGAGAATCGTCAAGTAAACAAACAACAACAACAACAACAACGTCAACAACAATAACTACGTCAAATAAACAACAACAACAACGTCAAATAAATAACAACAACAACAACAATCACTAACAACAACAACAACAACAACGTCAACAACAATAACTACGTCAGATAAACAACAACAACAACAACAACGTCAAGTAAACAACAACAACAACAACAATCACTAACAACAACAACAACAACGCCAAATAAACAACAAAAACAACAACAATGTCAACAACATTAACAACGTCAAAAAAACAACAACAACAACACCAACGTCAAATAAACAACACCAACGTCAAATAAACAACAACAACAACGTCAAATAAATAACAACAACAACGTCAAATAAACAACAACAACAACGTCAAATAAACAACAACAACAACAACGTCAAATAAACAACAACAACAACAACGTCAAATAAACAACAACAACAACGTATAATAAACAATAACAATAACAATTACAATAAGAAAAACAACAACGTCAAATAAACCACAACAACAACAACGTCAAATAAACAACAACAACAACAACAACAACATCAACAACAACAAAATCGTCAAGTAAACAAACAACAAAAACAACAACGTCAAATAATCAATAACAACAACAACAACGTCAACAACAACAACGTCAAATAAACAACAACAACAACGTCAAATAAACAACAACTTCAAATAGACAACAACAACAATAACGTCAAATAAACAACAACAACAACAACAACGTCAAATGAATAACAACAACAACAACGTCAAATAAACAACAACAATAACAACAACGTCAAATAAGCAACAACAATTACAACAACAACAAATACAACAACAATAACAACAACATCAAATAAACAACAACAACAGCAACAACGTCAAATAAGCAACAACAACAACGTCAAATAAACAACAACAACGTCAAATAAACAACAACAAGAACGTCAAATGAATAACAACAACAAGAACGTCAAATAAACAACAACACAACAACGTCAAATAAGCAAAAACAATTACAACAACAACAACAAATACAACAACAACAACAACAACGTTAAATAAACAACAACAACGTCAAATAAGCAACAACAACAACGTCAAATAAACAACAACAACAACAACGTCAAATGAAATACAATTACAACAACGTCAAATAACAAAAACAACGTCAAATAAACAACAATAACAACGTCAAATAAACAACAACAACAACAACGTCAAATAAACAATAACAACAACAACAACGTCAAATAAATAACAACAACAACGTCAAATAAACAACAACAACAACAACGTCCAATAAACAACAACAACAACAATGTCAAATAAACAACAACAACGTCAAATAAACAACAACAACAACGTCAAATAAACAACAACAACGACAACAACAACGTCAAATAAACAACAGCAATAACAACATCAAATAAACAACAACAACAACAACGTTAAATAAGCAACAACAACAACAACAACAACAAATACAACAACAACAACAATAATGTCAAATAACAAAAACAACGTCAAATAAACAACAATAACAGAGTCAAATAAAAAACAACAACAACGTCTAATAAACAACAACAACAACAACGTCAAATAAATAACAACAAGAACAACAACGTTAAATAAACAACAACAACAACAACAACGTCAAATAAACAACAACAACAACAACGTCAAATAAACAACAACAACAACGTCAAATAAACAATAACAACAACAATAACAATAACAAAAACAACAACGTCAAATAAACCACACCAACAACAACGTCAAATAAACAACAATAACAACAACATCAACAACAAGAAAATCGTCAAGTAAACAAACAACAACAACAACAACGTCAACAACAATAACTACGTCAAATAAACAACAACAACAACAACGTCAAATAAACAACAACAACAACAACAATCACTAACAACAACAACAACGTCAACAACAATAACTACGTCAAATAAACAACAACAACAACGTCAAATAAACAACAACAACAACAACAACAATCACTAACAACAACAACAACAACTCCAAATAAACAACAAAAACAACAACAATGTCAACAACATTAACAACGTCAAAAAAACAACAACAACAACAACAACGTCAAATAAACAACAACAACGTCAAATAAACAACAACAACAACGTCAAATAAATAACAACAACAACGTCAAATAAACAACAACAACGTCAAATAAACAACAACAACAACAACGTTAAATAAAAAACAACAAATACAACAACAACTACAACAGCTACGTCAAATAACAAAAACAACGTCAAATAAACAACAATAACAACGTCAAATAAACAACAACAACAACAACGTCAAATAAACAATAACAACAACTACAACGTCAAATAAATAACAACAACAATGTCAAATAAACAACAACAACAACGTCAAATAAACAACAACAACGTCAAATAAACAACAACAACAACAATAACAACAACAACAACGTTAAATAAACACCAACAACAACAACGTCAAATAAAAAACAACAACAACAACGACATCAACAACAACAAAAACGTCAAATAAACAACAACAACAACAACATCAATAACAACAATTACGTCAAATAAACAACAACAACAACAATCACTAACAACAACAACAACAACAACAACGTCAACAATAATAACTACCTCAAATAAACAACAACAACAACAACGTCAAATAAACAACAACAACAACAACAATCACTAACAACAACAACAACAACGGCAAATAAACAACAAAAACAACAACAATGTCAACAACATTAACAACGTCAAAAAAACAACAACAACAACACCAACGTCAAATAAACAACACCAACGTCAAATAAACAACAACAACGTCAAATAAATAACAACAACAACGTCAAATAAACAACAACAACGTCAAATAAACAACAACAACAACAACAACGTCAAATAAACAACAACAACAACAACGTCAAATAAACAACAACAACAACGTCTAATAAACAATAACAATAACAATAACAATAAGAAAAACAACAACGTCAAATAAACCACAACAACAACAACGTCAAATAAACAACAACAACAACAACAACAACAACAACATCAACAACAACAAAATCGTCAAGTAAACAAACAACAAAAACAACAACGTCAAATAATCAATAACAACAACAACAACGTCAACAACAACAACGTCAAATAAACAACAACAACAACAACGTCAAATAAACAACAACTTCAAATAGACAACAACAACAATAACGTCAAATAAACAACAACAACAACAACGTCAAATGAATAACAACAACAACAACGTCAAATAAACAACAACAATAACAACAACGTCAAATACGCAACAACAATTACAACAACAACAAATACAACAACAATAACAACAACATCAAATAAACAACAACAACAGCAACAACGTCAAATAAGCAACAACAACAACGTCAAATAAACAACAACAACATCAAATAAACAACAACAACAACGTCAAATGAATAACAACAACAAGAACGTCAAATAAACAACAACAATAACAACAACGTCAAATAAGCAAAAACAATTACAACAACAACAAATACAACAACAACAACAACAACGTTAAATAAACAACAACAACGTCAAATAAGCAACAACAACAACGTCAAATAAACAACAACAACAACAACGTCAAATGAAATACAATTACAACAATGTCAAATAACAAAAACAACGTCAAATAAACAACAATAACAACGTCAAATAAACAACAACAACAACAACAACGTCAAATAAACAATAACAACAACAACAACGTCAAATAAATAACAACAACAACGTCAAATAAACAACAACAACAACAATGTCCAATAAACAACAACAACAACAATGTCAAATAAACAACAACAACGTTAAATAAACAACAACAACAACAACGTCAAATAAACAACAACAACGACAACAACAACGTCAAATAAACAACAGCAATAACAACATCAAATAAACAACAACAACAACAACGTTAAATAAGCAACAACAACAACAACGACAAATACAACAACAACAACAATAATGTCAAATAACAAAAACAACGTCAAATAAACAACAATAACAGAGTCAAATAAACAACAACAACAACGTCTAATAAACAACAACAACAACAACGTCAAATAAATAACAACAAGAACAACAACGTTAAATAAACAACAACAACAACAACGTCAAATAAACAACAACAACAACAACGTCAAATAAACAACAACAACAACGTCAAATAAACAATGACAACAACAATAACAATAACAAAAACAACAACGCCAAATAAACCACACCAACAACAACGTCAAATAAACAACAATAACAACAACATCAACAACAAGAAAATCGTCAAGTAAACAAACAACAACAACAACAACAACGTCAACAACAATAACTACGTCAAATAAACAACAACAACAACAACAACGTCAAATAAACAACAACAACAACAACAATCACTAACAACAACAACAACGTCAACAACAATAACTACGTCAAATAAACAACAACAACAACGTCAAATAAAAAACAACAACAACAACAACAATCACTAACAACAACAACAACAACTCCAATTAAACAACAAAAACAACAACAATGTCAACAACATTAACAACGTCAAAAAAACAACAACAACAACAACAACATCAAATAAACAACAACAACGTCAAATAAACAACAACAACAACGTCAAATAAATAACAACAACAACGTCAAATAAACAACAACAACGTCAAATAAACAACAACAACAACAACGTTAAATAAAAAACAACAAATACAACAACAACTACAACAGCTACGTCAAATAACAAAAACAACGTCAAATAAACAACAATAACAACGTCAAATAAACAACAACAACAACAACGTCAAATAAACAATAACAACAACTACAACGTCAAATAAACAACAACAACAATGTCAAATAAACAACAACAACAACGTCAAATAAACAACAACAACGTCAAATAAACAACAACAACAACAATAACAACAACATCAACGTTAAATAAACACCAACAACAACAACGTCAAATAAAAAACAACAACAACAACGACATCAACAACAACAAAAACGTCAAATAAACAACAACAACAACAACATCAATAACAACAATTACGTCAAATAAACAACAACAACAACAATCACTAACAACAACAACAACAACAACGTCAACAATAATAACTACGTCAAATAAACAACAACAACAACAACGTCAAATAAACAACAACAACAACAACAATCACTAACAACAACAACGACAAATAAACAACAAAAACAACAACAATGTCAACAACATTAACAACGTCAAAAAAACAACAACAACAACACCAACGTCAAATAAACAACACCAACGTCAAATAAACAACAACAACGTCAAATAAATAACAACAACAACGTCAAATAAACAACAACAACGTCAAATAAACAACAACAACAACAACAACGTCAAATAAACAACAACAACAACAACGTCAAATAAACAACAACAACAACGTCTAATAAACAATAACAATAACAATAACAATAAGAAAAACAACAACGTCAAATAAACCACAACAACAACAACGTCAAATAAACAACAACAACAACAACAACAACAACATCAACAACAACAAAATCGTCAAGTAAACAAACAACAAAAACAACAACGTCAAATAATCAATAACAACAACAACAACGTCAACAACAACAACGTCAAATAAACAACAACAACAACAACGTCAAATAAACAACAACTTCAAATAGACAACAACAACAATAACGTCAAATAAACAACAACAACAACAACGTCAAATGAATAACAACAACAACAACGTCAAATAAACAACAACAATAACAACAACGTCAAATACGCAACAACAATTACAACAACAACAAATACAACAACAATAACAACAACATCAAATAAACAACAACAACAGCAACAACGTCAAATAAGCAACAACAACAACGTCAAATAAACAACAACAACATCAAATAAACAACAACAACAACGTCAAATGAATAACAACAACAAGAACGTCAAATAAACAACAACAATAACAACAACGTCAAATAAGCAAAAACAATTACAACAACAACAAATACAACAACAACAACAACAACGTTAAATAAACAACAACAACGTCAAATAAGCAACAACAACAACGTCAAATAAACAACAACAACAACAACGTCAAATGAAATACAATTACAACAACGTCAAATAACAAAAACAACGTCAAATAAACAACAATAACAACGTCAAATAAACAACAACAACAACAACAACGTCAAATAAACAATAACAACAACAACAACGTCAAATAAATAACAACAACAACGTCAAATAAACAACAACAACAACAACGTCCAATAAACAACAACAACAACAATGTCAAATAAACAACAACAACGTTAAATAAACAACAACAACAACGTCAAATAAACAACAACAACGACAACAACAACGTCAAATAAACAACAGCAATAACAACATCAAATAAACAACAACAACAACAACGTTAAATAAGCAACAACAACAACAACAACAAATACAACAACAACAACAACAATAATGTCAAATAACAAAAACAACGTCAAATAAACAACAATAACAGAGTCAAATAAACAACAACAACAACGTCTAATAAACAACAACAACAACAACGTCAAATAAATAACAACAAGAACAACAACGTTAAATAAACAACAACAACAACAACGTCAAATAAACAACAACAACAACAACGTCAAATAAACAACAACAACAACGTCAAATAAACAATGACAACAACAATAACAATAACAAAAACAACAACGCCAAATAAACCACACCAACAACAACGTCAAATAAACAACAATAACAACAACATCAACAACAAGAAAATCGTCAAGTAAACAAACAACAACAACAACAACAACGTCAACAACAATAACTACGTCAAATAAACAACAACAACAACAACAACTCCAAATAAACAACAAAAACAACAACAATGTCAACAACATTAACAACGTCAAAAAAACAACAACAACAACAACAACATCAAATAAACAACAACAACGTCAAATAAACAACAACAACAACGTCAAATAAATAACAACAACAACGTCAAATAAACAACAACAACGTCAAATAAACAACAACAACAACAACGTTAAATAAAAAACAACAAATACAACAACAACTACAACAGCTACGTCAAATAACAAAAACAACGTCAAATAAACAACAATAACAACGTCAAATAAACAACAACAACAACAACAACGTCAAATAAACAATAACAACAACTACAACGTCAAATAAATAACAACAACAATGTCAAATAAACAACAACAACAACGTCAAATAAACAACATTAACGTCAAATAAACAACAACAACAACAACAATAACAACAACAACAACGTTAAATAAACACCAACAACAACAACGTCAAATAAAAAACAACAACAACAACGACATCAACAACAACAAAAACGTCAAATAAACAACAACATCAATAACAACAATTACGTCAAATAAACAACAACAACAACAACAATCACTAACAACAACAACAACAACAACAACGTCAACAACAATAACTACGTCAAATAAACAACAACAACAACAACGTCAAATAAACAACAACAACAACAACAATCACTAACAACAACAACAACAACAACGCCAAATAAACAACAAAAAGAACAACAATGTCAACAACATTAATAACGTCAAAAAAACAACAACAACAACACCAACGTCAAATAAACAACACCAACGTCAAATAAACAACAACAACAACAACGTTAAATAATTGCAACAATAACAACAATGTCTAATAAACAACAACAACAACGTCAAATGAAATACAACAACAATAACGTCAAATAACAAAAACAACGTCAAATAAACAACAATAACAACGTCAAATAAACAACAACAACAACAACGTCAAATAAACAATAACAACAACAACAACGTCAAATAAATAACAACAACAACGTCAAATAAACAACAACAACAACGTCCAATAAACAACAACAACAACAATGTCAAATAAACAACAACAACAACGTCAAATAAACAACAACAACAACAACGTCAAATAAACAACAACAACGACAACAACAACGTCAAATAAACAACAGCAATAACAACATCAAATAAACAACAACAACAACGTCAAATAAGCAACAACAACAACAACAACAACAAATACAACAACAACAACAATAACGTCAAATAACAAAAACAACGACAAATAACAAAAACAACGTCAAATAAACAACAATAAGAGAGTCAAATAAACAACAACAACAACGTCTAATAAACAACAACAACAACAACGTCAAATAAACAACAACAACAACAACATCAAATAAACAACAACAACAATGTCAAATAAACAATAACAACAACAATAACAATAACAAAAACAACAACGTCAAATAAACCACAACAACAACAACGTCAAATAAACAACAATAACAACAACATCAACAACAAGAGAATCGTCAAGTAAACAAACAACAACAACGACAACAATAACGTCAACAACAATAACTACGTCAAATAAACAACAACAACAACGTCAAATAAATAACAACAACAACAACAATCACTAACAACAACAACAACAACAACAACGTCAACAACAATAACTACGTCAGATAAACAACAACAACAACAACAACGTCAAATAAACAACAACAACAACAACAATCACTAACAACAACAACAACAACGCCAAATAAACAACAAAAACAACAACAATGTGAACAACATTAACAACGTCAAAAAAACAACAACAACAACACCAACGTCAAATAAACAACACCAACGTCAAATAAACAACAACAACAACGTCAAATAAACAACAACAACAACGTCAAATAAACAACAACAACAACAACGTCAAATAAACAACAACAACAACAACAACGTCAAATAAACAACAACAACAACAACGTCAAATAAACAACAACAACAACGTATAATAAACAATAACAATAACAATAACAATAAGAAAAACAACAACGTCAAATAAACCACAACAACAACAACGTCAAATAAACAACAACAACAACAACAACAACATCAACAACAACAAAATCGTCAAGTAAACAAACAACAAAAACAACAACGTCAAATAATCAATAACAACAACAACAACGTCAACAACAACAACGTCAAATAAACAACAACAACAACGTCAAATAAACAACAACTTCAAATAGACAACAACAACAATAACGTCAAATAAACAACAACAACAACAACGTCAAATGAATAACAACAACAACAACGTCAAATAAACAACAACAACAGCAACAACGTCAAATAAGCAACAACAACAACGTCAAATAAACAACAACAACGTCAAATAAACAACAACAACAACGTCAAATGAATAACAACAACAAGAACGTCAAATAAACAACAACACAACAACGTCAAATGAATAACAACAACAAGTACGTCAAATAAACAACAACAATAACAACAACGTCAAATAAGCAAAAACAATCACAACAACAACAAATACAACAATAACAACAACGTCAAATAAACAACAACAACGTCAAATAAGCAACAACAACAACAACGTCAAATAAACAACAACAACAACAACGTTAAATAATTGCAACAATAACAACAATGTCTAATAAACAACAACAACAACGTCAAATGAAATACAACAACAATAACGTCAAATAACAAAAACAACGTCAAATAAACAACAATAACAACGTCAAATAAACAACAACAACAACAACGTCAAATAAACAATAACAACAACAACAACGTCAAATAAATAACAACAACAACGTCAAATAAACAACAACAACAACAACGTCCAATAAACAACAACAACAACAATGTCAAATAAACAACAACAACAACGTCAAATAAACAACAACAACAACGTCAAATAAACAACAACAACGACAACAACAACGTCAAATAAACAACAGCAATAACAACATCAAATAAACAACAACAACAACAACGTCAAATAAGCAACAACAACAACAACAACAACAAATACAACAACAACAACAATAACGTCAAATAACAAAAACAACGTCAAATAAACAACAATAAGAGAGTCAAATAAACAACAACAACAACGTCTAATAAACAACAACAACAACAACGTCAAATAAACAACAACAACAACAACGTCAAATAAACAACAACAACAACGTCAAATAAACAATAACAACAACAATAACAATAACAAAAACAACAACGTCAAATAAACCACAACAACAACAACGTCAAATAAACAACAATAACAACAACATCAACAACAAGAGAATCGTCAAGTAAACAAACAACAACAACAACAACAACGTCAACAACAATAACTACGTCAAATAAACAACAACAACAACGTCAAATAAATAACAACAACAACAACAATCACTAACAACAACAACAACAACAACGTCAACAACAATAACTACGTCAGATAAACAACAACAACAACAACAACGTCAAATAAACAACAACAACAACAACAATCACTAACAACAACAACAACAATGCCAAATAAACAACAAAAACAACAACAATGTCAACAACATTAACAACGTCAAAAAAACAACAACAACAACACCAACGTCAAATAAACAACACCAACGTCAAATAAACAACAACAACAACGTCAAATAAATAACAACAACAACGTCAAATAAACAACAACAACAACAACGTCAAATAAACAACAACAACAACAACGTCAAATAAACAACAACAACAACAACGTCAAATAAACAACAACAACAACGTATAATAAACAATAACAATAACAATTACAATAAGAAAAACAACAACGTCAAATAAACCACAACAACAACAACGTCAAATAAACAACAACAACAACAACAACATCAACAACAACAAAATCGTCAAGTAAACAAACAACAAAAACAACAACGTCAAATAATCAATAACAACAACAACAACGTCAACAACAACAACGTCAAATAAACAACAACAACAACGTCAAATAAACAACAACTTCAAATAGACAACAACAACAATAACGTCAAATAAACAACAACAACAACAACGTCAAATGAATAACAACAACAACAACGTCAAATAAACAACAACTTCAAATAGACAACAACAACAATAACGTCAAATAAACAACAACAACAACAACGTCAAATGAATAACAACAACAACAACGTCAAATAAACAACAACAATAACAACAACGTCAAATAAGCAACAACAATTACAACAACAACAAATACAACAACAATAACAACAACATCAAATAAACAACAACAACAGCAACAACGTCAAATAAGCAACAACAACAACGTCAAATAAACAACAACAACGTCAAATAAACAACAACAACAACGTCAAATGAATAACAACAACAAGAACGTCAAATAAACAACAACACAACAACGTCAAATAAGCAAAAACAATTACAACAACAACAACAAATACAACAACAACAACAACAACGTTAAATAAACAACAACAACGTCAAATAAGCAACAACAACAACGTCAAATAAACAACAACAACAACAACGTCAAATGAAATACAATTACAACAACGTCAAATAACAAAAACAACGTCAAATAAACAACAATAACAACGTCAAATAAACAACAACAACAACAACGTCAAATAAACAATAACAACAACAACAACGTCAAATAAATAACAACAACAACGTCAAATAAACAACAACAACAACAACGTCCAATAAACAACAACAACAACAATGTCAAATAAACAACAACAACGTCAAATAAACAACAACAACAACGTCAAATAAACAACAACAACGACAACAACAACGTCAAATAAACAACAGCAATAACAACATCAAATAAACAACAACAACAACAACGTTAAATAAGCAACAACAACAACAACAACAACAAATACAACAACAACAACAATAATGTCAAATAACAAAAACAACGTCAAATAAACAACAATAACAGAGTCAAATAAAAAACAACAACAACGTCTAATAAACAACAACAACAACAACGTCAAATAAATAACAACAAGAACAACAACGTTAAATAAACAACAACAACAACAACAACGTCAAATAAACAACAACAACAACAACGTCAAATAAACAACAACAACGTCAAATAAACAATAACAACAACAATAACAATAACAAAAACAACAACGACAAATAAACCACACCAACAACAACGTCAAATAAACAACAATAACAACAACATCAACAACAAGAAAATCGTCAAGTAAACAAACAACAACAACAACAACAACGTCAACAACAATAACTACGTCAAATAAACAACAACAACAACAACAACGTCAAATAAACAACAACAACAACAACAACAATCACTAACAACAACAACAACGTCAACAACAATAACTACGTCAAATAAACAACAACAACAACGTCAAATAAACAACAACAACAACAACAACAATCACTAACAACAACAACAACAACTCCAAATAAACAACAAAAACAACAACAATGTCAACAACATTAACAACGTCAAAAAAACAACAACAACAACAACAACGTCAAATAAACAACAACAACGTCAAATAAACAACAACAACAACGTCAAATAAATAACAACAACAACGTTAAATAAACAACAACAACGTCAAATAAACAACAACAACAACAACGTTAAATAAAAAACAACAAATACAACAACAACTACAACAGCTACGTCAAATAACAAAAACAACGTCAAATAAACAACAATAACAACGTCAAATAAACAACAACAACAACAACAACGTCAAATAAACAATAACAACAACTACAACGTCAAATAAATAACAACAACAATGTCAAATAAACAACAACAACAACGTCAAATAAACAACAACAACGTCAAATAAACAACAACAACAACAATAACAACAACAACAACGTTAAATAAACACCAACAACAACAACGTCAAATAAAAAACAACAACAACAACGACATCAACAACAACAAAAACGTCAAATAAACAACAACAACAACAACATCAATAACAACAATTACGTCAAATAAACAACAACAACAACAATCACTAACAACAACAACAACAACAACGTCAACAATAATAACTACGTCAAATAAACAACAACAACAACGTCAAATAAACAACAACAACAACAACAATCACTAACAACAACAACAACAACGGCAAATAAACAACAAAAACAACAACAATGTCAACAACATTAACAACGTCAAAAAAACAACAACAACAACACCAACGTCAAATAAACAACACCAACGTCAAATAAACAACAACAACGTCAAATAAATAACAACAACAACGTCAAATAAACAACAACAACAACAACAACAACAACGTCAAATAAACAACAACAACAACAACAACGTCAAATAAACAACAACAACAACAACGTCAAATAAACAACAACAACAACGTCTAATAAACAATAACAATAACAATAACAATAAGAAAAACAACAACGTCAAATAAACCACAACAACAACAACGTCAAATAAACAACAACAACAACAACAACAACATCAACAACAACAAAATCGTCAAGTAAACAAACAACAAAAACAACAACGTCAAATAATCAATAACAACAACAACAACGTCAACAACAACAACGTCAAATAAACAACAACGTCAAATAAACAACAACAACAACAACGTCAAATAAACAACAACTTCAAATAGACAACAACAACAATAACGTCAAATAAACAACAACAACAACAACGTCAAATGAATAACAACAACAACAACGTCAAATAAACAACAACAATAACAACAACGTCAAATACGCAACAACAATTACAACAACAACAAATACAACAACAATAACAACAACATCAAATAAACAACAACAACAGCAACAACGTCAAATAAGCAACAACAACAACGTCAAATAAACAACAACAACGTCAAATAAACAACAACAACAACGTCAAATGAATAACAACAACAAGAACGTCAAATAAACAACAACAATAACAACAACGTCAAATAAGCAAAAACAATTACAACAACAACAAATACAACAACAACAACAACAACGTTAAATAAACAACAACAACGTCAAATAAGCAACAACAACAACGTCAAATAAACAACAACAACAACAACGTCAAATGAAATACAATTACAACAACGTCAAATAACAAAAACAACGTCAAATAAACAACAATAACAACGTCAAATAAACAACAACAACAACAACAACGTCAAATAAACAATAACAACAACAACAGCGTCAAATAAATAACAACAACAACGTCAAATAAACAACAACAACAACAACAACGTCCAATAAACAACAACAACAACAATGTCAAATAAACAACAACAACGTTAAATAAACAACAACAACAACGTCAAATAAACAACAACAACGACAACAACAACGTCAAATAAACAACAGCAATAACAACATCAAATAAACAACAACAACAACAACGTTAAATAAGCAACAACAACAACAACAACAAATACAACAACAACAACAATAATGTCAAATAACAAAAACAACGTCAAATAAACAACAATAACAGAGTCAAATAAACAACAACAACAACGTCTAATAAACAACAACAACAACAACGTCAAATTAATAACAACAAGAACAACAACGTTAAATAAACAACAACAACAACAACAACGTCAAATAAACAACAACAACAACAACGTCAAATAAACAACAACAACAACGTCAAATAAACAATAACAACAACAATAACAATAACAAAAACAACAACGCCAAATAAACCACACCAACAACAACGTCAAATAAACAACAATAACAACAACATCAACAACAAGAAAATCGTCAAGTAAACAAACAACAACAACAACAACAACGTCAACAACAATAACTACGTCAAATAAACAACAACAACAACAACAACGTCAAATAAACAACAACAACAACAACAACAATCACTAACAACAACAACAACGTCAACAACAATAACTACGTCAAATAAACAACAACAACAACGTCAAATAAACAACAACAACAACAACAACAATCACTAACAACAACAACAACAACTCCAAATAAACAACAAAAACAACAACAATGTCAACAACATTAACAACGTCAAAAAAACAACAACAACAACAACAACGTCAAATAAACAACAACAACGTCAAATAAACAACAACAACAACGTCAAATAAATAACAACAACAACGTTAAATAAACAACAACAACGTCAAATAAACAACAACAACAACAACGTTAAATAAAAAACAACAAATACAACAACAACTACAACAGCTACGTCAAATAACAAAAACAACGTCAAATAAACAACAATAACAACGTCAAATAAACAACAACAACAACAACAACGTCAAATAAACAATAACAACAACTACAACGTCAAATAAATAACAACAACAATGTCAAATAAACAACAACAACAACGTCAAATAAACAACAACAACGTCAAATAAACAACAACAACAACAATAACAACAACAACAACGTTAAATAAACACCAACAACAACAACGTCAAATAAAAAACAACAACAACAACGACATCAACAACAACAAAAACGTCAAATAAACAACAACAACAACAACATCAATAACAACAATTACGTCAAATAAACAACAACAACAACAATCACTAACAACAACAACAACAACAACGTCAACAATAATAACTACGTCAAATAAACAACAACAACAACGTCAAATAAACAACAACAACAACAACAATCACTAACAACAACAACAACAACGGCAAATAAACAACAAAAACAACAACAATGTCAACAACATTAACAACGTCAAAAAAACAACAACAACAACACCAACGTCAAATAAACAACACCAACGTCAAATAAACAACAACAACGTCAAATAAATAACAACAACAACGTCAAATAAACAACAACAACAACAACAACAACAACGTCAAATAAACAACAACAACAACAACAACGTCAAATAAACAACAACAACAACAACGTCAAATAAACAACAACAACAACGTCTAATAAACAATAACAATAACAATAACAATAAGAAAAACAACAACGTCAAATAAACCACAACAACAACAACGTCAAATAAACAACAACAACAACAACAACAACATCAACAACAACAAAATCGTCAAGTAAACAAACAACAAAAACAACAACGTCAAATAATCAATAACAACAACAACAACGTCAACAACAACAACGTCAAATAAACAACAACGTCAAATAAACAACAACAACAACAACGTCAAATAAACAACAACTTCAAATAGACAACAACAACAATAACGTCAAATAAACAACAACAACAACAACGTCAAATGAATAACAACAACAACAACGTCAAATAAACAACAACAATAACAACAACGTCAAATACGCAACAACAATTACAACAACAACAAATACAACAACAATAACAACAACATCAAATAAACAACAACAACAGCAACAACGTCAAATAAGCAACAACAACAACGTCAAATAAACAACAACAACGTCAAATAAACAACAACAACAACGTCAAATGAATAACAACAACAAGAACGTCAAATAAACAACAACAATAACAACAACGTCAAATAAGCAAAAACAATTACAACAACAACAAATACAACAACAACAACAACAACGTTAAATAAACAACAACAACGTCAAATAAGCAACAACAACAACGTCAAATAAACAACAACAACAACAACGTCAAATGAAATACAATTACAACAACGTCAAATAACAAAAACAACGTCAAATAAACAACAATAACAACGTCAAATAAACAACAACAACAACAACAACGTCAAATAAACAATAACAACAACAACAACGTCAAATAAATAACAACAACAACGTCAAATAAACAACAACAACAACAACAACGTCCAATAAACAACAACAACAACAATGTCAAATAAACAACAACAACGTTAAATAAACAACAACAACAACGTCAAATAAACAACAACAACGACAACAACAACGTCAAATAAACAACAGCAATAACAACATCAAATAAACAACAACAACAACAACGTTAAATAAGCAACAACAACAACAACAACAAATACAACAACAACAACAATAATGTCAAATAACAAAAACAACGTCAAATAAACAACAATAACAGAGTCAAATAAACAACAACAACAACGTCTAATAAACAACAACAACAACAACGTCAAATTAATAACAACAAGAACAACAACGTTAAATAAACAACAACAACAACAACAACGTCAAATAAACAACAACAACAACAACGTCAAATAAACAACAACAACAACGTCAAATAAACAATAACAACAACAATAACAATAACAAAAACAACAACGCCAAATAAACCACACCAACAACAACGTCAAATAAACAACAATAACAACAACATCAACAACAAGAAAATCGTCAAGTAAACAAACAACAACAACAACAACAACGTCAACAACAATAACTACGTCAAATAAACAACAACAACAACAACGTCAAATAAACAACAACAACAACAATCACTAACAACAACAACAACGTCAACAACAATAACTACGTCAAATAAACAACAACAACAACGTCAAATAAACAACAACAACAACAACAACAATCACTAACAACAACAACAACAACTCCAAATAAACAACAAAAACAACAACAATGTCAACAACATTAACAACGTCAAAAAAACAACAACAACAACAACAACATCAAATAAACAACAACAACGTCAAATAAACAACAACAACAACGTCAAATAAATAACAACAACAACGTCAAATAAACAACAACAACGTCAAATAAACAACAACAACGTCAAATAAACAACAACAACAACAACGTTAAATAAAAAACAACAAATACAACAACAACTACAACAGCTACGTCAAATAACAAAAACAACGTCAAATAAACAACAATAACAACGTCAAATAAACAACAACAACAACAACGTCAAATAAACAATAACAACAACTACAACGTCAAATAAATAACAACAACAATGTCAAATAAACAACAACAACAACAACAACAACAACAACAACAACGACAACGTCAACAACAACAACGTCAAATAAACAACAACAACAACAGCGTCAAATAAACAACAACAACAACGTCAAATAAATAACTACAACAACAACAATGTCAAATAAACAACAAAAACAACAACACTGTCAACAACAACAACAATATAAAATAAACAACAACCACAACAATGTCCAATAAACAACAACGACAACAACGTCAAATAACAAAAACAACGTCAAATAAACAACAATAACAACGTCAAATAAACAACAACAACAACAACAACAACTTCAAATAAAGAACAACAACTATGTCAACAACAACAACAACATCAAATAAACAACAACAACAACGTCAAATGAATAACAACAACAACAACGTCAAATAAACAACAACAATAACAACAACGTCAAATAAGCAACAACAATTACAACAACAACAAATACAACAACAACAACGTCAAATAAACAACAACAACAACAACAACGTCAAATAAGCAACAACAACAACGTCAAATAAACAAGAACAACGTCAAATAAACAACAACAACAACGTCAAATGAATAACAACAACAAGAACGTCAAATAAACAACAACAAAACAACAACGTCAAATAAGCAACAACAATTACAACAACAACAAATACAACAACAACAACAACAACGTCAAATAAACAACAACAACAACAACGTCAAATAAGCAACAACAACAACGTCAAATAAACAACAACAACAACAACGTCAAATAATTGCAACAATAACAACAACGTCTAATAAACAACAACAACAACAACGTCAAATGAAATACAACAAGAACAACGTCAAATAACAAAAACAACGTCAAATAAACAACAATAACAACGTCAAATAAACAACAAAAAACAACAACAACGTCAAATAAACAATAACAACAACAACAACGTCAAATAAATAACAACAACAACGTCAAATAAACAACAACAACAACAACGTCCAATAAACAACAACAACAACAACAATGTCAAATAAACAACAACAACAACAACAATAACGTTAAATAAACAACAACAACAACAACGTCAAATAAAAAACAACAACAACAACAACATCAACAACAACAAAAACGTCAAATAAACAACAACAACAACAACGACAATAACAACAACTATGTCAAATATACAACAACAACGTCAAATAAACAACAACAACAATAATGTCAACATCAACAACGTCAAATAAAAAACAACAACAACGTCAAATAAACAACAACAACTAAAACAACATAAAATCAACAACAACAACAACAACGTCAAATAAACAACATCAACAACATCAACAACAACAACAATAATGTCAAATAAACAACAACAACAACAACGTCAAATAAACAACATCAACAACAACGTCAAATAAACAACAACAACAACGTCAAATAAACAACATCAACAACAACGTCAAATAAACAACAACAACAACGTCAAATAAACAACAACAACAACAACGTCAAATAAACAACAACAACAACAACAACGTCAAATAAACAACAACAACACCAACAATAACAACGACAAAAACAACAACAACAACAATAACAACGTCATATAAACAACAAACACAATAACAACAATGTCAACAACATTAACAACGTCAAATAAACAACAACAACAACAACGTCGTCAAATAAACAACAACAACAACAACGTCATCAACAACAACAACGTCAAATAAACAACAACAACAACAATAACAACATCAAATAAACAACAACAATAACGTCAAATAAACAACAACAATAACGTCAAATAAACAACAACAACAACAACAAATACAACTTCAAATAAACAACAACAACAACAACAACAAATACAACAATAACAACAACGTCAAATAACAACAACAACGTGAAATAAACAACAAAAACAACAACAACAACGTCAACAACGTCAACAACATTAACAACGTCAAATAAACAACAACAAAAACGTCAAATAAACAACAACAACAACAACGTCAACAACAACAACAACGTCAAATAAACAACAACAACAACCTCAAATAAACAACAACAACGACAACAACAACAACGTCAAATAAACAACAGCAACAACAACATCAAATAAACAACAACAACAACAACAACGTCAAATAAGCAACAACAACAACAGCGTCAAATACAACAACAACAACAACGTCAAATAACAAAAACAACGTCAAATAAACAACAATAACAAAGTCAAATAAACAACAACAACAACGTCTAATAAACAACAACAACAACAACGTCAAATAAATAACAACAAGAACAACAACGTTAAATAAACAACAACAACAACGTCAAATAAACAACAACAACAACAACGTCTAATAAACAACAACAACAACGTCAAATAAACAATAACAACAACAATAACAATAACAAAAACAACAACGTCAAATAAACCACAACAACAACAACGTCAAATAAACAACAATAACAACAACATCCACAACAACAAAATCGTCAAGTAAACAAACAACAACAACAACAACGTCAACAACAATAACTGCGTCAAATAAACAACAACAACAACATTAAATAAACAACAACAACAACAACAACAATCACTAACAACAACAACAACAACAACGCCAAATAAACAAGAAAAACAATAACAATGTCAACAACATTAACAACGTCAAAAAAACAACAACAACAACAACAACAACGTCAAATAAACAACAACAACGTCAAATAAACAACAACAACAACGTCAAATAAATAACAACAACAACGTCAAATAAACAACAACAACAACGTCAAATAAACAACAACAACAACAACGTCAAATAAACTACAACAACAACAACGTCAAATGAATAACAACAACAAAGTCAAATAAACAACAACAACAACAACGTCAAATAAACAACAACGTCAACAACAACAACGTCAAATAAACAACAACAACTATGTCAACAACAACAACAACATCAAATAAACAACAACAACAACAACGTCAACAACAACAACGTCAAATAAACAACAACAACAACAACGTCAAATAAACAACAACAACAACAACGTCAACAACAACATCAAATAAACAACAACAACAACGTCAAATAAATAACAACAACAACGTCAAATAAACAACAAAAACAAAGACAACAACAACGTCAAATAAAGAACAACAACAACAACAACGTCAAATAAACAACAACAACAACGTCAAATGAATAACAACAACAACAATGTCAAATAATCAACAACAATAACAACATCGTCAAATAAGCAATAACAATAACAACAACAACAAATACAACAACAACAAAGACAACAACGTCAAATAAACAACAACAAAAACTTCAAATAAACAACAACAACGTCAAATAAACAACAACAACAACAACGTCAAATAAATAACAACAATAAAAACAACCTCAAATAAGCAACAAGAATAACAATAACAACAACAAATACAACAACAACTACAACAGCAACGTCAAATAACAAAAACAACGTCAAATAAACAACAATAACAACGTCAAATAAACAACAACAACAACGTCAAATAAACAATAACAACAACTACAACGTCAAATAAATAACAACAACAACAATGTCAAATAAACAACAACAACAAGAACGTCAAATAAACAACAACAACAACGTCAAATAGACAACAACAACAACAACAATAACAACAACAATAACAACAACAACAACGTTAAATAAACAACAACAACAACGTCAAATAAAAAACAACAACAACGACGACATCAACAACAACAAAAACGTCAAATAAACAACAACAACAACAACAACAACAACGTCAATAACAACAATTACGTCAAATAAACAACAACAACAACAACGTCAAATAAACAACAACAACAACAACAACGTCAAATAAACAACAACAACAATGTCAAATAAGCAATAACAACAATAACAACGTCAACAACAACAACGTCAAATAAACAACAACAACAACGTCAAATAAACAACAACAACAACGTCAAATGAACAACAACAATAACAATGTCAACAACAACAACGTCAAAGAAAAAACAACAACAACGTCAAATAAACAACAACAACAACAACGTCAAATAAACAACAACAACAACAACGTCAAATAAACAACAACAACAACAACGTCAAATAAACAACAACAACAACAACAACAACGTCAAATAAACAACAACAACACCAACAATAACAATGACAAAAACAACAACAACAACAACAACAACGTCATATAAACAACAAACACAATAACAACAATGTCAACAACATTAACAACGTCAAATAAACAACAACAACAACATCGTCGTCAAATAAACAACAACAACAACAACGTCAAATAAACAACAACAACAACAATAACAACATCAAATAAACAACAACAATAACGTCAAATAAACAACAACAATAACGTCAAATAAACAACAACAACAACAACAAATACAACTTCAAATAAACAACAACAACAACAACAACAAATACAACAATAACAACAACGTCAAATAACAACAACAACGTGAAATAAACAACAAAAACAACAACAACAACGTCAACAACGTCAACAACATTAACAACGTCAAATAAACAACAACAAAAACGTCAAATAAACAACAACAACAACAACGTCAACAACAACAACAACGTCAAATAAACAACAACAACAACCTCAAATAAACAACAACAACGACAACAACAACAACGTCAAATAAACAACAGCAACAACAACATCAAATAAACAACAACAACAACAACGTCAAATAAGCAACAACAACAACAGCGTCAAATACAACAACAACAACAACGTCAAATAACAAAAACAACGTCAAATAAACAACAATAACAAAGTCAAATAAACAACAACAACAACGTCTAATAAACAACAACAACAACAACGTCAAATAAATAACAACAAGAACAACAACGTTAAATAAACAACAACAACAACGTCAAATAAACAACAAGAACAACGTCAAATAAACAACAACAACAACGTCAAATAAACAATAACAACAACAATAACAAAAACAACAACGTCAAATAAACCACAACAACAACAACGTCAAATAAACAACAATAACAACAACATCCACAACAACAAAATCGTCAAGTAAAAAACAACAACAACAACAACGTCAACAACAATAACTGCGTCAAATAAACAACAACAACAACATTAAATAAACAACAACAACAACAACAACAATCACTAACAACAACAACAACAACGCCAAATAAACAAGAAAAACAATAACAATGTCAACAACATTAACAACGTCAAAAAAACAACAACAACAACAACGTCAAATAAACAACAACAACGTCAAATAAACAACAACAACAACGTCAAATAAATAACAACAACAACGTCAAATAAACAACAACAACAACGTCAAATAAACAACAACAACAACAACGTCAAATAAACTACAACAACAACAACGTCAAATGAATAACAACAACAAAGTCAAATAAACAACAACAACAACAACGTCAAATAAACAACAACGTCAACAACAACAACGTCAAATAAACAACAACAACTATGTCAACAACAACAACAACATCAAATAAACAACAACAACAACAACGTCAACAACAACAACGTCAAATAAACAACAACAACAACGTCAAATAAACAACAACAACAACAACGTCAACAACAACATCAAATAAACAACAACAACAACGTCAAATAAAAAACAACAACAACGTCAAATAAACAACAAAAACAAAGACAACAACAACGTCAAATAAAGAACAACAACAACAACAACGTCAAATAAACAACAACAACAACAACGTCAAATGAATAACAACAACAACAATGTCAAATAATCAACAACAATAACAACATCGTCAAATAAGCAATAACAATAACAACAACAACAAATACAACAACAACAAAGACAACAACGTCAAATAAACAACAACAAAAACTTCAAATAAACAACAACAACGTCAAATAAACAACAACAACAACAACGTCAAATAAATAACAACAATAACAACAACCTCAAATAAGCAACAAGAATAACAATAACAACAACAAATACAACAACAACTACAACAGCAACGTCAAATAACAAAAACAACGTCAAATAAACAACAATAACAACGTCAAATAAACAACAACAACAACGTCAAATAAACAATAACAACAACTACAACGTCAAATAAATAACAACAACAACAATGTCAAATAAACAACAACAACAAGAACGTCAAATAAACAACAACAACAACGTCAAATAGACAACAACAACAACAACAATAACAACAACAACAACGTTAAATAAACAACAACAACAACAACGTCAAATAAAAAACAACAACAACGACGACATCAACAACAACAAAAACGTCAAATAAACAACAACAACAACAACAACGTCAATAACAACAATTACGTCAAATAAACAACAACAACAACAACGTCAAATAAACAACAACAACAACAACAACGTCAAATAAACAACAACAACAATGTCAAATAAGCAATAACAACAACAACAACGTCAACAACAACAACGTCAAATAAACAACAACAACAACAACGTCAAATAAACAACAACAACAACGTCAAATGAACAACAACAATAACAATGTCAACAACAACAACGTCAAAGAAAAAACAATAACAACGTCAAATAAACAACAACAACAACAACGTCAAATAAACAACAACAACAACAACGTCAAATAAACAACAACAACAACAACGTCAAATAAACAACAACAACAACAACAACAACGTCAAATAAACAACAACAACACCAACAATAACAATGACAAAAACAACAACAACAACAACAACAACGTCATATAAACAACAAACACAATAACAACAATGTCAACAACATTAACAACGTCAAATAAACAACAACAACAACAACAACAACGTCGTCAAATAAACAACAACAACAACAACGTTATCAACAACAACAACGTCAAATAAACAACAACAACAACAATAACAACAACAATAACGTCAAATAAACAACAACAACAACAAATACAACTTCAAATAAACAACAACAACAACAACAACAAATACAACAATAACAACAACGTCAAATAACAACAACAACGTGAAATAAACAACAAAAACAACAACAACAACGTCAACAACGTCAACAACATTAACAATGTCAAATAAACAACAACAAAAACGTCAAATAAACAACAACAACAACAACGTCAACAACAACAACAACGTCAAATAAACAACAACAACAACCTCAAATAAACAACAACAACGACAACAACAACAACGTCAAATAAACAACAGCAACAACAACATCAAATAAACAACAACAACAACAACGTCAAATAAGCAACAACAACAACAACGTCAAATACAACAACAACAACAACGTCAAATAACAAAAACAACGTCAAATAAACAACAATAACTTAGTCAAATAAACAACAACAACAATTTCTAATAAACAACAACAACAACAACGTCAAATAAATAACAACAAGAACAACAACGTTAAATAAACAACAACAACAACAACGTCAAATAAACAACAACAACAACGTCAAATAAACAACAACAACAACGTCAAATAAACAATAACAACAACAATAACAATAACAAAAACAACAACGTCAAATAAACCACAACAACAACAACGTCAAATAAACAACAATAACAACAACATCCACAACAACAAAATCGTCAAGTAAACAAACAACAACAACAACAACAACGTCAACAACAATAACTGCGTCAAATAAACAACAACAACAACATTAAATAAACAACAACAACAACAACAACAACAATCACTAACAACAACAACAACAACACCAAATAAACAACAAAAACAATAACAATGTCAACAACATTAACAACGTCAAAAAAACAACAACAACAACAACAACAATGTCAAATAAACAACAACAACGTCAAATAAACAACAACAACAACGTCAAATAAATAACAACAACAACGTCAAATAAACAACAACAACAACGTCAAATAAACAACAACAACAACGTCAAATAAACTACAACAACAACAACGTCAAATGAATAACAACAACAAAGTCAAATAAACAACAACAACAACAATGTCAAATAAACAACAACGTCAACAACAACAACGTCAAATAAACAACAACAACTATGTCAACAACAACAACAACAACAACATCAAATAAACAACAACAACAACAACGTCAACAACAACAACGTCAAATAAACAACAACAACAACAACGTCAAATAAACAACAACAACAACAACAACAACGTCAACAACAACATCAAATAAACAACAACAACAATGTCAAATAAATAACAACAACAACGTCAAATAAACAACAAAAACAACGACAACAACAACGTCAAATAAAGAACAACAACAACAACGTCAAATAAACAACAACAACAACAACGTCAAATGAATAACAACAACAACAACGTCAAATAATCAACAACAATAACAACATCGTCAAATAAGCAATAACAATAACAACAACAACAAATACAACAACAACAAAGACAACAACGTCAAATAAACAACAACAAAAACTTCAAATAAACAACAACAACGTCAAATAAACAACAACAACAACAACAACGTCAAATAAATAACAACAATAACAACAACCTCAAATAAGCAACAAGAATAACAATAACAACAACAAATACAACAACAACTACAACAACAACGTCAAATAACAAAAACAACGTCAAATAAACAACAATAACAACGTCAAATAAACAACAACAACGTCAAATAAACAATAACAACAACTACAACGTCAAATAAATAACAACAACAACAATGTCAAATAAACAACAACAACAAGAACGTCAAATAAACAACAACAACAACGTCAAATAGACAACAACAACAACAACAATAACAACAACAACAACGTTAAATAAACAACAACAACAACAACGTCAAATAAAAAACAACAACAACGACGACATCAACAACAACAAAAACGTCAAATAAACAACAACAACAACAACAACGTCAATAACAACAATTACGTCAAATAAACAACATCAAATAAACAACAACAACAACTATGTCAACAGTAACAACGTCAAATAAAAAACAACAACAACGTCAAATCAACAACAACAACTAAAACAACATCAAATAAACAACAACAACGTCAGATAAACAACAACAACAACAACAACGTCAAATAAACAACAACAACAATGTCAAATAAGCAATAACAACAACAACAACGTCAACAACAACAATGTCAAATAAACAACAACAACAACAACGTCAAATAAACAACAACAACAACGTCAAATGAACAACAACAATAACAATGTCAACAACAACAACGTCAAATAAAAAACAACAACAACGTCAAATAAACAACAACAACAACAACGTCAAATAAACAACAACAACAATGTCAAATAAGCAACAACAACAACAACAACGTCAACAACAACAACGTCAAATAAACAACAACAACAACGTCAAATAAACAACAACAACAACGTCAAATAAATAACAACAACAATAAGAATGTCAAATAAACAACAACAACAACAACACTGTCAACAACAACAACAATATAAAATAAACAACAACAACAACAATGTCCAATAAACAACAACAACAACAACGTCAAATAACAAAAACAACGTCAAATAAACAACAATAACAACGTCAAATAAACAACAACAACAACAACTTCAAATAAAGAACAACAACTATGTCAACAACAACAACATCAAATAAACAACAACAACAACGTCAACAACAACAACAACAACTTCAAATAGACAACAACAACAACAACAACGTCAAATAAGCAACAACAACAACGTCAAATGAATAACAACAACAACAACGTCAAATAAACAACAACAATAACAACAACGTCAAATAAGCAACAACAATTACAACAATAACAAATACAACAACAACAACAACGTCAAATAAACAACAACAAGAACAACAACAACAATGTCAAATAAGCTACAACAACAACGTCAAATAAACAACAACAACAACGTCAAATGAATAACAAGAACAAGAACGTCAAATAAACAACAACAATAACAGCAACGTCAAATAAGCAACAACAATTACAACAACAACAAATACAACAACAACAAAGACAACAACGTCAAATAAACAACAACAAAAACGTCAAATAAACAACAACAGCGTCAAATAAACCACAACAACAACAACAACGTCAAATAAATAACAACAATAACAACAACCTCAAATAAGCAACAAGAATAACAATAACAACAACAACTACAAAAGCAACGTCAAATAACAAAAACAACGTCAAATAAACAACAATAACAACGTCAAATAAATTACAACAACAACGTCAGATAAACAATAACAACAACTACAACGTCAAATAAATAACAACAACAACAATGTCAAATAAACAACAACAACAAGAACGTCAAATAAACAACAACAACAACGTCAAATAGACAACAACAACAACAACAATAACAACAACAACAACAACGTCAACTAAAAAACATAAACAACAACGGCATCAACAACAACAAAAACGTCAAATAAACAACAACAACAACAACGTCAATAACAACAATTACGTTAAATAAACAACAACAACAACAACATCAAATAAACAACAACAACAACTATGTCAACAGTAACAACGTCAAATAAAAAACAACAACAACGTCAAATCAACAACAACAACTAAAACAACATCAAATAAACAACAACAACAACAACGTCAAATAAACAACAACAACAACAACGTCAAATAAACAACAACAACAATGTCAAATAAGCAATAACAACAACAACAACGTCAACAACAACAACATCAAATAAACAACAACAACAACAACGTCAACAAAACAACAACAACAACAACGTCAAATAAACAACAACAACAACGTCAAATAAACAACAACAACAACAATGTCAACAACAACAACGTCAAATAAAAAACAACAACAACATCAAATAAACAACAACAACAACATCGTCAAATAAACAACAACAACAATGTCAAATAAGCAACAACAACAACAACAACGTCAACAACAACAACGTCAAATAAACAACAACAACAACGTCAAATAAACAACAACAACAACGTCAAATAAATAACAACAACAATAACAATGTCAAATAAACAACAACAACAACAACACTGTCAATAACAACAACAATATAAAATAAACAACAACAACAACAATGTCCAATAAACAACAACAACAACAACGTCAAATAACAAAAACAACGTCAAATAAACAACAATAACAATGTCAAATAAACAACAACAACAACAACAACTTCAAATAAAGAACAACAACTATGTCAACAACAACAACATCAAATAAACAACAACAACAACGTCAACAAAACTAACAACTTCAAATAGACAACAACAACAACAACAACGTCAAATAAGCAACAACAAAAACGTCAAATGAATAACAACAACAACAACGTCAAATAAACAACAACAATAACAACAACGTCAAATAAGCAACAACAATTACAACAATAACAAATACAACAACAACAACAACGTCAAATAAACAACAACAACAACAACGTCAAATAAGCAACAACAACAACGTCAAATAAACAACAACAACAACGTCAAATGAATAACAACAACAAGAACGTCAAATAAACAACAACAATAACAGCAACGTCAAATAAGCAACAACAATTACAACAACAACAAATACAACAACAACAAAGACAACAACGTCAAATAAACAACAACAAAAACGTCAAATAAACAACAACAACGTCAAATAAACAACAACAACAACTACAACGTCAAATAAATAACAACAACAACAATGTCAAATAAACAACAACAACAAGAACGTCAAATAAACAACAACAACAACGTCAAATAGACAACAACAACAACAACAATAACAACAACAACGTTAAATAAACAACAACAACAACAATGTCAAATAAAAAACAACAACAACAACGACATCAATAACAACAAAAACGTCAAATAAACAACAACAACAACAACAACGTCAATAACAACAATTACGTCAAATAAACAACAACAACAACAACAACATCAAATAAACAACAACAACAACTATGTCAACAGTAACAACGTCAAATAAAAAACAACAACAACGTCAAATCAACAACAACAACTAAAACAACATCAAATAAACAACAACAACAACAACGTCAAATAAACAACAACAACAACAACAACGTCAAATAAACAACAACAACAATGTCAAATAAGCAATAACAACAACAACAACGTCAACAACAACAACGTCAAATAAACAACAACAACAACAACGTCAAATAAACAACAACAACAACGTCAAATAAACAACAACAACAATAATGTCAACAACAACAACGTCAAATAAAAAACAACAACAACGTCAAATAAACAACAACAACAACAACGTCAAATAAACAACAACAACAATGTCAAATAAGCAACAACAACAACAACAACGTCAACAACAACAACGTCAAATAAACAACAACAACAACGTCAAATAAACAACAACAACAACGTCAAATAAATAACAACAACAATAACAATGTCAAATAAACAACAACAACAACAACACTGTCAACAATAACAACAATATAAAATAAACAACAACAACAACAATGTCCAATAAACAACAACAACAACAACGTCAAATAACAAAAACAAAGTCAAATAAACAACAATAACAACGTCAAATAAACAACAACAACAACAACTTCAAATAAAGAACAACAACTATGTCAACAACAACAACATCAAATAAACCACAACAACAACGTCAACAACAACTTCAAATAGACAACAACAACAACAACGTCAAATAAGCAACAACAACAACGTCAAATGAATAACAACAACAACAACGTCAAATAAACAACAACAATAACAACAACGTCATATAAGTAACAACAATTACAACAATAACAAATACAACAACAACAACAACGTCAAATAAACAACAACAAGAACAACAACAACAACGTCAAATAAGCTACAACAACAACGTCAAATAAACAACAACAACAACGTCAAATGAATAACAAGAACAAGATTGTCAAATAAACAACAACAATAACAGCAACGTCAAATAAGCAACAACAATTACAACAACAACAAATACAACAACAACAAAGACAACAACGTCAAATAAACAACAACAAAAACGTCAAATAAACAACAACAGCGTCAAATAAACAACAACAACAACAACAACAACGTCAAATAAATAACAACAATAACAACAACCTCAAATAAGCAACAAGAATAACAATAACAACAACAACTACAAAAGCAACGTCAAATAACAAAAACAACGTCAAATAAACAACAATAACAACGTCAAATAAATTACAACAACAACGTCAGATAAACAATAACAACAACTACAACGTCAAATAAATAACAACAACAACAATGTCAAATAAACAACAACAACAAGAACGTCAAATAAACAACAACAACAACGTCAAATAGACAACAACAACAACAACAATAACAACAACAACAACGTCA
This sequence comes from Vicia faba, assembly GCA_948472305.1. Lineage (NCBI taxonomy): Eukaryota > Viridiplantae > Streptophyta > Magnoliopsida > Fabales > Fabaceae > Vicia > Vicia faba. The sequence continues at coordinate 1,389,173,505 of OX451735.1, read as the reverse complement.
AATAAAAAACATAAACAACAACGGCATCAACAACAACAAAAATGTCAAATAAACAACAACAACAACAACAACAACGTCAATAACAACAATTACGTCAAATAAACAACAACAACAACAACATCAAATAAACAACAACAACAACTATGTCAACAGTAACAACGTCAAATAAAAAACAACAACAACGTCAAATCAACAACAACAACTAAAACAACATCAAATAAACAATAACAACAACAACGTCAAATAAACAACAACAACAACAACAACGTCAAATAAACAACAACAACAATGTCAAATAAGCAATAACAACAACAACAACGTCAACAACAACAACGTCAAATAAACAACAACAACAACAACAACGTCAACTAAACAACAACAACAACAACAACGTCAAATAAACAACAACAACAACGTCAAATAAACAACAACAACAACAATGTCAACAACAACAACGTCAAATAAAAAACAACAACAACGTCAAATAAACAACAACAACAACAACGTCAAATAAACAACAACAACAATGTCAAATAAGCAACAACAACAACAACGTCAACAACAACAACGTCAAATAAACAACAACAACAACGTCAAATAAACAACAACAACAACGTCAAATAAATAACAACAACAATAACAATGTCAAATAAACAACAACAACAACAACACTGTCAATAACAACAACAATATAAAATAAACAACAACAACAACAATGTCCAATAAACAACAACAACAACAACGTCAAATAACAAAAACAACGTCAAATAAACAACAATAACAACGTCAAATAAACAACAACAACAACAACTTCAAATAAAGAACAACAACTATGTCAACAACAACAACATCAAATAAACAACAACAACAACGTCAACAACACCAACAACTTCAAATAGACAACAACAACAACAACGTCAAATAAGCAACAACAACAACGTCAAATGAATAACAACAACAACAACGTCAAATAAACAACAACAATAACAACAACGTCAAATAAGCAACAACAATTACAACAATAACAAATACAACAACAACAGCAACGTCAAATAAACAACAACAACAACAACGTCAAATAAGCAACAACAACAACGTCAAATAAACAACAACAACAACGTCAAATGAATAACAACAACAAGAACGTCAAATAAACAACAACAATAACAACAACGTCAAATAAGCAACAACAATTACAACAACAACAAATACAACAACAACAAAGACAACAACGTCAAATAAACAACAACAAAAACGTCAAATAAACAACAACAACGTCAAATAAACAACAACAACAACTACAACGTCAAATAAATAACAACAACAACAATGTCAAATAAACAACAACAACAAGAACGTCAAATAAACAACAACAACAACGTCAAATAGACAACAACAACAACAACAATAACAACAACAACGTTAAATAAACAACAACAACAACAACGTCAAATAAAAAACAACAACAACAACGACATCAATAACAACAAAAACGTCAAATAAACAACAACAACAACAACAACGTCAATAACAACAATTACGTCAAATAAACAACGACAACAACAACATCAAATAAACAACAACAACAACTATGTCAACAGTAACAACGTCAAATAAAAAACAACAACAACGTCAAATCAACAACAACAACTAAAACAACATCAAATAAACAACAACAACAACAACGTCAAATAAACAACAACAACAACAACAACGTCAAATAAACAACAACAACAATGTCAAATAAGCAATAACAACAACAACAACGTCAACAACAACAACGTCAAATAAACAACAACAACAACAACGTCAAATAAACAACAACAACAACGTCAAATAAACAACAACAACAATAATGTCAACAACAACAACGTCAAATAAAAAACAACAACAACGTCAAATAAACAACAACAACAACAACGTCAAATAAACAACAACAACAATGTCAAATAAGCAACAACAACAACAACAACGTCAACAACAACAACGTCAAATAAACAACAACAACAACGTCAAATAAACAACAACAACAACGTCAAATAAATAACAACAACAATAACAATGTCAAATAAACAACAACAACAACAACACTGTCAACAATAACAACAATATAAAATAAACAACAACAACAACAATGTCCAATAAACAACAACAACAACAACGTCAAATAACAAAAACAACGTCAAATAAACAACAATAACAACGTCAAATAAACAACAACAACAACAACTTCAAATAAAGAACAACAACTATGTCAACAACAACAACATCAAATAAACAACAACAACAACGTCAACAACAACTTCAAATAGACAACAACAACAACAACGTCAAATAAGCAACAACAACAACGTCAAATGAATAACAACAACAACAACGTCAAATAAACAACAACAATAACAACAACGTCATATAAGCAACAACAATTACAACAATAACAAATACAACAACAACAACAACGTCAAATAAACAACAACAAGAACAACAACAACAACGTCAAATAAGCTACAACAACAACGTCAAAGAAACAACAACAACAACGTCAAATGAATAACAAGAACAAGATTGTCAAATAAACAACAACAATAACAGCAACGTCAAATAAGCAACAACAATTACAACAACAACAAATACAACAACAACAAAGACAACAACGTCAAATAAACAACAACAAAAACGTCAAATAAACAACAACAGCGTCAAATAAACAACAACAACAACAACAACAACGTCAAATAAATAACAACAATAACAACAACCTCAAATAAGCAACAAGAATAACAATAACAACAACAACTACAAAAGCAACGTCAAATAACAAAAACAACGTCAAATAAACAACAATAACAACGTCAAATAAATTACAACAACAACGTCAGATAAACAATAACAACAACTACAACGTCAAATAAATAACAACAACAACAATGTCAAATAAACAACAACAACAAGAACGTCAAATAAACAACAACAACAACGTCAAATAGACAACAACAACAACAACAATAACAACAACAACAACAACGTCAAATAAAAAACATAAACAACAACGGCATCAACAACAACAAAAATGTCAAATAAACAACAACAACAACAACAACAACGTCAATAACAACAATTACGTCAAATAAACAACAACAACAACAACATCAAATAAACAACAACAACAACTATGTCAACAGTAACAACGTCAAATAAAAAACAACAACAACGTCAAATCAACAACAACAACTAAAACAACATCAAATAAACAACAACAACAACAACGTCAAATAAACAACAACAACAACAACAACGTCAAATAAACAACAACAACAATGTCAAATAAGCAATAACAACAACAACAACGTCAACAACAACAACGTCAAATAAACAACAACAACAACAACAACGTCAACTAAACAACAACAACAACAACAACGTCAAATAAACAACAACAACAACGTCAAATAAACAACAACAACAACAATGTCAACAACAACAACGTCAAATAAAAAACAACAACAACGTCAAATAAACAACAACAACAACAACGTCAAATAAACAACAACAACAATGTCAAATAAGCAACAACAACAACAACGTCAACAACAACAACGTCAAATAAACAACAACAACAACGTCAAATAAACAACAACAACAACGTCAAATAAATAACAACAACAATAACAATGTCAAATAAACAACAACAACAACAACACTGTCAATAACAACAACAATATAAAATAAACAACAACAACAACAATGTCCAATAAACAACAACAACAACAACGTCAAATAACAAAAACAACGTCAAATAAACAACAATAACAACGTCAAATAAACAACAACAACAACAACAACTTCAAATAAAGAACAACAACTATGTCAACAACAACAACATCAAATAAACAACAACAACAACGTCAACAACACCAACAACTTCAAATAGACAACAACAACAACAACGTCAAATAAGCAACAACAACAACGTCAAATGAATAACAACAACAACAACGTCAAATAAACAACAACAATAACAACAACGTCAAATAAGTAACAACAATTACAACAATAACAAATACAACAACAACAGCAACGTCAAATAAACAACAACAACAACGTCAAATAAGCAACAACAACAACGTCAAATAAACAACAACAACAACGTCAAATGAATAACAACAACAAGAACGTCAAATAAACAACAACAATAACAACAACGTCAAATAAGCAACAACAATTACAACAACAACAAATACAACAACAACAAAGACAACAACGTCAAATAAACAACAACAAAAACGTCAAATAAACAACAACAACGTCAAATAAACAACAACAACAACTACAACGTCAAATAAATAACAACAACAACAATGTCAAATAAACAACAACAACAAGAACGTCAAATAAACAACAACAACAACGTCAAATAGACAACAACAACAACAACAATAACAACAACAACGTTAAATAAACAACAACAACAACAACGTCAAATAAAAAACAACAACAACAACGACATCAATAACAACAAAAACGTCAAATAAACAACAACAACAACAACAACGTCAATAACAACAATTACGTCAAATAAACAACAACAACAACAACATCAAATAAACAACAACAACAACTATGTCAACAGTAACAACGTCAAATAAAAAACAACAACAACGTCAAATCAACAACAACAACTAAAACAACATCAAATAAACAACAACAACAACAACGTCAAATAAACAACAACAACAACAACAACAACAACGTCAAATAAACAACAACAACAATGTCAAATAAGCAATAACAACAACAACAACGTCAATAACAACAACGTCAAATAAACAACAACAACAACAACAACGTCAAATAAACAACAACAACAACGTCAAATAAACAACAACAACAATAATGTCAACAACAACAACGTCAAATAAAAAACAACAACAACGTCAAATAAACAACAACAACAACAACGTCAAATAAACAACAACAACAATGTCAAATAAGCAACAACAACAACAACAACGTCAACAACAACAACGTCAAATAAACAACAACAACAACGTCAAATAAACAACAACAACAACGTCAAATAAATAACAACAACAATAACAATGTCAAATAAACAACAACAACAACAACACTGTCAACAATAACAACAATATAAAATAAACAACAACAACAACAATGTCCAATAAACAACAACAACAACAACGTCAAATAACAAAAACAACGTCAAATAAACAACAATAACAACGTCAAATAAACAACAACAACAACAACTTCAAATAAAGAACAACAACTATGTCAACAACAACAACATCAAATAAACAACAACAACAACGTCAACAACAACTTCAAATAGACAACAACAACAACAACGTCAAATAAGCAACAACAACAACGTCAAATGAATAACAACAACAACAACGTCAAATAAACAACAACAATAACAACAACGTCATATAAGCAACAACAATTACAACAATAACAAATACAACAACAACAACAACGTCAAATAAACAACAACAAGAACAACAACAACAACGTCAAATAAGCTACAACAACAACGTCAAAGAAACAACAACAACAACGTCAAATGAATAACAAGAACAAGATTGTCAAATAAACAACAACAATAACAGCAACGTCAAATAAGCAACAACAATTACAACAACAACAAATACAACAACAACAAAGACAACAACGTCAAATAAACAACAACAAAAACGTCAAATAAACAACAACAGCGTCAAATAAACAACAACAACAACAACAACAACGTCAAATAAATAACAACAATAACAACAACCTCAAATAAGCAACAAGAATAACAATAACAACAACAACTACAAAAGCAACGTCAAATAACAAAAACAACGTCAAATAAACAACAATAACAACGTCAAATAAATTACAACAACAACGTCAGATAAACAATAACAACAACTACAACGTCAAATAAATAACAACAACAACAATGTCAAATAAACAACAACAACAAGAACGTCAAATAAACAACAACAACAACGTCAAATAGACAACAACAACAACAACAATAACAACAACAACAACAACGTCAAATAAAAAACATAAACAACAACGGCATCAACAACAACAAAAATGTCAAATAAACAACAACAACAACAACAACGTCAATAACAACAATTACGTCAAATAAACAACAACAACAACAACATCAAATAAACAACAACAACAACTATGTCAACAGTAACAACGTCAAATAAAAAACAACAACAACGTCAAATCAACAACAACAACTAAAACAACATCAAATAAACAACAACAACAACAACGTCAAATAAACAACAACAACAACAACAACGTCAAATAAACAACAACAACAATGTCAAATAAGCAATAACAACAACAACAACGTCAACAACAACAACGTCAAATAAACAACAACAACAACAACAACGTCAACTAAACAACAACAACAACAACAACAACGTCAAATAAACAACAACAACAACGTCAAATAAACAACAACAACAACAATGTCAACAACAACAACGTCAAATAAAAAACAACAACAACGTCAAATAAACAACAACAACAACAACGTCAAATAAACAACAACAACAATGTCAAATAAGCAACAACAACAACAACGTCAACAACAACAACGTCAAATAAACAACAACAACAACGTCAAATAAACAACAACAACAACGTCAAATAAATAACAACAACAATAACAATGTCAAATAAACAACAACAACAACAACACTGTCAATAACAACAACAATATAAAATAAACAACAACAACAACAATGTCCAATAAACAACAACAACAACAACGTCAAATAACAAAAACAACGTCAAATAAACAACAATAACAACGTCAAATAAACAACAACAACAACAACAACTTCAAATAAAGAACAACAACTATGTCAACAACAACAACATCAAATAAACAACAACAACAACGTCAACAACACCAACAACTTCAAATAGACAACAACAACAACAACGTCAAATAAGCAACAACAACAACGTCAAATGAATAACAACAACAACAACGTCAAATAAACAACAACAATAACAACAACGTCAAATAAGCAACAACAATTACAACAATAACAAATACAACAACAACAGCAACGTCAAATAAACAACAACAACAACGTCAAATAAGCAACAACAACAACGTCAAATAAACAACAACAACAACGTCAAATGAATAACAACAACAAGAACGTCAAATAAACAACAACAATAACAACAACGTCAAATAAGCAACAACAATTACAACAACAACAAATACAACAACAACAAAGACAACAACGTCAAATAAACAACAACAAAAACGTCAAATAAACAACAACAACGTCAAATAAACAACAACAACAACTACAACGTCAAATAAATAACAACAACAACAATGTCAAATAAACAACAACAACAAGAACGTCAAATAAACAACAACAACAACGTCAAATAGACAACAACAACAACAACAATAACAACAACAACGTTAAATAAACAACAACAACAACAACGTCAAATAAAAAACAACAACAACAACGACATCAATAACAACAAAAACGTCAAATAAACAACAACAACAACAACAACGTCAATAACAACAATTACGTCAAATAAACAACAACAACAACAACATCAAATAAACAACAACAACAACTATGTCAACAGTAACAACGTCAAATAAAAAACAACAACAACGTCAAATCAACAACAACAACTAAAACAACATCAAATAAACAACAACAACAACAACGTCAAATAAACAACAACAACAACAACAACAACAACGTCAAATAAACAACAACAACAATGTCAAATAAGCAATAACAACAACAACAACGTCAACAACAACAACGTCAAATAAACAACAACAACAACAACAACGTCAAATAAACAACAACAACAACGTCAAATAAACAACAACAACAATAATGTCAACAACAACAACGTCAAATAAAAAACAACAACAACGTCAAATAAACAACAACAACAACAACGTCAAATAAACAACAACAACAATGTCAAATAAGCAACAACAACAACAACAACGTCAACAACAACAACGTCAAATAAACAACAACAACAACGTCAAATAAACAACAACAACAACGTCAAATAAATAACAACAACAATAACAATGTCAAATAAACAACAACAACAACAACACTGTCAACAATAACAACAATATAAAATAAACAACAACAACAACAATGTCCAATAAACAACAACAACAACAACGTCAAATAACAAAAACAACGTCAAATAAACAACAATAACAACGTCAAATAAACAACAACAACAACAACTTCAAATAAAGAACAACAACTATGTCAACAACAACAACATCAAATAAACAACAACAACAACGTCAACAACAACTTCAAATAGACAACAACAACAACAACGTCAAATAAGCAACAACAACAACGTCAAATGAATAACAACAACAACAACGTCAAATAAACAACAACAATAACAACAACGTCATATAAGCAACAACAATTACAACAATAACAAATACAACAACAACAACAACGTCAAATAAACAACAACAAGAACAACAACAACAACGTCAAATAAGCTACAACAACAACGTCAAAGAAACAACAACAACAACGTCAAATGAATAACAAGAACAAGATTGTCAAATAAACAACAACAATAACAGCAACGTCAAATAAGCAACAACAATTACAACAACAACAAATACAACAACAACAAAGACAACAACGTCAAATAAACAACAACAAAAACGTCAAATAAACAACAACAGCGTCAAATAAACAACAACAACAACAACAACAACGTCAAATAAATAACAACAATAACAACAACCTCAAATAAGCAACAAGAATAACAATAACAACAACAACTACAAAAGCAACGTCAAATAACAAAAACAACGTCAAATAAACAACAATAACAACGTCAAATAAATTACAACAACAACGTCAGATAAACAATAACAACAACTACAACGTCAAATAAATAACAACAACAACAATGTCAAATAAACAACAACAACAAGAACGTCAAATAAACAACAACAACAACGTCAAATAGACAACAACAACAACAACAATAACAACAACAACAACAACGTCAAATAAAAAACATAAACAACAACGGCATCAACAACAACAAAAATGTCAAATAAACAACAACAACAACAACAACAACGTCAATAACAACAATTACGTCAAATAAACAACAACAACAACAACATCAAATAAACAACAACAACAACTATGTCAACAGTAACAACGTCAAATAAAAAACAACAACAACGTCAAATCAACAACAACAACTAAAACAACATCAAATAAACAACAACAACAACAACGTCAAATAAACAACAACAACAACAATGTCAAATAAACAACAACAACAATGTCAAATAAGCAATAACAACAACAACAACGTCAACAACAACAACGTCAAATAAACAACAACAACAACAACAACGTCAACTAAACAACAACAACAACAACAACGTCAAATAAACAACAACAACAACGTCAAATAAACAACAACAACAACAATGTCAACAACAACAACGTCAAATAAAAAACAACAACAACGTCAAATAAACAACAACAACAACAACGTCAAATAAACAACAACAACAATGTCAAATAAGCAACAACAACAACAACGTCAACAACAACAACGTCAAATAAACAACAACAACAACGTCAAATAAACAACAACAACAACGTCAAATAAATAACAACAACAATAACAATGTCAAATAAACAACAACAACAACAACACTGTCAATAACAACAACAATATAAAATAAACAACAACAACAACAATGTCCAATAAACAACAACAACAACAACGTCAAATAACAAAAACAACGTCAAATAAACAACAATAACAACGTCAAATAAACAACAACAACAACAACAACTTCAAATAAAGAACAACAACTATGTCAACAACAACAACATCAAATAAACAACAACAACAACGTCAACAACACCAACAACTTCAAATAGACAACAACAACAACAACGTCAAATAAGCAACAACAACAACGTCAAATGAATAACAACAACAACAACGTCAAATAAACAACAACAATAACAACAACGTCAAATAAGCAACAACAATTACAACAATAACAAATACAACAACAACAGCAACGTCAAATAAACAACAACAACAACGTCAAATAAGCAACAACAACAACGTCAAATAAACAACAACAACAACGTCAAATGAATAACAACAACAAGAACGTCAAATAAACAACAACAATAACAACAACGTCAAATAAGCAACAACAATTACAACAACAACAAATACAACAACAACAAAGACAACAACGTCAAATAAACAACAACAAAAACGTCAAATAAACAACAACAACGTCAAATAAACAACAACAACAACTACAACGTCAAATAAATAACAACAACAACAATGTCAAATAAACAACAACAACAAGAACGTCAAATAAACAACAACAACAACGTCAAATAGACAACAACAACAACAACAATAACAACAACAACGTTAAATAAACAACAACAACAACAACGTCAAATAAAAAACAACAACAACAACGACATCAATAACAACAAAAACGTCAAATAAACAACAACAACAACAACAACGTCAATAACAACAATTACGTCAAATAAACAACAACAACAACAACATCAAATAAACAACAACAACAACTATGTCAACAGTAACAACGTCAAATAAAAAACAACAACAACGTCAAATCAACAACAACAACTAAAACAACATCAAATAAACAACAACAACAACAACGTCAAATAAACAACAACAACAACAACAACAACAACAACGTCAAATAAACAACAACAACAATGTCAAATAAGCAATAACAACAACAACAACGTCAACAACAACAACGTCAAATAAACAACAACAACAACAACAACGTCAAATAAACAACAACAACAACGTCAAATAAACAACAACAACAATAATGTCAACAACAACAACGTCAAATAAAAAACAACAACAACGTCAAATAAACAACAACAACAACAACGTCAAATAAACAACAACAACAATGTCAAATAAGCAACAACAACAACAACAACGTCAACAACAACAACGTCAAATAAACAACAACAACAACGTCAAATAAACAACAACAACAACGTCAAATAAATAACAACAACAATAACAATGTCAAATAAACAACAACAACAACAACACTGTCAACAATAACAACAATATAAAATAAACAACAACAACAACAATGTCCAATAAACAACAACAACAACAACGTCAAATAACAAAAACAACGTCAAATAAACAACAATAACAACGTCAAATAAACAACAACAACAACAACTTCAAATAAAGAACAACAACTATGTCAACAACAACAACATCAAATAAACAACAACAACAACGTCAACAACAACTTCAAATAGACAACAACAACAACAACGTCAAATAAGCAACAACAACAACGTCAAATGAATAACAACAACAACAACGTCAAATAAACAACAACAATAACAACAACGTCATATAAGCAACAACAATTACAACAATAACAAATACAACAACAACAACAACGTCAAATAAACAACAACAAGAACAACAACAACAACGTCAAATAAGCTACAACAACAACGTCAAAGAAACAACAACAACAACGTCAAATGAATAACAAGAACAAGATTGTCAAATAAACAACAACAATAAAAGCAACGTCAAATAAGCAACAACAATTACAACAACAACAAATACAACAACAACAAAGACAACAACGTCAAATAAACAACAACAAAAACGTCAAATAAACAACAACAGCGTCAAATAAACAACAACAACAACAACAACAACGTCAAATAAATAACAACAATAACAACAACCTCAAATAAGCAACAAGAATAACAATAACAACAACAACTACAAAAGCAACGTCAAATAACAAAAACAACGTCAAATAAACAACAATAACAACGTCAAATAAATTACAACAACAACGTCAGATAAACAATAACAACAACTACAACGTCAAATAAATAACAACAACAACAATGTCAAATAAACAACAACAACAAGAACGTCAAATAAACAACAACAACAACGTCAAATAGACAACAACAACAACAACAATAACAACAACAACAACAACGTCAAATAAAAAACATAAACAACAACGGCATCAACAACAACAAAAATGTCAAATAAACAACAACAACAACAACAACAACGTCAATAACAACAATTACGTCAAATAAACAACAACAACAACAACATCAAATAAACAACAACAACAACTATGTCAACAGTAACAACGTCAAATAAAAAACAACAACAACGTCAAATCAACAACAACAACTAAAACAACATCAAATAAACAACAACAACAACAACGTCAAATAAACAACAACAACAACAACAACGTCAAATAAACAACAACAACAATGTCAAATAAGCAATAACAACAACAACAACGTCAACAACAACAACGTCAAATAAACAACAACAACAACAACAACGTCAACTAAACAACAACAACAACAACAACGTCAAATAAACAACAACAACAACGTCAAATAAACAACAACAACAACAATGTCAACAACAACAACGTCAAATAAAAAACAACAACAACGTCAAATAAACAACAACAACAACAACGTCAAATAAACAACAACAACAATGTCAAATAAGCAACAACAACAACAACGTCAACAACAACAACGTCAAATAAACAACAACAACAACGTCAAATAAACAACAACAACAACGTCAAATAAATAACAACAACAATAACAATGTCAAATAAACAACAACAACAACAACACTGTCAATAACAACAACAATATAAAATAAACAACAACAACAACAATGTCCAATAAACAACAACAACAACAACGTCAAATAACAAAAACAACGTCAAATAAACAACAATAACAACGTCAAATAAACAACAACAACAACAACAACTTCAAATAAAGAACAACAACTATGTCAACAACAACAACATCAAATAAACAACAACAACAACGTCAACAACACCAACAACTTCAAATAGACAACAACAACAACAACGTCAAATAAGCAACAACAACAACGTCAAATGAATAACAACAACAACAACGTCAAATAAACAACAACAATAACAACAACGTCAAATAAGCAACAACAATTACAACAATAACAAATACAACAACAACAGCAACGTCAAATAAACAACAACAACAACAACGTCAAATAAGCAACAACAACAACGTCAAATAAACAACAACAACAACGTCAAATGAATAACAACAACAAGAACGTCAAATAAACAACAACAATAACAACAACGTCAAATAAGCAACAACAATTACAACAACAACAAATACAACAACAACAAAGACAACAACGTCAAATAAACAACAACAACGTCAAATAAACAACAACAACAACTACAACGTCAAATAAATAACAACAACAACAATGTCAAATAAACAACAACAACAAGAACGTCAAATAAACAACAACAACAACGTCAAATAGACAACAACAACAACAACAATAACAACAACAACGTTAAATAAACAACAACAACAACAACGTCAAATAAAAAACAACAACAACAACGACATCAATAACAACAAAAACGTCAAATAAACAACAACAACAACAACAACGTCAATAACAACAATTACGTCAAATAAACAACGACAACAACAACATCAAATAAACAACAACAACAACTATGTCAACAGTAACAACGTCAAATAAAAAACAACAACAACGTCAAATCAACAACAACAACTAAAACAACATCAAATAAACAACAACAACAACAACGTCAAATAAACAACAACAACAACAACAACGTCAAATAAACAACAACAACAATGTCAAATAAGCAATAACAACAACAACAACGTCAACAACAACAACGTCAAATAAACAACAACAACAACAACGTCAAATAAACAACAACAACAACGTCAAATAAACAACAACAACAATAATGTCAACAACAACAACGTCAAATAAAAAACAACAACAACGTCAAATAAACAACAACAACAACAACGTCAAATAAACAACAACAACAATGTCAAATAAGCAACAACAACAACAACAACGTCAACAACAACAACGTCAAATAAACAACAACAACAACGTCAAATAAACAACAACAACAACGTCAAATAAATAACAACAACAATAACAATGTCAAATAAACAACAACAACAACAACACTGTCAACAATAACAACAATATAAAATAAACAACAACAACAACAATGTCCAATAAACAACAACAACAACAACGTCAAATAACAAAAACAACGTCAAATAAACAACAATAACAACGTCAAATAAACAACAACAACAACAACTTCAAATAAAGAACAACAACTATGTCAACAACAACAACATCAAATAAACAACAACAACAACGTCAACAACAACTTCAAATAGACAACAACAACAACAACGTCAAATAAGCAACAACAACAACGTCAAATGAATAACAACAACAACAACGTCAAATAAACAACAACAATAACAACAACGTCATATAAGCAACAACAATTACAACAATAACAAATACAACAACAACAACAACGTCAAATAAACAACAACAAGAACAACAACAACAACGTCAAATAAGCTACAACAACAACGTCAAAGAAACAACAACAACAACGTCAAATGAATAACAAGAACAAGATTGTCAAATAAACAACAACAATAACAGCAACGTCAAATAAGCAACAACAATTACAACAACAACAAATACAACAACAACAAAGACAACAACGTCAAATAAACAACAACAAAAACGTCAAATAAACAACAACAGCGTCAAATAAACAACAACAACAACAACAACAACGTCAAATAAATAACAACAATAACAACAACCTCAAATAAGCAACAAGAATAACAATAACAACAACAACTACAAAAGCAACGTCAAATAACAAAAACAACGTCAAATAAACAACAATAACAACGTCAAATAAATTACAACAACAACGTCAGATAAACAATAACAACAACTACAACGTCAAATAAATAACAACAACAACAATGTCAAATAAACAACAACAACAAGAACGTCAAATAAACAACAACAACAACGTCAAATAGACAACAACAACAACAACAATAACAACAACAACAACAACGTCAAATAAAAAACATAAACAACAACGGCATCAACAACAACAAAAATGTCAAATAAACAACAACAACAACAACAACAACGTCAATAACAACAATTACGTCAAATAAACAACAACAACAACAACATCAAATAAACAACAACAACAACTATGTCAACAGTAACAACGTCAAATAAAAAACAACAACAACGTCAAATCAACAACAACAACTAAAACAACATCAAATAAACAACAACAACAACAACGTCAAATAAACAACAACAACAACAACAACGTCAAATAAACAACAACAACAATGTCAAATAAGCAATAACAACAACAACAACGTCAACAACAACAACGTCAAATAAACAACAACAACAACAACAACGTCAACTAAACAACAACAACAACAACAACGTCAAATAAACAACAACAACAACGTCAAATAAACAACAACAACAACAATGTCAACAACAACAACGTCAAATAAAAAACAACAACAACGTCAAATAAACAACAACAACAACAACGTCAAATAAACAACAACAACAATGTCAAATAAGCAACAACAACAACAACGTCAACAACAACAACGTCAAATAAACAACAACAACAACGTCAAATAAACAACAACAACAACGTCAAATAAATAACAACAACAATAACAATGTCAAATAAACAACAACAACAACAACACTGTCAATAACAACAACAATATAAAATAAACAACAACAACAACAATGTCCAATAAACAACAACAACAACAACGTCAAATAACAAAAACAACGTCAAATAAACAACAATAACAACGTCAAATAAACAACAACAACAACAACAACTTCAAATAAAGAACAACAACTATGTCAACAACAACAACATCAAATAAACAACAACAACGTCAACAACACCAACAACTTCAAATAGACAACAACAACAACAACGTCAAATAAGCAACAACAACAACGTCAAATGAATAACAACAACAACAACGTCAAATAAACAACAACAATAACAACAACGTCAAATAAGCAACAACAATTACAACAATAACAAATACAACAACAACAGCAACGTCAAATAAACAACAACAACAACGTCAAATAAGCAACAACAACAACGTCAAATAAACAACAACAACAACGTCAAATGAATAACAACAACAAGAACGTCAAATAAACAACAACAATAACAACAACGTCAAATAAGCAACAACAATTACAACAACAACAAATACAACAACAACAAAGACAACAACGTCAAATAAACAACAACAAAAACGTCAAATAAACAACAACAACGTCAAATAAACAACAACAACAACTACAACGTCAAATAAATAACAACAACAACAATGTCAAATAAACAACAACAACAAGAACGTCAAATAAACAACAACAACAACGTCAAATAGACAACAACAACAACAACAATAACAACAACAACGTTAAATAAACAACAACAACAACAACGTCAAATAAAAAACAACAACAACAACGACATCAATAACAACAAAAACGTCAAATAAACAACAACAACAACAACAACGTCAATAACAACAATTACGTCAAATAAACAACAACAACAACAACAACATCAAATAAACAACAACAACAACTATGTCAACAGTAACAACGTCAAATAAAAAACAACAACAACGTCAAATCAACAACAACAACTAAAACAACATCAAATAAACAACAACAACAACAACGTCAAATAAACAACAACAACAACAACAACAACAACGTCAAATAAACAACAACAACAATGTCAAATAAGCAATAACAACAACAACAACGTCAACAACAACAACGTCAAATAAACAACAACAACAACAACAACGTCAAATAAACAACAACAACAACGTCAAATAAACAACAACAACAATAATGTCAACAACAACAACGTCAAATAAAAAACAACAACAACGTCAAATAAACAACAACAACAACAACGTCAAATAAACAACAACAACAATGTCAAATAAGCAACAACAACAACAACAACGTCAACAACAACAACGTCAAATAAACAACAACAACAACGTCAAATAAACAACAACAACAACGTCAAATAAATAACAACAACAATAACAATGTCAAATAAACAACAACAACAACAACACTGTCAACAATAACAACAATATAAAATAAACAACAACAACAACAATGTCCAATAAACAACAACAACAACAACGTCAAATAACAAAAACAACGTCAAATAAACAACAATAACAACGTCAAATAAACAACAACAACAACAACTTCAAATAAAGAACAACAACTATGTCAACAACAACAACATCAAATAAACAACAACAACAACGTCAACAACAACTTCAAATAGACAACAACAACAACAACGTCAAATAAGCAACAACAACAACGTCAAATGAATAACAACAACAACAACGTCAAATAAACAACAACAATAACAACAACGTCAAATAAGCAACAACAATTACAACAATAACAAATACAACAACAACAACAACGTCAAATAAACAACAACAAGAACAACAACAACAACGTCAAATAAGCTACAACAACAACGTCAAATAAACAACAACAACAACGTCAAATGAATAACAAGAACAACAACGTCAAATAAACAACAACAACAACAACGTCAAATAAACAACAACAACAATGTCAAATAAGCAATAACAACAACAACAACGTCAACAACAACAACGTCAAATAAACAACAACAACAACAACGTCAAATAAACAACAACAACAACGTCAAATAAACAACAACAACAACAATGTCAACAACAACGTCAAATAAAAAACAACAACAACGTCAAATAAACAACAACAACAACAACGTCAAATAAACAACAACAACAATGTCAAATAAGCAACAACAACAACAACGTCAACAACAACAACGTCAAATAAACAACAACAACAACGTCAAATAAACAACAACAACAACAACGTCAAATAAATAACAACAACAATAACAATGTCAAATAAACAACAACAACAACAACACTGTCAACAATAACAACAATATAAAATAAACAACAACAACAACAATGTCCAATAAACAACAACAACAACGTCAAATAACAAAAACAACGTCAAATAAACAACAATAACAACGTCAAATAAACAACAACAACAACAACTTCAAATAAAGAACAACAACTATGTCAACAACAACAACATCAAATAAACAACAACAACAACGTCAACAACAACTTCAAATAGACAACAACAACAACAACAACGTCAAATAAGCAACAACAACAACGTCAAATGAATAACAACAACAACAACGTCAAATAAACAACAACAATAACAACAACGTCAAATAAGCAACAACAATTACAACAATAACAAATACAACAACAACAACAACGTCAAATAAACAACAAGAAGAACAACAACAACAACGTCAAATAAGCTACAACAACAACGTCAAATAAACAACAACAACAACGTCAAATGAATAACAAGAACAAGAACGTCAAATAAACAACAACAATAACAGCAACGTCAAATAAGCAACAACAATTACAACAACAACAAATACAACAACAACAAAGACAACAACGTCAAATAAACAACAACAAAAACGTCAAATAAACAACAACAACGTCAAATAAACAACAACAACAACAAAAACAACGTCAAATAAATAACAACAATAACAACAACCTCAAATAAGCAACAAGAATAACAATAACAACAACAACTATAATAGCAACGTCAAATAACAAAAACAACGTCAAATAAACAACAATAACAACGTCAAATAAATTACAACAACAACGTCAAATAAACAATAACAACAACTACAACGTCAAATAAATAACAACAACAATAATGTCAAATAAACAACAACAACAAGAACGTCAAATAAACAACAACAACAACGTCAAATAGACAACAACAACAACAACAATAACAACAACAACAACGTCAAATAAAAAACATAAACAACAACGGCATCAACAATAACAAAAACGTCAAATAAACAACAACAACAACAACGTCAATAACAACAATTACGTCAAATAAACAACAACAACAACAACATCAAATAAACAACAACAACAACTATGTCAACAGTAACAACGTCAAATAAAAAACAACAACAACGTCAAATCAACAACAACAACTAAAACAACATCTAATAAACAACAACAACAACAACAACAACAACGTCAAATAAACAACAACAACAACAACGTCAAATAAACAACAACAACAATGTCAAATAAGCAATAACAACAACAACAACGTCAACAACAACAACGTCAAATAAACAACAACAACAACAACGTCAAATAAACAACAACAACAACGTCAAATAAAAAACAACAACAACAATGTCAACAACAACAACGTCAAATAAAAAACAACAACAACGTCAAATAAACAACAACAACAACAACGTCAAATAAACAACAACAACAATGTCAAATAAGTAACAACAACAACAACAACGTCAACAACAACAACAACGTCAAATAAACAACAACAACAACGTCAAATAAACAACAACAACAACAACGTCAAATAAATAACAACAACAATAACAATGTCAAATAAACAACAACAACAACAACACTGTCAACAATAACAACAATATAAAATAAACAACAACAACAACAATGTCCAATAAACAACAACAACAACGTCAAATAACAAAAACAACGTCAAATAAACAACAACAACAACGTCAAATAAACAACAACAACAACGTCAAATAAACAACAACAACAACAACTTCAAATAAAGAACAACAACTATGTCAACAACAACAACATCAAATAAACAACAACAACAACGTCAACAACAACTTCAAATAGACAACAACAACAACAACAACGTCAAATAAGAAACAACAACAACGTCAAATGAATAACAACAACAACAACGTCAAATAAACAACAACAATAACAACAACGTCAAATAAGCAACAACAATTACAACAATAACAAATACAACAACAACAACAACGTCAAATAAACAACAACAAGAACAACAACAACAACGTCAAATAAGCTACAACAACAACGTCAAATAAACAACAACAACAACGTCAAATGAATAACAAGAACAAGAACGTCAAATAAACAACAACAATAACAGCAACGTCAAATAAGCAACAACAATTACAACAACAACAAATACAACAACAACAAAGACAACAACGTCAAATAAACAACAACAAAAACGTCAAATAAACAACAACAACGTCAAATAAACAACAACAACAACAAAAACAACGTCAAATAAATAACAACAATAACAACAACCTCAAATAAGCAACAAGAATAACAATAACAACAACAACTATAATAGCAACGTCAAATAACAAAAACAACGTCAAATAAACAACAATAACAACGTCAAATAAATTACAACAACAACGTCAAATAAACAATAACAACAACTACAACGTCAAATAAATAACAACAACAATAATGTCAAATAAACAACAACAACAAGAACGTCAAATAAACAACAACAACAACGTCAAATAGACAACAACAACAACAACAATAACAACAACAACAACAACGTCAAATAAAAAACATAAACAACAACGGCATCAACAACAACAAAAACGTCAAATAAACAACAACAACAACAACAACAACGTCAATAACAACAATTACGTCAAATAAACAACAACAACAACAACATCAAATAAACAACAACAACAACTATGTCAACAGTAACAACGTCAAATAAAAAACAACAACAACGTCAAATCAACAACAACAACTAAAACAACATCAAATAAACAACAACAACAACAACAACAACGTCAAATAAACAACAACAACAACAACGTCAAATAAACAACAACAACAATGTCAAATAAGCAATAACAACAACAACAACGTCAACAACAACAACGTCAAATAAACAACAACAACAACAACAACGTCAAATAAACAACAACAACAACGTCAAATAAACAACAACAACAACAATGTCAACAACAACAACGTCAAATAAAAAACAACAACAACGTCAAATAAACAACAACAACAACAACGTCAAATAAACAACAACAACAATGTCAAATAAGCAACAACAACAACAACAACAACAACGTCAACAACAACAACGTCAAATAAACAACAACAACAACGTCAAATAAACAACAACAACAACAACGTCAAATAAATAACAACAACAATAACAATGTCAAATAAACAACAACAACAACAACACTGTCAACAATAACAACAATATAAAATAAACAACAACAACAACAATGTCCAATAAACAACAACAACAACGTCAAATAACAAAAACAACGTCAAATAAACAACAATAACAACGTCAAATAAACAACAACAACAACAACTTCAAATAAAGAACAACAACTATGTCAACAACAACAACATCAAATAAACAACATCAACAACGTCAACAATAACTTCAAATAGACAACAACAACAACAACAACGTCAAATAAGCAACAACAACAACGTCAAATGAATAACAACAACAACAACGTCAAATAAACAACAACAATAACAACAACGTCAAATAAGCAACAACAATTACAACAATAACAAATACAACAACAACAACAACGTCAAATAAACAACAACAAGAACAACAACAACAACGTCAAATAAGCTACAACAACAACGTCAAATAAACAACAACAACAACGTCAAATGAATAACAAGAACAAGAACGTCAAATAAACAACAACAATAACAGCAACGTCAAATAAGCAACAACAATTACAACAACAACAAATACAACAACAACAAAGACAACAACGTCAAATAAACAACAACAAAAACGTCAAATAAACAACAACAACGTCAAATAAACAACAACAACAACAAAAACAACGTCAAATAAATAACAACAATAACAACAACCTCAAATAAGCAACAAGAATAACAATAACAACAACAACTATAATAGCAACGTCAAATAACAAAAACAACGTCAAATAAACAACAATAACAACGTCAAATAAATTACAACAACAACGTCAAATAAACAATAACAACAACTACAACGTCAAATAAATAACAACAACAATAATGTCAAATAAACAACAACAACAAGAACGTCAAATAAACAACAACAACAACGTCAA
Organism: Vicia faba; assembly: GCA_948472305.1. Classification (NCBI taxonomy): domain Eukaryota; kingdom Viridiplantae; phylum Streptophyta; class Magnoliopsida; order Fabales; family Fabaceae; genus Vicia; species Vicia faba. Next base: position 1,389,151,283 of record OX451735.1, on the reverse strand, counting down.
ATAGACAACAACAACAACAACAATAACAACAACAACAACAACGTCAAATAAAAAACATAAACAACAACGGCATCAACAACAACAAAAACGTCAAATAAACAACAACAACAACAACGTCAATAACAACAATTACGTAAAATAAACAACAACAACAACAACATCAAATAAACAACAACAACAACTATGTCAACAGTAACAACGTCAAATAAAAAACAACAACAACGTCAAATCAACAACAACAACTAAAACAACATCAAATAAACAACAACAACAACAACAACAACGTCAAATAAACAACAACAACAACAACGTCAAATAAACAACAACAACAATGTCAAATAAGCAATAACAACAACAACAACGTCAACAACAACAACGTCAAATAAACAACAACAACAACAACGTCAAATAAACAACAACAACAACGTCAAATAAACAACAACAACAACAATGTCAACAACAACAACGTCAAATAAAAATCAACAACAACGTCAAATAAACAACAACAACAACAACGTCAAATAAACAACAACAACAATGTCAAATAAGTAACAACAACAACAACAACGTCAACAACAACAACAACGTCAAATAAACAACAACAACAACGTCAAATAAACAACAACAACAACAACGTCAAATAAATAACAACAACAATAACAATGTCAAATAAACAACAACAACAACAACACTGTCAACAATAACAACAATATAAAATAAACAACAACAACAACAATGTCCAATAAACAACAACAACAACGTCAAATAACAAAAACAACGTCAAATAAACAACAACAACAACGTCAAATAAACAACAACAACAACAACTTCAAATAAAGAACAACAACTATGTCAACAACAACAACATCAAATAAACAACAACAACAACGTCAACAACAACTTCAAATAGACAACAACAACAACAACAACGTCAAATAAGAAACAACAACAACGTCAAATGAATAACAACAACAACAACGTCAAATAAACAACAACAATAACAACAACGTCATATAAGCAACAACAATTACAACAATAACAAATACAACAACAACAACAACGTCAAATAAACAACAACAAGAACAACAACAACAACGTCAAATAAGCTACAACAACAACGTCAAATAAACAACAACAACAACGTCAAATGAATAACAAGAACAAGAACGTCAAATAAACAACAACAATAACAGCAACGTCAAATAAGCAACAACAATTACAACAACAACAAATACAACAACAACAAAGACAACAACGTCAAATAAACAACAACAAAAACGTCAAATAAACAACAACAACGTCAAATAAACAACAACAACAACAAAAACAACGTCAAATAAATAACAACAATAACAACAACCTCAAATAAGCAACAAGAATAACAATAACAACAACAACTATAATAGCAACGTCAAATAACAAAAACAACGTCAAATAAACAACAATAACAACGTCAAATAAATTACAACAACAACGTCAAATAAACAATAACAACAACTACAACGTCAAATAAATAACAACAACAATAATGTCAAATAAACAACAACAACAAGAACGTCAAATAAACAACAACAACAACGTCAAATAGACAACAACAACAACAACAATAACAACAACAACAACAACGTCAAATAAAAAACATAAACAACAACGGCATCAACAACAACAAAAACGTCAAATAAACAACAACAACAACAACAACGTCAATAACAACAATTACGTCAAATAAACAACAACAACAACAACATCAAATAAACAACAACAACAACTATGTCAACAGTAACAACGTCAAATAAAAAACAACAACAACGTCAAATCAACAACAACAACTAAAACAACATCAAATAAACAACAACAACAACAACAACGTCAAATAAACAACAACAACAACAACGTCAAATAAACAACAACAACAATGTCAAATAAGCAATAACAACAACAACAACGTCAACAACAACAACGTCAAATAAACAACAACAACAACAACAACGTCAAATAAACAACAACAACAACGTCAAATAAACAACAACAACAACAATGTCAACAACAACAACGTCAAATAAAAAACAACAACAACGTCAAATAAACAACAACAACAACAACGTCAAATAAACAACAACAACAATGTCAAATAAGCAACAACAACAACAACAACGTCAACAACAACAACGTCAAATAAACAACAACAACAACGTCAAATAAACAACAACAACAACAACGTCAAATAAATAACAACAACAATAACAATGTCAAATAAACAACAACAACAACAACACTGTCAACAATAACAACAATATAAAATAAACAACAACAACAACAATGTCCAATAAACAACAACAACAACGTCAAATAACAAAAACAACGTAAAAATAAACAACAATAACAACGTCAAATAAACAACAACAACAACAACTTCAAATAAAGAACAACAACTATGTCAACAACAACAACATCAAATAAACAACATCAACAACGTCAACAACAACTTCAAATAGACAACAACAACAACAACAACGTCAAATAAGCAACAACAACAACAACGTCAAATGAATAACAACAACAACAACGTCAAATAAACAACAACAATAACAACAACGTCAAATAAGCAACAACAATTACAACAATAACAAATACAACAACAACAACAACAACGTCAAATAAACAACAACAAGAACAACAACAACAATGTCAAATAAGCTACAACAACAACGTCAAATAAACAACAACAACAACGTCAAATGAATAACAAGAACAAGAACGTCAAATAAACAACAACAATAACAGCAACGTCAAATAAGCAACAACAATTACAACAACAACAAATACAACAACAACAAAGACAACAACGTCAAATAAACAACAACAAAAACGTCAAATAAACAACAACAACGTCAAATAAACAACAACAACAACAACAACAACAACAACGTCAAATAAATAACAACAATAACAACAACCTCAAATAAGCAACAAGAATAACAATAACAACAACAACTATAATAGCAACGTCAAATAACAAAAACAACGTCAAATAAACAACAATAACAACGTCAAATAAATTACAACAACAACGTCAAATAAACAATAACAACAACTACAACGTCAAATAAATAATAACAACAATAATGTCAAATAAACAACAACAACAAGAACGTCAAATAAACAACAACAACAACGTCAAATAGACAACAACAACAACAACAATAACAACAACAACAACAACGTCAAATAAAAAACATAAACAACAACGGCATCAACAACAACAAAAACGTCAAATAAACAACAACAACAACAACGTCAATAACAACAATTACGTCAAATAAACAACAACAACAACAACATCAAATAAACAACAACAACAACTATGTCAACAGTAACAACGTCAAATAAAAAACAACAACAACGTCAAATCAACAACAACAACTAAAACAACATCAAATAAACAACAACAACAACAACAACGTCAAATAAACAACAACAACAACAACGTCAAATAAACAACAACAACAATGTCAAATAAGCAATAACAACAACAACAACGTCAACAACAACAACGTCAAATAAACAACAACAACAACAACAACGTCAAATAAACAACAACAACAATGTCAACAACAACAACGTCAAATAAAAAACAACAACAACGTCAAATAAACAACAACAACAACAACGTCAAATAAACAACAACAACAATGTCAAATAAGCAACAACAACAACAACAACGTCAACAACAACAACGTCAAATAAACAACAACAACAACGTCAAATAAACAACAACAACAACAACAACAACAACGTCAAATAAATAACAACAACAATAACAATGTCAAATAAACAACAACAACAACAACACTGTCAACAATAACAACAATATAAAATAAACAACAACAACAACAATGTCCAATAAACAACAACAACAACAACGTCAAATAACAAAAACAACGTCAAATAAACAACAATAACAACGTCAAATAAAGAACAACAACAACAACTTCAAATAAAGAACAACAACTATGTCAACAACAACAACATCAAATAAACAACAACAACAACGTCAACAACACCAACAACTTCAAATAGACAACAACAACAACAACAACGTCAAATAAGCAACAACAACAACGTCAAATGAATAATAACAACAACAACGTCAAATAAACAACAACAATAACAACAACGTCAAATAAGCAACAACAATTACAACAACAACAAATACAACAACAACAAAGACAACAATGTCAAATAAACAACAACAACGTCAAATAAACAACAACAACAACAACGTCAAATAAATAACAACAATAACAACAACCTCAAATAAGCAACAAGAATAACAATAACAACAACAACTACAACAACAACTACAACAACAACGTCAAATAACAAAAACAACGTCAAATAAACAACAATAACAACGTCAAATAAATTACAACAACAACGTCAAATAAACAATAACAACAACTACAACGTCAAATAAATAACAACAACAACAATGTCAAATAAACAACAACAACAAGAACGTCAAATAAACAACAACAACAACGTCAAATAGACGACAACAACAACAACAATAACAACAACAACAAAAACATCAAATAAAAAACAACAACAACAACGGTATCAACAACAACAAAAACGTCAAATAAACAACAACAACAACAACAACAACGTCAATAACAACAATTACGTCAAATAAACAACAACAACAACAACATCAAATAAACAACAACAACAACTATTACAACAGTAACAACGTCAAATAAAAAACAACAACAACGTCAAATCAACAACAACAACTAAAACAACATCAAATAAACAACAACAACAACGCCAAATAAACAACAACAACAACGTCAAATAAACAACAACAACAATGTCAAATAAGCAATAAGAACAACAACAACGTCAACAACAACAACGTCAAATAAACAACAACAACAACGTCAAATAAACAACAACAACAACGTCAAATAAAAAACAACAACAACGTCAAATAAACAACAACAACAACAACGTCAAATAAACAACAACAACAATGTCAAATAAGCAACAACAACAACAACAACATCAACAACAACAAGGTCAAATAAACAACAACAACAACGTCAAATAAACAACAACAACAACGTCAAATAAATAACAACAACAATAACAATGTCAAATAAACAACAACAACAACAACACTGTCAACAACAACAACAATATAAAATAAACAACAACAACAACAATGTCCAATAAACAACAACAACAACAACGTCAAATAACAAAAACAACGTCAAATAAACAACAATAACAACGTCAAATAAACAACAACAACAACAACAACAACAACAACTTCAAATAAAGAACAACAACTATGTCAACTACAACAACATCAAATAAACAACAACAACAACGTCGACAACACCAACAACTTCAAATAGACAACAACAACAACAACAACGTCAAATAAGCAACAACAACAACGTCAAATGAATAACAACAACAACAACGTCAAATAAACAACAACAATAACAACAACGTCAAATAAGCAACAACAATTACAACAATAACAAATACAACAACAACAACAACAACAATGTCAAATAAACAACAACAACAACAACAACAACGTCAAATAAGCAACAACAACAGCGTCAAATAAACAACAACAACAACGTCAAATGAATAACAACAACAACAACGTCAAATAAACAACAACAATAACAGCAACGTCAAATAAGCAACAACAATTACAACAACAACAAATACAACAACAACAAAGACCACAACGTCAAATAAACAACAACAAAAACGTCAAATAAACAACAACAACGTCAAATAAACAACAACAACAACAACAACAACAACAACGTCAAATAAATAACAACAATAACAACAACCTCAAATAAGCAACAAGAATAACAATAACAACAACTACTACAACAACAACGTCAAATAACAAATACAACGTCAAATAAACAACAATAACAACGTCAAATAAACAACAACAACAACGTCAAATAAACAATAACAACAACTACAACGTCAAATAAATAACAACAACAACAATGTCAAATAAACAACAACAACAAGAACGTCAAATAAATAACAACAACAACGTCAAATAGACAACAACAACAACAACAATAACAACAACAACAACGTTAAATAAACAACAACAACAACAACGTCAAATAAAAAACAACAACAACAACAACGGCATCAACAACAACAAAAATGTCAAATAAACAACAACAACAACAACAACGTCAATAACAACAATTACGTCAAATAAACAACAACAACAACATCAAATAAACAACAACAACAACTATGTCAACAGTAACAACGTCAAATAAAAAACAACAACAACGTCAAATCAACAACAACAACTAAAACAACATCAAATAAACAACAACAACAACAACGTCAAATAAACAACAACAACAACAACGTCAAATAAACAACAACAACAATGTCAAATAAGCAATAACAACAACAACAACGTCAACAACAACAACGTCAAATAAACAACAACAACAACAACGTCAAATAAACAACAACAACAACAATGTCAACAACAACAACGTCAAATAAAAAACAACAACAACGTCAAATAAACAACAACAACAACGTCAAATAAACAACAACAACAATGTCAAATAAGCAACAACAACAACAACAACAACGTCAACAACAACAACGTCAAATAAACAACAACAACAACGTCAAATAAACAACAACAACAACGTCAAATAAATAACAACAACAATAACAATGTCAAATAAACAACAACAACAACAACACTGTCAACAACAACAACAATATAAAATAAACAACAACAACAACAATGTCCAATAAACAATAACAACAACAACGTCAAATAACAAAAACAACGTCAAATAAACAACAATAACAACGTCAAATAAAGAACAACAACAACAACTTCAAATAAAGAACAACAACTATGTCAACAACAACAACATCAAATAAACAACAACAACAACGTCAACAACAGCAACAACTTCAAATAGACAACAACAACAACAACAACGTCAAAAAAGCAACAACAACAACGTCAAATGAATAACAACAACAACAACGTCAAATAAACAACAACAATAACAACAACGTCAAATAAGCAACAACAATTACAACAACAACAAATACAACAACAACAAAGACAACAATGTCAAATAAACAACAACAACGTCAAATAAACAACAACAACAACAACAACGTCAAATAAATAACAACAATAACAACAACCTCAAATAAGCAACAAGAATAACAATAACAACAACAACTACAACAACAACTACAACAACAACGTCAAATAACAAAAACAACGTCAAATAAACAACAATAACAACGTCAAATAAATTACAACAACAACGTCAAATAAACAATAACAACAACTACAACGTCAAATAAATAACAACAACAACAATGTCAAATAAACAACAACAACAAGAACGTCAAATAAACAACAACAACAACGTCAAATAGACGACAACAACAATAACAATAACAACAACAACAAAAACGTCAAATAAAAAACAACAACAACAACGGCATCAACAACAACAAAAACGTCAAATAAACAACAACAACAACAACGTCAATAACAACAATTACGTCAAATAAACAACAACAACAACAACATCAAATAAACAACAACAACAACTATTACAACAGTAACAACGTCAAATAAAAAACAACAACAACGTCAAATCAACAACAACAACTAAAACAACATCAAATAAACAACAACAACAACAACGCCAAATAAACAACAACAACAACGTCAAATAAACAACAACAACAATGTCAAATAAGCAATAAGAACAACAACAACGTCAACAACAACAACATCAAATAAACAACAACAACAACAACGTCAAATAAACAACAACAACAACGTCAAATAAACAACAACAACAACAATGTCAACAACAACAACGTCAAATAAAAAACAACAACAACGTCAAATAAACAACAACAACAACAACGTCAAATAAACAACAACAACAATGTCAAATAAGCAACAACAACAACAACAACGTCAACAACAACAACGTCAAATAAACAACAACAACAACGTCAAATAAACAACAACAACAACGTCAAATAAATAACTACAACAATAACAATGTCAAATAAACAACAACACTGTCAACAACAACAACAATATAAAATAAACAACAACAACAACAATATCCAATAAACAACAACAACAACAACGTCAAATAACAAAAACAACGTCAAATAAACAACAATAACAACGTCAAATAAACAACAACAACAACAACAACAACAACAACAACTTCAAATAAAGAACAACAACTATGTCAACTACAACAACATCAAATAAACAACAACAACAACGTCGACAACACCAACAACTTCAAATAGACAACAACAACAACAACAACAACGTCAAATAAGCAACAACAACAACGTCAAATGAATAACAACAACAACAACGTCAAATAAACAACAACAATAACAACAACGTCAAATAAGCAACAACAATTACAACAATAACAAATACAACAACAACAACAACAATGTCAAATAAACAACAACAACAACAACAACGTCAAATAAGCAACAACAACAACGTCAAATAAACAACAACAACAACGTCAAATGAATAACAACAACAAGAACGTCAAATAAACAACAACAATAACAGCAACGTCAAATAAGCAACAACAATTACAACAACAACAAATACAACAACAACAAAGACCACAACATCAAATAAACAACAACAAAAACGTCAAATAAACAACAACAACGTCAAATAAACAACAACAACAACAACAACAACAACAACAACGTCAAATAAATAACAACAATAACAACAACCTCAAATAAGCAACAAGAATAACAATAACAACAACAACTACAACAGCAACGTCAAATAACAAATACAACGTCAAATAAACAACAATAACAACGTCAAATAAACAACAACAACAACGTCAAATAAACAATAACAACAACTACAACGTCAAATAAATAACAACAACAACAATGTCAAATAAACAACAACAACAAGAACGTCAAATAAATAACAACAACAACGTCAAATAGACAACAACAACAACAATAACAACAACAACAACGTTAAATAAACAACAACAACAACAACGTCAAATAAAAAACAACAACAACAACAACGGCATCAACAACAACAAAAATGTCAAATAAACAACAACAACAACAACAACGTCAATAACAACAATTACGTCAAATAAACAACAACAACAACATCAAATAAACAACAACAACAACTATGTCAACAGTAACAACGTCAAATAAAAAACAACAACAACGTAAAATCAACAACAACAACTAAAACAACATCAAATAAACAACAACAACAACAACGTCAAATAAACAACAACAACAACAACGTCAAATAAACAACAACAACAATGTCAAATAAGCAATAACAACAACAACAACGTCAACAACAACAACGTCAAATAAACAACAACAACAACAACGTCAAATAAACAACAACAACAACGTCAAATAAACAACAACAACAACAATGTCAACAACAACAACGTCAAATAAAAAACAACAACAACGTCAAATAAACAACAACAACAACAACGTCAAATAAACAACAACAACAATGTCAAATAAGCAACAACAACAACAACAACAACAACGTCAACAACAACAACAACGTCAACAACAACAACGTCAAATAAACAACAACAACAACGTCAAATAAACAACAAGAACAACGTCAAATAAATAACAACAACAATAACAATGTCAAATAAACAACAACAACAACACTGTCAACAACAACAATATAAAATAAACAACAACAACAACAATGTCCAATAAACAACAACAACAGCAACGTCAAATAACAAAAACAACGTCAATTAAACAACAATAACAACGTCAAATAAACAACAACAACAACAACTTCAAATAAAGAACAACAACTATGTCAACAACAACAACATCAAATAAACAACAACAACAACGTCAACAACACCAACAACTTCAAATAGACAACAACAACAACAACAACGTCAAATAAGCAACAACAACAACGTCAAATGAATAACAACAACAACAACGTCAAATAAACAACAACAATAACAACAACGTCAAATAAGCAACAACAATTACAACAATAACAAATATAACAACAACAACAACGTCAAATAAACAACAACAACAACAACAACAACGTCAAATAAGCTACAACAACAACGTCAAATAAACAACAACAACAACGTCAAATGAATAACAACAACAAGAACGTCAAATAAACAACAACAATAACAGCAACGTCAAATAAGCAACAACAATTACAACAACAACAAATACAACAACAACAAAGACAACAACGTCAAATAAACAACAACAAAAACGTCAAATAAACAACAACAAAAACGTCAAATAAACAACAACAACGTCAAATAAACAACAACAACAACAACAACGTCAAATAAATAACAACAATAACAACAACCTCAAATAAGCAACAAGAATAACAATAACAACAACAACTACAACAACAACGTCAAATAACAAAAACAACGTCAAATAAACAACAATAACAACGTCAAATAAATTACAACAACAACGTCAAATAAACAATAACAACAACTACAACGTCAAATAAATAACAACAACAACAATGTCAAATAAAAAACAACAACAACAACGACATCAACAACAACAAAAACGTCAAATAAACAACAACAACAACAACAACGTCAATAACAACAATTACGTCGAATAAACAACAACAACAACAACAACATCAAATAAACAACAACAACAACTATGTCAACAGTAACAACGTCAAATAAAAAACAACAACAACGTCAAATCAACAACAACAACTAAAACAACATCAAATAAACAACAACAACAACAACGTCAAATAAACAACAACAACAACAACGTCAAATAAACAACAACAACAATGTCAAATAAGCAATAACAACAACAACAACGTCAAATAAACAACAACAACAACAACGTCAAATAAACAACAACAACAACGTCAAATAAACAACAACAACAACAACAATGTCAACAACAACAACGTCAAATAAAAAACAACAACAACGTCAAATAAACAACAAGAATAACAACGTCAAATAAGCAACAACAACAATGTCAAATAAGCAACAACAACAACAACAACGTCAACAACAACAACGTCAAATAAACAACAACAACAACGTCAAATAAACAACAACAACAATGTCAAATAAATAACAACAACAATAACAATGTCAAATAAACAACAACAACAACAACACTGTCAACAATAACAACAATATAAAATAAACAACAATAACAACAATGTCCAATAAACAACAACAACAACAACGTCAAATAACAAAAACAACGTAAAATAAACAACAATAACAACGTCAAATAAACAACAACAACAACTTCAAATAAAGAACAACAACTATGTCAACAACAACAACATCAAATAAACAACAACAACAACGTCAACAACACCAACAACTTCAAATAGACAACAACAACAACAACAACGTCAAATAAGCAACAACAATAACGTCAAATGAATAACAACAACAACAACGTCAAATAAACAACAACAATAACAACAACGTCAAATAACCAACAACAATTACAACAATAACAAATACAACAACAACAACAACAACGTCAAATAAACAACAACAACAACAACAACGTCAAATAAGCTACAACAACAACGTCAAATAAACAACAACAACAACGTCAAATGAATAACAACAACAAGAACGTCAAATAAACAACAACAATAACAGCATCGTCAAATAAGCAACAACAATTACAACAACAACAAATACAACAACAACAAAGACAACAACGTCAAATAAACAACAACAACGTCAAATAAACAACAACAACGTCAAATAAACAACAACAACAACAACAACGTCAAATAAATAACAACAATAACAACAACCTCAAATAAGCAATAAGAATAACAATAACAACAACAACTACAACAACAACGTCAAATAACAAAAACAACGTCAAATAAACAACAATAACAACGTCAAATAAATTACAACAACAACGTCAAATAAACAATAACAACAACTACAACGTCAAATAAATAACAACAACAACAATGTCAAATAAACAACAACAACAAGAACGTCAAATAAACAACAACAACAACGTCAAATAGACAACAACAACAACAACAATAACAACAACAACAACAACAACGTCAAATAAAAAACAACAACAACAACGGCATCAACAACAACAAAAACGTCAAATAAACAACAACAACAACAACGTCAATAACAACAATTACGTCAAATAAACAACAACAACAACAACAACATCAAATAAACAACAACAACAACTATTACAACAGTAACAACGTCAAATAAAAAACAACAACAACGTCAAATCAACAACAACAACTAAAACAACATCAAATAAACAACAACAACAACAACGTCAAATAAACAACAACAACAACGTCAAATAAACAACAACAACAATGTCAAATAAGCAATAACAACAACAACAACGTCAACAACAACAACGTCAAATAAACAACAACAACAACAACGTCAAAAAAACAACAACAACAACGTCAAATAAACAACAACAACAACAATGTCAACAACAACAACGTCAAATAAAAAACAACAACAACGTCAAATAAACAACAACAACAACAACGTCAAATAAACAACAACAACAATGTCAAATAAGCAACAACAACAACAACAACGTCAACAACAACAACGTCAAATAAACAACAACAACAACGTCAAATAAACAACAACAACAACGTCAAATAAATAACAACAACAATAACAATGTCAAATAAACAACAACAACAACAACACTGTCAACAACAACAACAATATAAAATAAACAACAACAACAACAACAATGTCCAATAAACAACAACAACAACAACGTCAAATAACAAAAACAACGTCAAATAAACAACAATAACAACGTCAAATAAACAACAACAACAACAACTGTAACACCCCAGTTTCGATTATTTGATTTATTTAATTGGGAAATTATTTTATTAGAATTAATAATATAAAAAGAAATTATTTATTTTGGAATATTTGAAGAAAATAAAAGAAACGAGAAATATTGGATTTTTAAGTTATTGGGCTTGGATGTTGTTAGTAAAGAGTGGGGGTGCAAAAGGAATAAGGATACATTTGGGACTCAAGTTATTTTTCTCATTATTCACGTTAACACAGAATTGGGAAATTGGGAAGCAGAGCTCTGAAGGTACGAAGAACATCGCTCAAAAAGTTCAAAGCTGCAAATTGATAAGGTAAGGGGGGCTACTACTCGATTTACCTTTGCTTATGGGTTTATGTACGGGTGATTTGGATAATCGTAGGGAGAAACCCCAATCGTTAGATGTTATTAGGAATTGATACCCTCAGGATTGAACCTTGTTAGAAAAGGGTTAGGTTCCCAATTTTGATGAATCGATTAGGAATTTTAGGTTCCAAATAGTGGATTTGGAGTATGTTTATATGATCGTGAGTTTACCTTAGAAGTTATAGGGATAACCTTAATGTTATTAGATTTCCCCAAAAGGACGAATAATCACTTTTAAGGTCACTATGATAATTGTTGGTAATTAGGGAATTGATGTGTTGTTTTGAGTTATACAAAATCGATGTCGCTAGGTACCGAAATACGCGTTTTGGCTGGCATTTTTCGCGTTTGGCTGTTGTTCTTAGCTGCTGCAGGTTCAGGAAAAATCTGACCCGCGCTCATCAACACGGGCCGTGTTGTTTAACACGGGCACCCGTGTTGATTCACTGTGTTGCCAAAAAAATGTGTTTTCCAGACACATTTCAACACGGGTCGTGTTGATTTACACGGGCACCCGTGTTGATCCCCTGTGATGATAAAAAAATGTGTTTTCTGGGCACATTTCAACACGGGCAGTGTTGATTTACACGGGCACCCGTGTTGATGCTGCTGTGTTGATTTTCTGAATTTTGTTTTCTGTGCTTTATTGTGGATTTTATCTTCATGCTTTTAGATAATGTTATCAAGCATGAATTATGATATAACTTGATATGATTGATGTTTAAATAGTATGCTGAGTGATTACATGCTATCCATATCCTGTTATGGTTGATGTTGTTGATGTTGCATGATATGTCGATTGATGTTAATAGTATGCTGAGTGTTACATACTTTACATATCATGTTGCATTTGTTAATTTCCATTGTGTGGAATTAACATGGTGGCCAATATACGTGTCCGCGATTTAATGGAACGTTGAGGTGGTAGCCGTGTCCGCGATATAATGGAACGGTGAGTTATCCGTGACCCGAGATTTAATGGGGCGGTAAAGTGGTACCACATGCATGGGTGTGTTGCATTACATTGAATATAACATGAATGGATGATTTTCCAATGTTGTATTTAATTGATTGTATGCATATATGGTTGCTAAATTGTTAACGATGTTTGATGTTAATTACAAATATGAAAAGTAATATATTATGAATATATGAATTGTAAAGGTTTTTATAAACTATGAAACATGCTAACTGTTGGGTGATGCTTATGGTTTTCTTAATTGATTGTTATGAACGTATAATCAAATGTATAATTGAGATGCTCACCCTTACTGTTGAATATTTCAGATTGAGGAGCTTCGTTCAGGTGCTTGGCGAAGGCTTGTTGTTTCTAGTTTATTTCCGTTTAAGTATTGTCTGGGTCATGCTCTGGTAGTTGTAACTCCGGGAACGTTTGTTTGTCGAGCTGTTTTAGTCAGACTCGTTTATTTCCTTATGTTTGTTATAATATGATGTTGATATTTTCCAGGTGTTAATCCCTGATGATTTTAAAAATATTATAACATTGGTTTTGTTAATTAAATTATTCCGCTGTGTAAACATGTATAAGTTGCTTCTATGTTATGCATGACAGGGACTTGTTTTTATAAAAAAAAAAGAATTGTGACATCCTCATTAATACATGTACTCTGTAAATATGATTTTAATTATTTGCGAAAATTTATTCGGGGTTTTAGAGGGTGTTACAATAGTGGTATCAGAGCATAGTCGGTCGTTGCGACCAGAGTCTTGAGTCAGTCATCCCTTTTGTATGCGATTAGTGTAAGGTAACACTGTCGATATTGTATTCTAATGAGGAGTATGTTTTAATTCTCAGGAACATGGCTGGAAGAGGTAACAGACGAAATGATGCTGCACTAGCTAAGGCTTTGGGGATGTTAGCTGGTGTACTTGCTGGAAACCCAACTGGAGGCGTGATTGGTGCTGATAGGCAATTGGGGAACTTCCAAAGGAACAATCCTCCGTTGTTCAAAGGTACACATGACCCTGAAGGTGCTCAGAAGTGGCTGAAGGAAATCGAAAGGATTTTCCGTGTGATTGATTGTGCTGAAGATCTGAAAGTCAGATATGGTACGCATATGTTGGCAGAAGAGGCCGACGACTGGTGGGTTGCAACAAGGACTGAAATGGTTCAGGATGGAGATGCACTGACTTGGGCTAACTTCAGAAGGGCTTTTATGAGGAGGTACTTTCCTGAAGATGTTCGGGGAAGAAAGGAAATTGAGTTTTTGGAGCTTAAGCAGGGCAATCTGACTGTTAGTGAGTATGCTACTAAGTTCATTGAGCTGGCAAAGTATTATGCACACTACAACAATGATGAGGCTGGAGAATTCTCTAAGTGTATCAAATTTGAGAATGGTCTCCGAGATGAGATTAAGCAGGGAATCAGGTACCAGCGTATTCGTAGATTTTCTGATCTGGTGGATTGTAGCCGAATCTTGGAAGAAGATATTACCAAGAATAGGTCGTCTCACTCTCGTGGGGCTGTTGATAAAAGAGGAAAGCAACATATGGACCGTGGCAAGCCATATGGTAGAGATAACCAGAAATCAGGTGGTTGGAAAAGGCCTAGTGGGGGAGATTCTAAGGCTCCTATCAGATGCTACAGGTGTGGTGAGTTTGGTCATCACATTCGAGATTGCAAGAGTGATGAGAAGAAGTGTTATAAATGTGGAAAGGCTGGTCATTTGTCTATTGATTGCAAAGGGAAGTCTGTTACTTGTTACAATTATGGCGAAGAAGGTCACATTCGTCCGCAGTGTCCTAAGCCTAGGAAGGATCAGTCAGGTGGAAAAGTGTTCGCTTTGTCTGGATCTGAGACTACTCCAGAGGATCGATTGATTAAAGGTACGTGTTTTATTCATGGCACACCTTTAGTTGCAATTATTGATACTGGTGCAACTCATTCTTTCATTTCTTTGGATTGTGCCGAGAGGTTGAAACTGGACATATCTGGTATGCAAGGTAGCATGGTTGTTGATACTCCTGCATCGGGTTCAGTGACAACTTCACTTGTATGTAGGAATTGTCCTATTGAGATTTTTGGTAGAGGTTTCGGTATGGATTTAGTGTGCCTACCGCTTGAACAAATTGATATTATCCTTGGGATGAACTGGTTGGAAGTCAACCGGGTTCATCTGAACTGTTTTGCTAAGACGGTGATTTTCCTAGAGGCAGTTGGCGTCGAGAATTTGACTATGACTGCTAGGCAGGTACAAGAAGCAATGGAAGACGGTGCTAAGGTGTTTATGTTACTTGCTTCGTTAGATGCAACAGGAAAGGTCAGGAGTGGCGAATTGCCAGTGGTGTGTGATTTTCCAGAAGTCTTTCCGGATGATGTTGGTGAGTTACCTCCTGAGAGAGAAGTGGAATTCTCTATAGATTTGATTCCTGGTACGAGACCGGTGTCGATGGCGCCATATCGTATGTCTGCGTCTGAGTTGGCTGAATTGAAGAGTCAGTTGGAAGATTTACTGGAGAAGAAGTTTATTCGTCCAAGTGTTTCTCCTTGGGGTGCTCCGGTATTGTTGGTTAAGAAGAAAGAAGGTTCTATGAGACTGTGTGTTGATTACAGGCAATTGAACAAAGTAACCATTAAAAATCGGTATCCTTTACCGAGGATTGATGATTTAATGGATCAGCTAATTGGAGCCAGTGTATTCAGTAAGATTGACTTGAGATCTGGATATCATCAGATTCGTGTGAAAGCGGAAGATATTCAAAAGACTGCTTTTCGAACGAGGTATGGGCATTATGAATATTCTGTTATGTCGTTCGGAGTTACCAATGCACCTGGTGTTTTCATGGAATATATGAACAGGATTTTTCATCCGTATCTGGATAAGTTTGTTGTGGTTTTTATTGATGACATTCTGATTTATTCCAAGAATGACGAAGAGCATGCGGAACATCTCAGAATTGTGTTAGAGTTGTTAAAAGATAAGAAGTTGTATGCAAAGTTGTCCAAATGTGAGTTCTGGCTGAATGAAGTTAGTTTTCTTGGACATGTGATTTCTAAGAATGGTATTGCAGTGGATCCTACAAAAGTAGAAGCAGTATCTCAGTGGGAAGCGCCGAAGACTGTTTCTGAAATCAGAAGTTTTCTTGGTCTTGCAGGATATTACAGAAAGTTTATCGAAGGATTCTCAAAGTTAGCATTGCCATTGACGAAATTGACTCGAAAAGGACAAGCGTTTATTTGGGATTCTGATTGTGAGAAAGGTTTCCAGGAATTGAAGCGGAGATTGACTAGTGCTCCTATTCTGATTTTGCCGAATCCGGTGGAATCTTTTGTGGTCTATTGTGATGCATCTCTGTTGGGTTTAGGTGGTGTTTTAATGCAGAATCAACAGGTAGTTGCGTATGCTTCGAGACAGTTGAAGGTTCATGAAAGGAACTATCCTACTCATGACTTAGAGTTGGCAGCAGTTGTGTTTGTCTTGAAATTGTGGAGACATTATCTGTATGGTTCGAGATTTGAAGTGTATAGTGATCATAAGAGTTTGAAGTATCTTTTCGATCAGAAAGAGCTCAATATGAGGCAAAGAAGGTGGTTGGAATTTCTCAAAGATTATGATTTTGGTTTGAATTACCATCCTGGTAAGGCAAATGTGGTTGCAGATGCTTTGAGCAGGAAATCCTTGCATATGTCTATGATGATGGTTCGTGAATTGGATTTAATTGAACAATTCCGAGATTTGAGTTTAATTTGTGAAAGTACTCCGAAGTGTGTTCGTTTGGGTATGTTGAAACTTACTAGTGGTATTCTAGAAGAGATCAGGATCGGGCAGAAATCCGATGTTAATTTAGTTGATAAATTGACATTGATCAACCAAGATCAAGGTGGTGAGTTTAGAATTGATGAGAATGATGTTATGAGATTTGGCGATAGAGTTTGTGTTCCTGATGTCGCAGAAATCAAGAAGAGTATATTAGAGGAAGGACATCGCAGTGGGATGAGTATTCATCCGGGTGCCACGAAAATGTATCATGATTTGAAGAAATTGTTTTGGTGGCCGAGAATGAAAAAGGAAATAGCTGAATTTGTGTATGCATGTTTAATCTGTCAGAAATCGAAGATTGAGCATCAGAAGCCGTCTGGAGTTATGCAGCCGATGTTTATTCCAGAATGGAAGTGGGATAGTATTTCTATGGATTTCGTATCCGGGTTGCCAAGGACTCCTAAGAATTGTGAAGCGATATGGGTTGTGGTGGATAGATTGACTAAGTCTGCCCATTTTATACCGGTGCGAATGGATTACTCAATGGAGAGATTGGCACAGTTATATATTGAGAAAATAGTGAGTTTGCATGGAGTTCCTTCTAGTATTGTGTCAGATAGAGATCCAAGGTTCACTTCGAAATTTTGGGAAGGATTGCAGAAGGCTTTGGGTAATAAATTGAGGTTGAGTTCAGCTTATCATCCTCAGACTGATGGACAGACGGAGAGGACGATTCAATCGTTAGAAGATTTATTGCGTGCTTGTGTTTTAGAGAAGGGTGGAGCTTGGGATAGCTATTTGCCATTGATTGAATTTACTTATAACAATAGTTACCATTCGAGTATTGGTATGGCTCCGTTTGAGGCATTGTATGGTAGACGGTGTAGAACGCCTTTGTGTTGGTATGAATCTGGAGAGAGTTCAATAATTGGGCCAGAGATTGTTCAGCAGACTACTGAAAAGATCAAATTGATTCAAGAGAAGATGAGAGCTTCTCAGAGTCGTCAGAAAAGTTATCATGACAAGAGGAGAAAGAATTTAGAATTCAGTGCTGGAGATCATGTGTTTATGAGAGTTACTCCGACGACGGGTATTGGTCGAGCGTTGAAATCTAAGAAGTTGACTCCGCGTTTTATTGGTCCGTTTCAGATTACGGAAAGAGTTGGAGAAGTTGCTTATCGTATTGCTTTACCTCCCAGACTTGCGAATTTGCACGATGTTTTTCATGTTTCTCAGTTGAGGAGATACATTCCAGACCCATCTCATGTAATCCAAATAGATGATGTACAGGTGAGAGATAACCTGACAGTAGAAACATTGCCTATGAGGATAGAAGATCGGGAAGTGAAACAGTTAAGAGGTAAAGAGATAGCATTAATGAAGGTTGCTTGGGGAGGTCCAGCAGATGGAAATATCACTTGGGAGCTGGAGAGCCAGATGAGAGAGGCTTATCCAGAACTGTTCGTCTAAGGTATGTTTTCGAGGACGAAAACTCTTTTAGTGAGGGAGAGTTGTAACACCCCAGTTTCGATTATTTGATTTATTTAATTGGGAAATTATTTTATTAGAATTAATAAAATAAAAAGAAATTATTTATTTTGGAATATTTGAAGAAAATAAAAGAAACGAGAAATATTGGATTTTTAAGTTATTGGGCTTGGATGTTGTTAGTAAAGAGTGGGGGTGCAAAAGGAATAAGGATACATTTGGGACTCAAGTTATTTTTCTCATTATTTACGTTAACACGGAATTGGGAAATTGGGAAGCAGAGCTCTGAAGGTACGAAGAACATCGCTCAAAAAGTTCAAAGCTGCAAATTGATAAGGTAAGGGGGGCTACTACTCGATTTACCTTTGCTTATGGGTTTATGTACGGGTGATTTGGATAATCGTAGGGAGAAACCCCAATCGTTAGATGTTATTAGGAATCGATACCCTCAGGATTGAACCTTGTTAGAAAAGGGTTAGGTTCCCAATTTTGATGAATCGATTAGGAATTTTAGGTTCCAAATAGTGGATTTGGAGTATGTTTATATGATCGTGAGTTTACCTTAGAAGTTATAGGGATAACCTTAATGTTATTAGATTTCCCCAAAAGGACGAATAATCACTTTTAAGGTCACTATGATAATTGTTGGTAATTAGGGAATTGATGTGTTGTTTTGAGTTATACAAAATCGATGTCGCTAGGTACCGAAATGCGCGTTTTGGCTGGCATTTTTCGCGTTTGGCTGTTGTTCTGAGCTGCTGCAGGTTCAGGAAAAATCTGACCCGCGCTCATCAACACGGGCCGTGTTGTTTAACACGGGCACCCGTGTTGATTCACTGTGTTGCCAAAAAAATGTGTTTTCCAGACACATTTCAACACGGGCCGTGTTGATTTACACGGGCACCCGTGTTGATCCCCTGTGATGATAAAAAAATGTGTTTTCTGGGCACATTTCAACACGGGCAGTGTTGATTTACACGGGCACCCGTGTTGATGCTGCTGTGTTGATTTTCTGAATTTTGTTTTCTGTGCTTTATTGTGGATTTTATTGTCATGCTTTTAGATAATGTTATCAAGCATGAATTATGATATAACTTGATATGATTGATGTTTAAATAGTATGCTGAGTGATTACATGCTATCCATATCCTGTTATGGTTGATGTTGTTGATGTTGCATGATATGTCGATTGATGTTAATAGTATGCTGAGTGTTACATACTTTACATATCATGTTGCATTTGTTAATTCCCATTGTGTGGAATTAACATGGTGGCCAATATACGTGTCCGCGATTTAATGGAACGTTGAGGTGGTAGCCGTGTCCGCGATATAATGGAACGGTGAGTTATCCGTGACCCGAGATTTAATGGGGCGGTAAAGTGGTACCACATGCATGGGTGTGTTGCATTACATTGAATATAACATGAATGGATGATTTTCCAATGTTGTATTTAATTGATTGTATGCATATATGGTTGCTAAATTGTTAACGATGTTTGATGTTAATTACAAATATGAAAAGTAATATATTATGAATATATGAATTGTAAAGGTTTTTATAAACTATGAAACATGCTAACTGTTGGGTGATGCTTATGGTTTTCTTAATTGATTGTTATGAACGTATAATCAAATGTATAATTGAGATGCTCACCCTTACTGTTGAATATTTCAGATTGAGGAGCTTCGTTCAGGTGCTTGGAGAAGGCTTGTTGTTTCTAGTTTATTTCCGTTTAAGTATTGTCCGGGTCATGCTCTGGTAGTTGTAACTCCGGGAACGTTTGTTTGTCGAGCTGTTTTAGTCAGACTCGTTTATTTCCTTATGTTTGTTATAATATGATGTTGATATTTTCCAGGTGTTAATCCCTGATGATTTTAAAAATATTATAACTTTGGTTTTGTTAATTAAATTATTCCGCTGTGTAAACATGTATGAGTTGCTTCTATGTTATGCATGACAGGGACTTGTTTTTATAAAAAAAAAAAAGAATTGTGACATCCTCGTTAATACATGTACTCTGTAAATATGATTTTAATTATTTGCGAAATTTTATTCGGGGTTTTAGAGGGTGTTACAACAACAACAACAACAACTTCAAATAAAGAACAACAACTATGTCAACAACAACAACATCAAATAAACAACAACAACAACGTCAACAACACCAACAACTTCAAATAGACAACAACAACAACAACGTCAAATAAGCAACAACAACAACGTCAAATGAATAACAACAACAACAACGTCAAATAAACAACAACAATAACAACAACGTCAAATAAGCAACAGCAATTACAACAATAACAAATACAACAACAACAACAACGTCAAATAAACAACAACAACAACAACAACAACAACAACGTCAAATAAGCAACAACAACACCGTCAAATAAACAACAACAACAACAACGTCAAATGAATAACAACAACAAGAACGTCAAATAAACAACAACAATAACAGCAACGTCAAATAAGCAACAACAATTACAACAACAACAAATACAACAACAACAAAGACAACAACGTCAAATAAACAACAACAAAAACGTCAAATAAACAACAACAACGTCAAATAAACAACAACAACAACAACAACGTCAAATAAATAACAACAATAACAACAACCTCAAATAAGCAACAAGAATAACAATAACAACAACAACTACAACAGCAACGTCAATAACAAAAACAACGTCAAATAAACAACAATAACAACGTCAAATAAACAACAACAACAACGTCAAATAAACAATAACAACAACTACAACGTCAAATAAATAACAACAACAACAATGTCAAATAAACAACAATAACAAGAACATCAAATAAACAACAACAACAACGTCAAATAGACAACAACAACAACAACAATAACAACAACAACAACGTTAAATAAACAACAACAACAACAACAACGTCAAATAAAAAACAACAACAACAACGGCGTCAACAACAACAAAAATGTCAAATAAACAACAACAACAACAACGTCAATAACAACAATTACGTCAAATAAACAACAACAACAACATCAAATAAACAACAACAACAACTATGTCAACAGTAACAACGTCAAATAAAAAACAACAACAACGTCAAATCAACAACAACAACTAAAACAACATCAAATAAACAACAACAACAATGTCAAATAAACAACAACAACAACGTCAAATAAACAACAACAACAATGTCAAATAAGCAATAACAACAACAACAACGTCAACAACAACAACGTCAAATAAACAACAACAACAACAACGTCAAATAAACAACAACAACAACGTCAAATAAACAACAACAACAACAATGTCAACAACAACAACGTCAAATAAAAAACAACAACAACGTCAAATAAACAACAACAACAACAACGTCAAATAAACAACAACAACAATGTCAAATAAGCAACAACAACAACAACAACAACGTCAACAACAACAACGTCAAATAAACAACAACAACAACGTCAAATAAACAACAACAACAACGTCAAATAAACAACAACAACAACGTCAAATAAACAACAACAACAACGTCAAATAAATAACAACAACAATAACAATGTCAAATAAACAACAACAACAACAACACTGTCAACAACAACAACAATATAAAATAAACAACAACAACAACAATGTCCAATAAACAACAACAACAACAACGTCAAATAACAAAAACAACGTCAAATAAACAACAATAACAACGTCAAATAAACAACAACAACAACAACTTCAAATAAAGAACAACAACTATGTCAACAACAACAACATCAAATAAACAACAACAACAACGTCAACAACACCAACAACTTCAAATAGACAACAACAACAACAACAACGTCAAATAAGCAACAACAACAACGTTAAATGAATAACAACAACAACAACGTCAAATAAACAACAACAATAACAACAACGTAAAATAAGCAACAACAATTACAACAATAACAAATACAACAACAACAACAACAATGTCAAATAAACAACAACAACAACAACAACAACAACGTCAAATAAGCTACAACAACAACGTCAAATAAACAACAACAACAACGTCAAATGTATAACAACAACAAGAACGTCAAATAAACAACAACAATAACAGCAACGTCAAATAAGCAACAACAATTACAACAACAACAAATACAACAACAACAAAGACAACAACGTCAAATAAACAACAACAAAAACGTCAAATAAACAACAACAACGTCAAATAAACAACAACAACAACAACAACGTCAAATAAATAACAACAATAACAACAACCTCAAATAAGCAACAAGAATAACAATAACAACAACAACTACAACTACAACAGCAACGTCAAATAACAAAAACAACGTCAAATAAACAACAATAACAACGTCAAAAAAATTACAACAACAACGTCAAATAAACAATAACAACAACTACAACGTCAAATAAATAACAAAAAAACAATGTCAAATAAACAACAACAACAAGAACGTCAAATAAACAACAACAACAACGTCAAATAGACAACAACAACAACAACAATAACAACAACAACAACAACGTCAAATAAAAAACAACAACAACAACGACATCAACAACAACAAAAACGTCAAATAAATAACAACAACAACAACAACGTCAATAACAACAATTACGTCAAATAAACAACAACAACAACAACATCAAATAAACAACAACAACAACTATGTCAACAGTAACAACATCAAATAAAAAACAACAACAACGTCAAATCAACAACAACAACTAAAACAACATCAAATAAACAACAACAACAACAACGTCAAATAAACAACAACAACAACAACGTCAAATAAACAACAACAACAATGTCAAATAAGCAATAACAACAACAACAACGTCAACAACAACAACGTCAAATAAACAACAACAACAACAACGTCAAATAAACAACAACAACAACGTCAAATAAACAACAACAACAACAATGTCAACAACAACAACGTCAAATAAAAAACAACAACAACGTCAAATAAACAACAACAACAACAACGTCAAATAAACAACAACAACAATGTCAAATAAACAACAACAACGTCAAATAAACAACAACAACTTCAACAACGTCAAATAAATAACAACAATAACAACAACCTCAAATAAGCAACAAGAATAACAATAACAACAACAACTACAACAGCAACGTCAAATAACAAAAACAACGTCAAATAAACAACAATAACAACGTCAAATAAACAACAACAACAACGTCAAATAAACAACAACAACAACAACAACGTCAAATAAACAACAACAACAACGTCAAATAAACAACAACAACAACAATGTCAACAACAACAACGTCAAATAAAAAACAACAACAACGTCAAATAAACAACAACAACAACAACGTCAAATAAACAACAACAACAATGTCAAATAAGCAACAACAACAACAACAACAACGTCAACAACAACAACGTCAAATAAACAACAACAACAACGTCAAATAAACAACAACAACAACGTCAAATAAACAACAACAACAACGTCAAATAAACAACAACAACAACGTCAAATAAATAACAACAACAATAACAATGTCAAATAAACAACAACAACAACAACACTGTCAACAACAACAACAATATAAAATAAACAACAACAACAACAATGTCCAATAAACAACAACAACAACAACGTCAAATAACAAAAACAACGTCAAATAAACAACAATAACAACGTCAAATAAACAACAACAACAACAACTTCAAATAAAGAACAACAACTATGTCAACAACAACAACATCAAATAAACAACAACAACAACGTCAACAACACCAACAACTTCAAATAGACAACAACAACAACAACAACGTCAAATAAGCAACAACAACAACGTTAAATGAATAACAACAACAACAACGTCAAATAAACAACAACAATAACAACAACGTAAAATAAGCAACAACAATTACAACAATAACAAATACAACAACAACAACAACAACAATGTCAAATAAACAACAACAACAACAACAACAACAACGTCAAATAAGCTACAACAACAACGTCAAATAAACAACAACAACAACGTCAAATGTATAACAACAACAAGAACGTCAAATAAACAACAACAATAACAGCAACGTCAAATAAGCAACAACAATTACAACAACAACAAATACAACAACAACAAAGACAACAACGTCAAATAAACAACAACAAAAACGTCAAATAAACAACAACAACGTCAAATAAACAACAACAACAACAACAACGTCAAATAAATAATAACAATAACAACAACCTCAAATAAGCAACAAGAATAACAATAACAACAACAACTACAACTACAACAGCAACGTCAAATAACAAAAACAACGTCAAATAAACAACAATAACAACGTCAAAAAAATTACAACAACAACGTCAAATAAACAATAACAACAACTACAACGTCAAATAAATAACAAAAAAACAATGTCAAATAAACAACAACAACAAGAACGTCAAATAAACAACAACAACAACGTCAAATAGACAACAACAACAACAACAATAACAACAACAACAACAACGTCAAATAAAAAACAACAACAACAACGACATCAACAATAACAAAAACGTCAAATAAATAACAACAACAACAACAACGTCAATAACAACAATTACGTCAAATAAACAACAACAACAACATCAAATAAACAACAACAACAACTATGTCAACAGTAACAACATCAAATAAAAAACAACAACAACGTCAAATCAACAACAACAACTAAAACAACATCAAATAAACAACAACAACAACAACGTCAAATAAACAACAACAACAACAACGTCAAATAAACAACAACAACAATGTCAAATAAGCAATAACAACAACAACAACGTCAACAACAACAACGTCAAATAAACAACAACAACAACAACGTCAAATAAACAACAACAACAACGTCAAATAAACAACAACAACAACAATGTCAACAACAACAACGTCAAATAAAAAACAACAACAACGTCAAATAAACAACAACAACAACAACGTCAAATAAACAACAACAACAATGTCAAATAAACAACAACAACGTCAAATAAACAACAACAACTTCAACAACGTCAAATAAATAACAACAATAACAACAACCTCAAATAAGCAACAAGAATAACAATAACAACAACAACTACAACAGCAACGTCAAATAACAAAAACAACGTCAAATAAACAACAATAACAACGTCAAATAAACAACAACAACAACGTCAAATAAACAATAACAACAACTACAACGTCAAATATATAACAACAACAACAATGTCAAATAAACAACAACAACAAGAACGTCAAATAAACAACAACAACAACGTCAAATAGACAACAACAACAACAACAATAACAACAACAACAACCTTAAATAAACAACAACAACAACAACGTCAAATAAAAAACAACAACAACAACAACGTTAAATAAACAACAACAACAACAACGTCAAATAAAAAACAACAACAACAACAACGTTAAATAAACAACAACAACAACAACGTCAAATAAAAAACAACAACAACAACGGCATCAACAACAACAAAAATGTCAAATAAACAACAACAACAACAACAACGTCAATAACAACAATTACGTCAAATAAACAACAACAACAACATCAAATAAACAACAACAACAACTATGTCAATAGTAACAACGTCAAATAAAAAACAACAACAACGTCAAATCAACAACAACAACTAAAACAACATCAAATAAACAACAACAACAACAACGTCAAATAAACAACAACAACAACAACAAAGTCAAATAAACAACAACAACAATGTCAAATAAGCAATAACAACAACAACAACAACGTCAACAACAACAACGTTAAATAAACAACAACAACAACAACGTCAAATAAACAACAACAACAACGTCAAATAAATAACAACAACAATAACAATGTCAAATAAACAACAACAACAACGACACTGTCAAAAACAACAACAATATAAAATAAACAACAACAACAACAACAACAATGTCCAATAAACAACAACAACAACGTCAAATAACAAAAACAACGTCAAATAAACAACAACAACAACAACAACAACAACTTCAAATAAAGAACAACAACTATGTCAACAACAACAACATCAAATAAACAACAACAACAACGTCAACAACACCAACAACTTCAAATAAACAACAACAATAATGTCAAATAAGCAATAACAACAACAACAACGTCAACAACAACAACGTCAAATAAACAACAACAACAACAACGTCAAATAAACAACAACAACAACGTGAAATAAACAACAACAACAACAATGTCAACAACAACGTCAAATAAAAAACAACAACAACGTCAAATAAACAACAACAACAACAACGTCAAATAAGCAACAGCAATTACAACAATAACAAATACAACAACAACAACAACGTCAAATAAACAACAACAACAACAACAACAACGTCAAATAAGCAACAACAACAACGTCAAATAAACAACAACAACAACAACGTCAAATGAATAACAACAACAAGAACGTCAAATAAACAACAACAATAACAGCAACTTCAAATAAGCAACAACAATTACAACAACAACAAATACAACAACAACAAAGACAACAACGTGAAATAAACAACAACAAAAACGTCAAATAAACAACAACAACGTCAAATAAACAACAACAACAACAACGTCAAATAAATAACAACAATAACAACAACCTCAAATAAGCAACAAGAATAACAATAACAACAACAATTACAACAGCAACGTCAAATAACAAAAACAACGTCAAATAAACAACAATAACAATGTCAAATAAACAACAACAACAACGTCAAATAAACAATAACAACAAATACAACGTCAAATAAATAACAACAACAACAATGTCAAATAAACAACAATAACAAGAACATCAAATAAACAACAACAACAACGTCAAATAGACAACAACAACAACAACAATAACAACAACAACAACGTTAAATAAACAACAACAACAACAACAACGTCAAATAAAAAACAACAACAACAACGGCGTCAACAACAACAAAAATGTCAAATAAACAACAACAACAACAACGTCAATAACAACAATTACGTCAAATAAACAACAACAACAACATCAAATAAACAACAACAACAACTATGTCAACAGTAACAACGTCAAATAAAAAACAACAACAACGTCAAATCAACAACAACAACTAAAACAACATCAAATAAACAACAACAACAACGTCAAATAAACAACAACAACAACGTCAAATAAACAACAACAACAATGTCAAATAAGCAATAACAACAACAACAACGTCAACAACAACAACGTCAAATAAACAACAACAACAACGTCAAATAAACAACAACAACAACGTCAAATAGACAACAACAACAACAATGTCAACAACAACAACGTCAAATAAAAAACAACAACAACGTCAAATAAACAACAACAACAACAACGTCAAATAAACAACAACAACAATGTCAAATAAGCAACAACAACAACAACAACAACAACGTCAACAACAACAACGTCAAATAAACAACAACAACAACGTCAAATAAACAACAACAACAACGTCAAATAAACAACAACAACAACGTCAAATAAACAACAACAACAACGTCAAATAAATAACAACAACAATAACAATGTCAAATAAACAACAACAACAACAACACTGTCAACAACAACAACAATATAAAATAAACAACAACAACAACAATGTCCAATAAACAACAACAACAACAACGTCAAATAACAAAAACAACGTCAAATAAACAACAATAACAACGTCAAATAAACAACAACAACAACAACTTCAAATAAAGAACAACAACTATGTCAACAACAACAACATCAAATAAACAACAACAACAACGTCAACAACACCAACAACTTCAAATAGACAACAACAACAACAACAACGTCAAATAAGCAACAACAACAACGTTAAATGAATAACAACAACAACAACGTCAAATAAACAACAACAATAACAACAACGTAAAATAAGCAACAACAATTACAACAATAACAAATACAACAACAACAACAACAATGTCAAATAAACAACAACAACAACAACAACAACGTCAAATAAGCTACAACAACAACGTCAAATAAACAACAACAACAACGTCAAATGTATAACAACAACAAGAACGTCAAATAAACAACAACAATAACAGCAACGTCAAATAAGCAACAACAATTACAACAACAACAAATACAACAACAACAAAGACAACAACGTCAAATAAACAACAACAAAAACGTCAAATAAACAACAACAACGTCAAATAAACAACAACAACAACAACAACGTCAAATAAATAACAACAATAACAACAACCTCAAATAAGCAACAAGAATAACAATAACAACAACAACTACAACTACAACAGCAACGTCAAATAACAAAAACAACGTCAAATAAACAACAATAACAACGTCAAAAAAATTACAACAACAACGTCAAATAAACAATAACAACAACTACAACGTCAAATAAATAACAAAAAAACAATGTCAAATAAACAACAACAACAAGAACGTCAAATAAACAACAACAACAACGTCAAATAGACAACAACAACAACAACAATAACAACAACAACAACAACGTCAAATAAAAAACAACAACAACAACGACATCAACAACAACAAAAACGTCAAATAAATAACAACAACAACAACAACGTCAATAACAACAATTACGTCAAATAAACAACAACAACAACAACATCAAATAAACAACAACAACAACTATGTCAACAGTAACAACATCAAATAAAAAACAACAACAACGTCAAATCAACAACAACAACTAAAACAACATCAAATAAACAACAACAACAACAACGTCAAATAAACAACAACAACAACAACGTCAAATAAACAACAACAACAATGTCAAATAAGCAATAACAACAACAACAACGTCAACAACAACAACGTCAAATAAACAACAACAACAACAACAACGTCAAATAAACAACAACAACAACGTCAAATAAACAACAACAACAACAATGTCAACAACAACAACGTCAAATAAAAAACAACAACAACGTCAAATAAACAACAACAACAACAACGTCAAATAAACAACAACAACAATGTCAAATAAACAACAACAACGTCAAATAAACAACAACAACAACAACAACGTCAAATAAATAACAACAATAACAACAACCTCAAATAAGCAACAAGAATAACAATAACAACAACAACTACAACAGCAACGTCAAATAACAAAAACAACGTCAAATAAACAACAATAACAACGTCAAATAAACAACAACAACAACGTCAAATAAACAATAACAACAACTACAACGTCAAATATATAACAACAACAACAATGTCAAATAAACAACAACAACAAGAACGTCAAATAAACAACAACAACAACGTCAAATAGACAACAACAACAACAACAATAACAACAACAACAACCTTAAATAAACAACAACAACAACAACGTCAAATAAAAAACAACAACAACAACAATAACAACAACAACAACGTTAAATAAACAACAACAACAACAACGTCAAATAAAAAACAACAACAACAACGGCATCAACAACAACAAAAATGTCAAATAAACAACAACAACAACAACAACGTCAATAACAACAATTACGTCAAATAAACAACAACAACAACATCAAATAAACAACAACAACAACTATGTCAATAGTAACAACGTCAAATAAAAAACAACAACAACGTCAAATCAACAACAACAACTAAAACAACATCAAATAAACAACAACAACAACAACGTCAAATAAACAACAACAACAACAACAAAGTCAAATAAACAACAACAACAATGTCAAATAAGCAATAACAACAACAACAACAACGTCAACAACAACAACGTTAAATAAACAACAACAACAACAACAACGTCAAATAAACAACAACAACAACGTCAAATAAATAACAACAACAATAACAATGTCAAATAAACAACAACAACAACGACACTGTCAACAACAACAACAATATAAAATAAACAACAACAACAACAACAATGTCCAATAAACAACAACAACAACGTCAAATAACAAAAACAACGTCAAATAAACAACAATAACAACGTCAAATAAACAACAACAACAACAACAACAACAACAACTTCAAATAAAGAACAACAACTATGTCAACAACAACAACATCAAATAAACAACAACAACAACGTCAACAACACCAACAACTTCAAATAAACAACAACAATAATGTCAAATAAGCAATAACAACAACAACAACGTCAACAATAATAACGTCAAATAAACAACAACAACAACAACGTCAAATAAACAACAACAACAACGTCAAATAAACAACAACAACAACAATGTCAACAACAACGTCAAATAAAAAACAACAACAACGTCAAATAAACAACAACAACAACAACGTCAAATAAGCAACAGCAATTACAACAATAACAAATACAACAACAACAACGTCAAATAAACAACAACAACAACAACAACAACAACAACAACAATGTCAACAACAACGTCAAATAAAAAACAACAACAACGTCAAATAAACAACAACAACAACAACGTCAAATAAGCAACAGCAATTACAACAATAACAAATACAACAACAACAACGTCAAATAAACAACAACAACAACAACAACAACAACAACAACAACAACAACGTCAAATAAGCAACAACAACAACGTCAAATAAACAACAACAACAACAACGTCAAATGAATAACAACAACAAGAACGTCAAATAAACAACAACAATAACAGCAACTTCAAATAAGCAACAACAATTACAACAACAACAAATACAACAACAACAAAGACAACAACGTGAAATAAACAACAACAAAAACGTCAAATAAACAACAACAACGTCAAATAAACAACAACAACAACAACAACGTCAAATAAATAACAACAATAACAACAACCTCAAATAAGCAACAAGAATAACAATAACAACAACAACTACAACAACAACGTCAAATAACAAAAACAACGTCAAATAAACAACAATAACAACGTCAAATAAACAACAACAACAACGTCAAATAAACAATAACAACAACTACAACGTCAAATAAATAACAACAACAACAATGTCAAATAAACAACAATAACAAGAACGTCAAATAAACAACAACAACAACGTCAAATAGACAACAACAACAACAACAACAATAACAACAACAACAACGTTAAATAAACAACAACAACAACGTCAAATAAAAAACAACAACAACAATGGCATCAACAACAACAAAAATGTCAAATGAACAACAACAACAACAACAACGTCAATAACAACAATTACGTCAAATAAACAACAACAACAACAACATCAAATAAACAACAACAACAACTATGTCAACAGTAACAACGTCAAATAAAAAACAACAACAACGTCAAATCAACAACAACAACTAAAACAACATCAAATAAACAACAACAACAACAACGTCAAATAAACAACAGCAACAACAACAAAGTCAAATAAACAACAACAACAATGTCAAATAAGCAATAACAACAACGTCAACAACAACAACGTCAAATAAACAACAACAACAACAACGTCAAATAAACAACAACAACAACGTCAAATAAATAACAACAACAATAACAATGTCAAATAAACAAGAACAACAACAACACTGTCAACAACAACAACAATATAAAATAAACAACAACAACAACAACAATGTCCAATAAACAATAACAACAACGTCAAATAACAAAAACAACGTCAAATAAACAACAATAACAACGTCAAATAAACAACAACAACAACAACAACAACTACTTCAAATAAAGAACAACAACTATGTCAACAACAACAACATCAAATAAACAACAACAACAACGTCAACAACACCAACAACTTCAAATAAACAACAACAACAATGTCAAATAAGCAATAACAACAACAACAACGTCAACAACAACAACGTCAAATAAACAACAACAACAACAACGTCAAATAAACAACAACAACAACGTCAAATAAACAACAACAACAACAATGTCAACAACAACAACGTCAAATAAAAAACAACAACAACGTCAAATAAACAACAACAACAACAACGTCAAATAAGCAACAGCAATTACAACAATAACAAATACAACAACAACAACAACGTCAAATAAACAACAACAACAACAACAACAACGTCAAATAAGCAACAACAACAACGTCAAATAAACAACAACAACAACAACGTCAAATGAATAACAACAACAAGAACGTCAAATAAACAACAACAATAATAGCAACTTCAAATAAGCAACAACAATTACAACAACAACAAATACAACAACAACAAAGACAACAACGTGAAATAAACAACAACAAAAACGTCAAATAAACAACAACAACGTCAAATAAACCACAACAACAACAACAACGTCAAATAAATAACAACAATAACAACAACCTCAAATAAGCAACAAGAATAACAATAACAACAACAACTACAACAGCAACGTCAAATAACAAAAACAACGTCAAATAAACAACAATAACAACGTCAAATAAACAACAACAACAACGTCAAATAAACAATAACAACAACTACAACGTCAAATAAATAACAACAACAACAATGTCAAATAAACAACAATAACAAGAACGTCAAATAAACAACAACAACAACGTCAAATAGACAACAACAACAACAACAATAACAACAACAACAACGTTAAATAAACAACAACAACAACGTCAAATAAAAAACAACAACAACAACAGCATCAACAACAACAAAAATGTCAAATGAACAACAACAACAACAACGTCAATAACAACAATTACGTCAAATAAACAACAACAACAACATCAAATAAACAACAACAACAACTATGTCAACAGTAACAACGTCAAATAAAAAACAACAACAACGTCAAATCAACAACAACAACTAAAACAACATCAAATAAACAACAACAACAACAACGTCAAATAAACAACAACAACAACAACGTCAAATAAACAACAACAACAATGTCAAATAAGCAATAACAACAATAACAACGTCAACAACAACAACGTCAAATAAACAACAACAACAACAACGTCAAATAAACAACAACAACAACGTCAAATAAACAACAACAACAACAATGTCAACAACAACAACGTCAAATAAAAAACAACAACAACGTCAAATAAACAACAACAACAACAACGTCAAATAAACAACAACAACAATGTCAAATAAGCAACAACAACAACAACAACAACAACGTCAACAACAACAACGTCAAATAAACAACAACAACAACGTCAAATAAACAACAACAACAACGTCAAATAAATAACAACAACAATAACAATGTCAAATAAACAACAACAACAACAACACTGTCAACAACAACAACAATATAAAATAAACAACAACAACAACAATGTCCAATAAACAACAACAACAACAACGTCAAATAACAAAAACAACGTCAAATAAACAACAATAACAACGTCAAATAAACAACAACAACAACAACAACAACAACTTCAAATAAAGAACAACAACTATGTCAACAACAACAACATCAAATAAACAACAACAACAACGTCAACAACACCAACAACTTCAAATAGACAACAACAACAACAACAACGTCAAATAAGCAACAACAACAACGTCAAATGAATAACAACAACAACAACGTCAAATAAACAACAACAATAACAACAACGTCAAATAAGCAACAACAATTACAACAATAACAAATACAACAACAACAACAACGTCAAATAAACAACAACAACAACAACAACGTCAAATAAGCTACAACAACAACGTCAAATAAACAACAATAACAACGTCAAATGTATAACAACAACAAGAACGTCAAATAAACAACAACAATAACAACAACGTCAAATAAGCAACAACAATTACAACAACAACAAATACAACAACAACAAAGACAACAACGTCAAATAAACAACAACAAAAACGTCAAATAAACAACAACAACGTCAAATAAACAACAACAACAACAACAACGTCAAATAAATAACAACAATAACAACAACCTCAAATAAGCAACAAGAATAACAATAACAACAACAACTACAACTACAACAGCAACGTCAAATAACAAAAACAACGTCAAATAAACAACAATAACAACGTCAAATAAATTACAACAACAACGTCAAATAAACAATAACAACAACTACAACGTCAAATAAATAACAAAAAAACAATGTCAAATAAACAACAACAACAAGAACGTCAAATAAACAACAACAACAACGTCAAATAGACAACAACAACAACAACAATAACAACAACAACAACAACGTCAAATAAAAAACAACAACAACAACGACATCAACAACAACAAAAACGTCAAATAAATAACAACAACAACAACAACGTCAATAAAACCAATTACGTCAAATAAACAACAACAACAACATCAAATAAACAACAACAACAACTATGTCAACAGTAACAACATCAAATAAAAAACAACAACAACGTCAAATCAACAACAACAACTAAAACAACATCAAATAAACAACAACAACAACAACGTCAAATAAACAACAACAACAACAACGTCAAATAAACAACAACAACAATGTCAAATAAGCAATAACAACAACAACAACGTCAAATAAACAACAACAACAACAACGTCAAATAAACAACAACAACAACGTCAAATAAACAACAACAACAACAATGTCAACAACAACAACGTCAAATAAAAAACAACAACAACGTCAAATAAACAACAACAACAACAACGTCAAATAAACAACAACAACAATGTCAAATAAACAACAACAACGTCAAATAAACAACAACAACAACAACAACGTCAAATAAATAACAACAATAACAACAACCTCAAATAAGCAACAAGAATAACAATAACAACAACAACTACAACAGCAACGTCAAATAACAAAAACAACGTCAAATAAACAACAATAACAACGTCAAATAAACAACAACAACAACGTCAAATAAACAATAACAACAACTACAACGTCAAATATATAACAACAACAACAATGTCAAATAAACAACAACAACAAGAACGTCAAATAAACAACAACAACAACGTCAAATAGACAACAACAACAACAACAACAATAACAACAACAACAACCTTAAATAAACAACAACAACAACAACGTCAAATAAAAAACAACAACAACAACAATAACAACAACAACAACGTTAAATAAACAACAACAACAACAACGTCAAATAAAAAACAACAACAACAACGGCATCAACAACAACAAAAATGTCAAATAAACAACAACAACAACAACAACGTCAATAACAACAATTACGTCAAATAAACAACAACAACAACATCAAATAAACAACAACAACAACTATGTCAATAGTAACAACGTCAAATAAAAAACAACAACAACGTCAAATCAACAACAACAACTAAAACAACATCAAATAAACAACAACAACAACAACAACGTCAAATAAACAACAACAACAACAACGTCAAATAAACAACAACAACAATGTCAAATAAGCAATAACAACAACAACAACGTCAACAACAACAACGTCAAATAAACAACAACAACAACAACGTCAAATAAACAACAACAACAACGTCAAATAAACAACAACAACAACAATGTCAACAACAACAACGTCAAATAAAAAACAACAACAACGTCAAATAAACAACAACAACAACAACGTCAAATAAACAACAACAACAATGTCAAATAAGAAACAACAACAACAACAACGTCAACAACAACAACGTCAAATAAACAACAACAACAACGTCAAATAAACAACAACAACAACGTCAAATAAATAACAACAACAATAACAATGTCAAATAAACAACAACAACAACAACACTGTCAACAACAACAACAATATAAAATAAACAACAACAACAACAATGTCCAATAAACAACAACAACAACAACGTCAAATAACAAAAACAACGTCAAATAAACAACAATAACAACGTCAAATAAACAACAACAACAACAACAACAACAACTTCAAATAAAGAACAACAACTATGTCAACAACAACAACATCAAATAAACAACAACAACAACGTCAACAACACCAACAACTTCAAATAGACAACAACAACAACAACAACGTCAAATAAGCAACAACAACAACGTCAAATGAATAACAACAACAACAACGTCAAATAAACAACAACAATAACAACAACGTCAAATAAGCAACAACAATTACAACAATAACAAATACAACAACAACAACAACAACGTCAAATAAACAACAACAACAACAACGTCAAATAAGCTACAACAATAACGTCAAATAAACAACAATAACAACGTCAAATGTATAACAACAACAAGAACGTCAAATAAACAACAACAATAACAGCAACGTCAAATAAGCAACAACAATTACAACAACAACAAATACAACAACAACAAAGACAACAACGTCAAATAAACAACAACAAAAACGTCAAATAAACAACAACAACGTCAAATAAACAACAACAACAACAACGTCAAATAAATAACAACAATAACAACAACCTCAAATAAGCAACAAGAATAACAATAACAACAACAACTACAACTACAACAGCAACGTCAAATAACAAAAACAACGTCAAATAAACAACAATAACAACGTCAAATAAATTACAACAACAACGTCAAATAAACAATAACAACAACTACAACGTCAAATAAATAACAAAAAAACAATGTCAAATAAACAACAACAACAAGAACGTCAAATAAACAACAACAACAACGTCAAATAGACAACAACAACAACAACAATAACAACAACAACAACAACGTCAAATAAAAAACAACAACAACAACGACATCAACAACAACAAAAACGTCAAATAAATAACAACAACAACAACGTCAATAAAACCAATTACGTCAAATAAACAACAACAACAACAACATCAAATAAACAACAACAACAACTATGTCAACAGTAACAACATCAAATAAAAAACAACAACAACGTCAAATCAACAACAACAACTAAAACAACATCAAATAAACAACAACAACAACAACGTCAAATAAACAACAACAACAACAACGTCAAATAAACAACAACAACAATGTCAAATAAGCAATAACAACAACAACAACGTCAACAACAACAACGTCAAATAAACAACAACAACAACGTCAAATAAACAACAACAACAACAATGTCAACAACAACAACGTCAAATAAAAAACAACAACAACGTCAAATAAACAACAACAACAACAACGTCAAATAAACAACAACAACAATGTCAAATAAACAACAACAACGTCAAATAAACAACAACAACAACGTCAAATAAATAACAACAATAACAACAACCTCAAATAAGCAACAAGAATAACAATAACAACAACAACTACAACAGCAATGTCAAATAACAAAAACAACGTCAAATAAACAACAATAACAACGTCAAATAAACAACAACAACAACGTCAAATAAACAATAACAACAACTACAACGTCAAATATATAACAACAACAACAATGTCAAATAAACAACAACAACAAGAACGTCAAATAAACAACAACAACAACGTCAAATAGACAACAACAACAACAACAATAACAACAACAACAACCTTAAATAAACAACAACAACAACAACAACGTTAAATAAAAAACAACAACAACAACAATAACAACAACAACAACGTTAAATAAACAACAACAACAACAACGTCAAATAAAAAACAACAACAACAACGGCATCAACAACAACAAAAATGTCAAATAAACAACAACAACAACAACAACGTCAATAACAACAATTACGTCAAATAAACAACAACAACAACGTCAAATCAACAACAACAACTAAAACAACATCAAATAAACAACAACAACAACAACGTCAAATAAACAACAACAACAACAACGTCAAATAAACAACAACAACAATGTCAAATAAGCAATAACAACAACAACAACGTCAACAACAACAACGTCAAATAAACAACAACAACAACAACGTCAAATAAACAACAACAACAACGTCAAATAAACAACAACAACAACAACAATGTCAACAACAACAACGTCAAATAAAAAACAACAACAACGTCAAATAAACAACAACAACAACAACGTCAAATAAACAACAACAGCAATGTCAAATAAGCAACAACAACAACAACAACGTCAACAACAACAACAATATAAAATAAACAACAACAACAACAATGTCCAATAAACAACAACAACAACAACGTCAAATAACAAAAACAACGTCAAATAAACAACAATAACAACGTCAAATAAACAACAACAACAACAATGTCAACAACAACAACGTCAAATAATCAACAACAACAACGTCAACAACACCAACAACTTCAAATAAACAACAACAACAATGTCAAATAAGCAATAACAACAACAACAACGTCAAATAAACAACAACAACAACAACAACAACGTCAAATAAACAACAAC
Source organism: Vicia faba (assembly GCA_948472305.1). Taxonomy (NCBI): domain Eukaryota; kingdom Viridiplantae; phylum Streptophyta; class Magnoliopsida; order Fabales; family Fabaceae; genus Vicia; species Vicia faba. The sequence continues at coordinate 1,389,111,201 of OX451735.1, read as the reverse complement.
AACAACGTCAAATAAACAACAACAACAACAATGTCAACAACAACAACGTCAAATAAAAAACAACAACAACGTCAAATAAACAACAACAACAACAACGTCAAATAAACAACAACAACAATGTCAAATAAGCAACAACAACAACAACAACGTCAACAACAACAACGTCAAATAAACAACAACAACAACGTCAAATAAACAACAACAACAACGTCAAATAAACAACAACAACAACGTCAAATAAATAACAACAACAATAACAATGTCAAATAAACAACAACAACAACAACAACACTGTCAACAACAACAACAATATAAAATAAACAACAACAACAACAATGTCCAATAAACAACAACAACAACAACGTCAAATAACAAAAACAACGTCAAATAAACAACAATAACAACGTCAAATAAACAACTACAACAACAACAGCAACTTCAAATAAAGAACAACAACTATGTCAACAACAACAACATAATATAAACAACAACAACAACGTCAACAACACCAACAACTTCAAATAGACAACAACAACAACAACAACGTCAAATAAGCAACAACAACAACGTCAAATGAATAACAACAACAACAACGTCAAATAAACAACAACAATAACAACAACGTAAAATAAGCAACAACAATTACAACAATAACAAATACAACAACAACAACAACGTCAAATAAACAACAACAACAAAAACAACAACGTCAAATAAGCAACAACAACAACGTCAAATAAACAACAACAACAACGTCAAATGAATAACAACAACAAGAACGTCAAATAAACAACAACAATAACAGCAACGTCAAATAAGCAACAACAATTACAACAACAACAAATACAACAACAACAAAGACAACAACGTCAAATAAACAACAACAAAAACGTCAAATAAACTACAACAACGTCAAATAAACAACAACAACAACAACAACGTCAAATAAATAACAACAATAACAACAACCTCAAATAAGCAACAAGAATAACAATAACAACAACAACTACAACAGCAACGTCAAATAACAAAAACAGCGTCAAATAAACAACAATAACAACGTCAAATAAACAACAACAACAACGTCAAATAAACAATAACAACAACTACAACGTCAAATAAATAACAACAACAACAATGTCAAATAAATAACAACAACAAGAACGTCAAATAAACAACAACAACAACGTCAAATAGACAACAAAAACAACAACAATAACAACAACAACAACGTTAAATAAACAACAACAACAACAACGTCAAATAAAAAACAACAACAACAACGACATCAACAACAACAAAAACGTCAAATAAACAACAACAACAACAACAACGTCAATAACAACAATTACGTCAAATAAACAACAACAACAACAACATGAAATAAACAACAACAATAACTATGTCAACAGTAACAACGTCAAATAAAAAACAACAAAACGTCAAATCAACAACAACAACTAAAACAACATCAAATAAACAACAACAACAACAACGTCAAATAAACAACAACAACAACAACGTCAAATAAACAACAACAACAATGTCAAATAAGCAATAACAACAACAACAACGTCAACAACAACAACGTCAAATAAACAACAACAACAACAACGTCAAATAAACAACAACAACAACGTCAAATAAACAACAACAACAACAATGTCAACAACAACAACAACGTCAAATAAACAACAACAACAACGTCAAATAAACAACAACAACAACAATGTCAACAACAACAACGTCAAATAAAAAACAACAACGTCAAATAAACAACAACAACAACAACAACGTCAAATAAACAACAACAACAATGTCAAATAAGCAACAACAACAACAACAACGTAAACAACAACAACGTCAAATAAACAACAAAAACAACGTCAAATAAACAACAACAACAACAACGTCAAATAAATAACAACAACAACAACAATGTCAAATAAACAACAACAACAACAACATCGTCAACAACAACAACAATATAAAATAAACAACAACAACAACAATGTCCAATAAACAACAACAACAACAACGTCAAATAACAAAAACAACGTCAAATAAACAACAATAACAACGTCAAATAAACAACAACAACAACAACAACAACTTCAAATAAAGAACAACAACTATGTCAACAACAACAACATCAAATAAACAACAACAACAACGTCAACAACACCAACAACTTCAAATAGACAACAACAACAACAACAATGTCAAATAAGCAACAACAACGTCAAATGAATAACAACAACAACAACATCAAATAAACAACAACAATAACAACAACGTCAAATAAGCAACAACAATTACAACAATAACAAATACAACAACAACAACGTCAAATAAACAACAACAACAACAACGTCAAATAAACAACAACAACAACGTCAAATAAGCAACAACAAAAACGTCAAATAAACAACAACAACAACGTCAAATGAATAACAACAACAAGAACGTCAAATAAACAACAACAATAACAACAACGTCAAATAAGCAACAACAATTACAACAATAACAAATACAACAACAATAACGTCAAATAAACAACAACAACATCAACGTCAAATAAGCAACAACAACAACGTCAAATAAACAACAACAACAACAACGTCAAATAATTGCAACAATAACAACAACGTCTAATAAACAACAACAACAACAACGTCAAATAACAAAAACAACGTCAAATAAACAATAATAACAACGTCAAATAAACAACAACAACAACAACAACGTCAAATAAACAATAACAACAACAACAATGTCAAATAAATAACAACAACAACATCAAATAAACAACAACAACAACATCGTCCAATAAACAACAACAACAACAACAATGTCAAATAAACAACAACAACAACAACAATAACGTTAAATAAACAACAACAACAACGTCAAATAAAAAACAACAACAACATCAACAACAACAAAAACGTCAAATAAACAACAACAACAACAACGTCAATAAGAACAACTATGTCAAATATACAACAACAACGTCAAATAAACAACAACAACAACAACAATGTCAATATCAACAACGTCAAATAAAAAACAACAACAACGTCAAATAAACAACAACAACTAAAACAACATCAAATAAACAACAACAACAACAACGTCAAATAAACAACAACAACAACAACGTCAAATAAACAACAACAACAATGTCAAATAAGCAATAACAACAACAACAACGTCAACAACAACAACGTCAAATAAACAACAACAACAACGTCAAATAAACAACAACAACAACAATGTCAACAACAACAACGTCAAATAAAAAACAACAACAACGTCAAATAAACAACAACAACAACAACGTCAAATAAACAACAACAACAATGTCAAATAAACAACAACAACGTCAAATAAACAACAACAACAACGTCAAATAAATAACAACAATAACAACAACCTCAAATAAGCAACAAGAATAACAATAACAACAACAACTACAACAGCAATGTCAAATAACAAAAACAACGTCAAATAAACAACAATAACAACGTCAAATAAACAACAACAACAACGTCAAATAAACAATAACAACAACTACAACGTCAAATATATAACAACAACAACAATGTCAAATAAACAACAACAACAAGAACGTCAAATAAACAACAACAACAACGTCAAATAGACAACAACAACAACAACAATAACAACAACAACAACCTTAAATAAACAACAACAACAACAACAACGTTAAATAAAAAACAACAACAACAACAATAACAACAACAACAACGTTAAATAAACAACAACAACAACAACGTCAAATAAAAAACAACAACAACAACGGCATCAACAACAACAAAAATGTCAAATAAACAACAACAACAACAACAACGTCAATAACAACAATTACGTCAAATAAACAACAACAACAACGTCAAATCAACAACAACAACTAAAACAACATCAAATAAACAACAACAACAACAACGTCAAATAAACAACAACAACAACAACGTCAAATAAACAACAACAACAATGTCAAATAAGCAATAACAACAACAACAACGTCAACAACAACAACGTCAAATAAACAACAACAACAACAACGTCAAATAAACAACAACAACAACGTCAAATAAACAACAACAACAACAACAATGTCAACAACAACAACGTCAAATAAAAAACAACAACAACGTCAAATAAACAACAACAACAACAACGTCAAATAAACAACAACAGCAATGTCAAATAAGCAACAACAACAACAACAACGTCAACAACAACAACAATATAAAATAAACAACAACAACAACAATGTCCAATAAACAACAACAACAACAACGTCAAATAACAAAAACAACGTCAAATAAACAACAATAACAACGTCAAATAAACAACAACAACAACAATGTCAACAACAACAACGTCAAATAATCAACAACAACAACGTCAACAACACCAACAACTTCAAATAAACAACAACAACAATGTCAAATAAGCAATAACAACAACAACAACGTCAAATAAACAACAACAACAACAACAACGTCAAATAAACAACAACAACAACGTCAAATAAACAACAACAACAACAATGTCAACAACAACAACGTCAAATAAAAAACAACAACAACGTCAAATAAACAACAACAACAACAACGTCAAATAAACAACAACAACAATGTCAAATAAGCAACAACAACAACAACAACGTCAACAACAACAACGTCAAATAAACAACAACAACAACGTCAAATAAACAACAACAACAACGTCAAATAAACAACAACAACAACGTCAAATAAATAACAACAACAATAACAATGTCAAATAAACAACAACAACAACAACAACACTGTCAACAACAACAACAATATAAAATAAACAACAACAACAACAATGTCCAATAAACAACAACAACAACAACGTCAAATAACAAAAACAACGTCAAATAAACAACAATAACAACGTCAAATAAACAACTACAACAACAACAGCAACTTCAAATAAAGAACAACAACTATGTCAACAACAACAACATAATATAAACAACAACAACAACGTCAACAACACCAACAACTTCAAATAGACAACAACAACAACAACAACGTCAAATAAGCAACAACAACAACGTCAAATGAATAACAACAACAACAACGTCAAATAAACAACAACAATAACAACAACGTAAAATAAGCAACAACAATTACAACAATAACAAATACAACAACAACAACAACGTCAAATAAACAACAACAACAAAAACAACAACGTCAAATAAGCAACAACAACAACGTCAAATAAACAACAACAACAACGTCAAATGAATAACAACAACAAGAACGTCAAATAAACAACAACAATAACAACAACGTCAAATAAGCAACAACAATTACAACAACAACAAATACAACAACAACAAAGACAACAACGTCAAATAAACAACAACAAAAACGTCAAATAAACTACAACAACGTCAAATAAACAACAACAACAACAACAACGTCAAATAAATAACAACAATAACAACAACCTCAAATAAGCAACAAGAATAACAATAACAACAACAACTACAACAGCAACGTCAAATAACAAAAACAGCGTCAAATAAACAACAATAACAACGTCAAATAAACAACAACAACAACGTCAAATAAACAATAACAACAACTACAACGTCAAATAAATAACAACAACAACAATGTCAAATAAATAACAACAACAAGAACGTCAAATAAACAACAACAACAACGTCAAATAGACAACAAAAACAACAACAATAACAACAACAACAACGTTAAATAAACAACAACAACAACAACGTCAAATAAAAAACAACAACAACAACGACATCAACAACAACAAAAACGTCAAATAAACAACAACAACAACAACAACGTCAATAACAACAATTACGTCAAATAAACAACAACAACAACAACATGAAATAAACAACAACAATAACTATGTCAACAGTAACAACGTCAAATAAAAAACAACAAAACGTCAAATCAACAACAACAACTAAAACAACATCAAATAAACAACAACAACAACAACGTCAAATAAACAACAACAACAACAACGTCAAATAAACAACAACAACAATGTCAAATAAGCAATAACAACAACAACAACGTCAACAACAACAACGTCAAATAAACAACAACAACAACAACGTCAAATAAACAACAACAACAACGTCAAATAAACAACAACAACAACAATGTCAACAACAACAACAACGTCAAATAAACAACAACAACAACGTCAAATAAACAACAACAACAACAATGTCAACAACAACAACGTCAAATAAAAAACAACAACGTCAAATAAACAACAACAACAACAACAACGTCAAATAAACAACAACAACAATGTCAAATAAGCAACAACAACAACAACAACGTAAACAACAACAACGTCAAATAAACAACAAAAACAACGTCAAATAAACAACAACAACAACAACGTCAAATAAATAACAACAACAACAACAATGTCAAATAAACAACAACAACAACAACATCGTCAACAACAACAACAATATAAAATAAACAACAACAACAACAATGTCCAATAAACAACAACAACAACAACGTCAAATAACAAAAACAACGTCAAATAAACAACAATAACAACGTCAAATAAACAACAACAACAACAACAACAACTTCAAATAAAGAACAACAACTATGTCAACAACAACAACATCAAATAAACAACAACAACAACGTCAACAACACCAACAACTTCAAATAGACAACAACAACAACAACAATGTCAAATAAGCAACAACAACGTCAAATGAATAACAACAACAACAACATCAAATAAACAACAACAATAACAACAACGTCAAATAAGCAACAACAATTACAACAATAACAAATACAACAACAACAACGTCAAATAAACAACAACAACAACAACGTCAAATAAACAACAACAACAACGTCAAATAAGCAACAACAAAAACGTCAAATAAACAACAACAACAACGTCAAATGAATAACAACAACAAGAACGTCAAATAAACAACAACAATAACAACAACGTCAAATAAGCAACAACAATTACAACAATAACAAATACAACAACAATAACGTCAAATAAACAACAACAACATCAACGTCAAATAAGCAACAACAACAACGTCAAATAAACAACAACAACAACAACGTCAAATAATTGCAACAATAACAACAACGTCTAATAAACAACAACAACAACAACGTCAAATAACAAAAACAACGTCAAATAAACAATAATAACAACGTCAAATAAACAACAACAACAACAACAACGTCAAATAAACAATAACAACAACAACAATGTCAAATAAATAACAACAACAACATCAAATAAACAACAACAACAACATCGTCCAATAAACAACAACAACAACAACAATGTCAAATAAACAACAACAACAACAACAATAACGTTAAATAAACAACAACAACAACGTCAAATAAAAAACAACAACAACATCAACAACAACAAAAACGTCAAATAAACAACAACAACAACAACGTCAATAAGAACAACTATGTCAAATATACAACAACAACGTCAAATAAACAACAACAACAACAACAATGTCAATATCAACAACGTCAAATAAAAAACAACAACAACGTCAAATAAACAACAACAACTAAAACAACATCAAATAAACAACAACAACAACAACGTCAAATAAACAACAACAACAACAACGTCAACAACAACAACAACAACAATAATGTCAAATAAATAACAACAACAACAACGTCAAATAAACAACATCAACAACAACGTCAAATAAACAACAACAACAACAACAACAACGTCAAATAAACAACAACAACAACAACAACAACAACAACGTCAAATAAACAATAACAACACCAACAATAACAACAACAAAAACAACAACAACAACAACAACAACAACATCAAATAAACAACAAAAACAATAACAACAAAGTCAACAACATTAACAACGTCAAATAAACAACAACAACAACGTCGTCAAATAAACAACAACAACAACAACGTCATCAACAACAACAACGTCAAATAAGAAACAACAACAACAACAACAACAATAACAACGTCAAATAAACAACAACAATAACGTCAAATAAACAACAACAACAACAACAACGAATACAACAATAACAACAACGTCAAATAACAACAACAACGTGAAATAAACAACAAAAACAACAACAACAACGTCAACAACATTAACAACGTCAAATAAACAACAACAACAACGTCAAATAAACAACAACAACAACGTCAACAACAACAATAACGTCAAATAAACAACAACAACAATGTCAAATAACAAAAACAACGTCAAATAAACAACAATAACAACGTCAAATAAACAACAACAACAACAACAACTTCAAATAAAGAACAACAACTATGTCAACAACAACAACATCAAATAAACAACAACAACAACGTCAACAACACCAACAACTTCAAATAGACAACAACAACAACAACATTGTCAAATAAGCAACAACAACGTCAAATGAATAACAACAACAACAACATCAAATAAACAACAACAATAACAACAACGTCAAATAAGCAACAACAATTACAACAATAACAAATACAACAATAACAACGTCAAATAAACAACAACAACAAAAACGTCAAATAAACAACAACAACAACGTCAAATAAGCAACAACAAAAACGTCAAATAAATAACAACAACAACGTCAAATGAATAACAACAACAAGAACGTCAAATAAACAACAACAATAACAACAACGTCAAATAAGCAACAACAATTACAACAATAACAAATACAACAACAACAACGTCAAATAAACAACAACAACATCAACGTCAAATAAGCAACAACAACAACGTCAAATAAACAACAACAACAACAACGTCAAATAATTGCAACAATAACAACAACGTCTAATAAACAACAACAACAACAACAACGTCAAATGAAATACAACAACAACAACGTCAAATAACAAAAACAACGTCAAATAAACAATAATAACAACGTCAAATAAACAACAACAACAACAACAACGTCAAATAAACAATAACAACAACAACAATGTCAAATAAATAACAACAACAACATCAAATAAACAACAACAACAACAACGTCCAATAAACAACAACAACAACAACAATGTCAAATAAACAACAACAACAACAACAATAACGTTAAATAAACAACAACAACAACGTCAAATAAAAAACAACAACAACATCAACAACAACAAAAACGTCAAATAAACAACAACAACAACAACGTCAATAAGAACAACTATGTCAAATATACAACAACAACGTCAAATAAACAACAACAACAACAACAATGTCAATATCAACAACGTCAAATAAAAAACAACAACAACGTCAAATAAACAACAACAACTAAAACAACATCAAATAAACAACAACAACAACAACGTCAAATACACAACAACAACAACAACGTCAACAACAACAACAACAATAATGTCAAATAAATAACAACAACAACAACGTCAAATAAATAACATCAACAAAAACGTCAAATAAACAACAACAACAACCACAACAACGTCAAATAAACAACAACAACAACAACAACAACGTCAACTAAACAACAACAACACCAACAATAACAACAACAAAAACAACAACAACAACAACAACAACATCAAATAAACAACAAAAACAATAACAACAAAGTCAACAACATTAACAACGTCAAATAAACAACAACAACAACGTCATCAACAACAACAACGTCATCAACAACAACAACGTCAAATAAGAAACAACAACAACAACAACAATAACAACGTCAAATAAACAACAACAATAACGTCAAATAAACAACAACAACAACAACAACGAATACAATAATAACAACAACGTCAAATAACAACAACAACGTGAAATAAACAACAAAAACAACAACAACAACGTCAACAACATTAACAACGTCAAATAAACAACAACAACAACGTCAAATAAACAACAACAACAACGTCAAATAAACAACAACAACAACGTCAACAACAACAATAACGTCAAATAAACAACAACAACAACGTCAAATAAACAACAACAACGACAACAACAACGTCAAATAAACAACAGCAACAACAACATCAAATAAACAACAACAACAACAACAACAACAACGTCAAATAAGCAACAACAACAACAACAACAATAACAACAAATACAACAACAACAACAATAACGTCAAATAATAAAAACAACGTCAAATAAACAATAATAGCAAAGTCAAATAAACAACAACAACAACGTCTAATAAACAACAACAACAACAACGTCAAATAAATAACAACAAGAACAACAACGTTAAATAAACAACAACAACAACAACATAAAATAAACAACAACAACAACAACGTCAAATAAACAACAAAGTCAAATAAACAATAACAACAACAATAACAATAACAAAAACAACAACGTCAAATAAACCACAACAACAACAACGTCAAATAAACAACAATAACAACAACATCAACAACAAGAAAATCGTCAAGTAAACAAACAACAACAACAACAACAAAAACGTCAACAACAATAACTACGTCAAATAAACAACAACAACAACGTCAAATAAACAACAATAAAAACAACAATCACTGACAACAACAACAAGAACAACAACGTCAACAACAATAACTACGTCAAATAAACAACAACAACAACAACAACATCAAATAAACTACAACAACAACAACAACAATCACTAACAACAACAACAACAACGCCAAATAAACAACAAAAACAACAACAATGTCAACAACATTAACAACGTCAAAAAAACAACACAACAACAACAACGTCAAATAAACAACAACAACGTCAAATAAACAACAACAACAACGTCAAATAAATAACAACAACAACGTCAAATAAACAACAACAACAACGCTAAATAAACAACAACAACAACAACAACAACAACAACGTCAAATGAATAACAACAACAACAAAAACGTCGAATAAACAACAACAATAACAACAACGTCAAATAAACAACAACAATAACAACAACAACAAATACAACAACAACAACAACGTCAAATAAACAACAACAACAACAACAACAACGTCAAATAAACAACAACAACGTCAAATAAACAACAACAACAACGTCAAATAAATAGCAACAATAACAACAACGTCAAATAAGCAACAACAACAACAACAACAAATACAACAACAACAACGTCAAATAACAAAAACAACATCAAATAAACCACAATAACAACGTCAAATAAACAATAACAACAACTACAACGTCAAATAAATAACAACAACAACAATGTCAAATAAACAACAACAACAACAAGAACGTCAAATAAACAATAACAACAACGTCAAATAGACAACAAAAACAACAACAATAACAACAACAACAACGTTAAATAAACAACAACAACAACAGCGTCAAATAAAAAACAACAACAACAACGGCATCAACAACAACAAAAATGTCAAATGAACAACAACAACAACAACGTCAATAACAATAATTACGTCAAATAAACAACAACAACAACATCAAATAAACAACAACAACAACTATGTCAACAGTAACAACGTCAAATAAAAAACAACAACAACGTCAAATCAACAACAACAACTAAAACAACATCAAATAAACAACAACAACAACAACGTCAAATAAACAACAACAACAACAACGTCAAATAAACAACAACAACAATGTCAAATAAGCAATAACAACAATAACAACGTCAACAACAACAACGTCAAATAAACAACAAAAACAACAACGTCAAATAAACAACAACATCAACAACAACGTCAAATAAACAACAACAACAATGTCAAATAAGCAACAACAACAACAACAACAACAACGTCAACAACAACAACGTCAAATAAACAACAACAACAACGTCAAATAAACAACAACAACAACGTCAAATAAATAACAACAACAATAACAATGTCAAATAAACAACAACAACAACAACACTGTCAACAACAACAACAATATAAAATAAACAACAACAACAACAATGTCCAATAAACAACAACAACAACAACGTCAAATAACAAAAACAACGTCAAATAAACAACAATAACAACGTCAAATAAACAACAACAACAACAACAACAACAACTTCAAATAAAGAACAACAACTATGTCAACAACAACAACATCAAATAAACAACAACAACAACGTCAACAACACCAACAACTTCAAATAGACAACAACAACAACAACAACGTCAAATAAGCAACAACAACAACGTCAAATGAATAACAACAACAACAACGTCAAATAAACAACAACAATAACAACAACGTCAAATAAGCAACAACAATTACAACAATAACAAATACAACAACAACAACAACAACGTCAAATAAACAACAACAACAACGTCAAATAAGCTACAACAATAACGTCAAATAAACAACAATAACAACGTCAAATGTATAACAACAACAAGAACGTCAAATAAACAACAACAATAACAGCAACGTCAAATAAGCAACAACAATTACAACAACAACAAATACAACAACAACAAAGACAACAACGTCAAATAAACAACAACAAAAACGTCAAATAAACAACAACAACGTCAAATAAACAACAACAACAACAACAACAACGTCAAATAAATAACAACAATAACAACAACCTCAAATAAGCAACAAGAATAACAATAACAACAACAACTACAACTACAACAGCAACGTCAAATAACAAAAACAACGTCAAATAAACAACAATAACAACGTCAAATAAATTACAACAACAACGTCAAATAAACAATAACAACAACTACAACGTCAAATAAATAACAAAAAAACAATGTCAAATAAACAACAACAACAAGAACGTCAAATAAACAACAACAACAACGTCAAATAGACAACAACAACAAAAACAATAACAACAACAACAACAACAACGTCAAATAAAAAACAACAACAACAACGACATCAACAACAACAAAAACGTCAAATAAATAACAACAACAACAACGTCAATAAAACCAATTACGTCAAATAAACAACAACAACAACAACATCAAATAAACAACAACAACAACTATGTCAACAGTAACAACATCAAATAAAAAACAACAACAACGTCAAATCAACAACAACAACTAAAACAACATCAAATAAACAACAACAACAACAACGTCAAATAAACAACAACAACAACAACGTCAAATAAACAACAACAACAATGTCAAATAAGCAATAACAACAACAACAACGTCAACAACAACAACGTCAAATAAACAACAACAACAACAACGTCAAATAAACAACAACAACAACAACGTCAAATAAACAACAACAACAACAATGTCAACAACAACAACGTCAAATAAAAAACAACAACAACGTCAAATAAACAACAACAACAACAACGTCAAATAAACAACAACAACAATGTCAAATAAACAACAACAACGTCAAATAAACAACAACAACAACGTCAAATAAATAACAACAATAACAACAACCTCAAATAAGCAACAAGAATAACAATAACAACAACAACTACAACAGCAATGTCAAATAACAAAAACAACGTCAAATAAACAACAATAACAACGTCAAATAAACAACAACAACAACGTCAAATAAACAATAACAACAACTACAACGTCAAATATATAACAACAACAACAATGTCAAATAAACAACAACAACAAGAACGTCAAATAAACAACAACAACAACGTCAAATAGACAACAACAACAACAACAATAACAACAACAACAACCTTAAATAAACAACAACAACAACAACGTCAAATAAAAAACAACAACAACAACAATAACAACAACAACAACGTTAAATAAACAACAACAACAACAACGTCAAATAAAAAACAACAACAACAACGGCATCAACAACAACAAAAATGTCAAATAAACAACAACAACAACAACAACGTCAATAACAACAATTACGTCAAATAAACAACAACAACAACATCAAATAAACAACAACAACAACTATGTCAACAGTAACAACGTCAAATAAAAAACAACAACAACGTCAAATCAACAACAACAACTAAAACAACATCAAATAAACAACAACAACAACAACGTCAAATAAACAACAACAACAACAACGTCAAATAAACAACAACAACAATGTCAAATAAGCAATAACAACAACAACAACGTCAACAACAACAACGTCAAATAAACAACAACAACAACAACGTCAAATAAACAACAACAACAACGTCAAATAAACAACAACAACAACAATGTCAACAACAACAACGTCAAATAAAAAACAACAACAACGTCAAATAAACAACAACAACAACGTCAAATAAACAACAACAACAATGTCAAATAAGCAACAACAACAACAACAACGTCAACAACAACAACGTCAAATAAACAACAACAACGTCAAATAAACAACAACAACAACGTCAAATAAATAACAACAACAATAACAATGTCAAATAAACAACAACAACAACAACACTGTCAACAACAACAACAATATAAAATAAACAACAACAACAACAATGTCCAATAAACAACAACAACAACAACGTCAAATAACAAAAACAACGTCAAATAAACAACAATAACAACGTCAAATAAACAACAACAACAACAATGTCAACAACAATAACGTCAAATAATCAACAACAACAACGTCAACAACACCAACAACTTCAAATAAACAACAACAACAATGTCAAATAAGCAATAACAACAACAACAACGTCAACAACAACAACGTCAAATAAACAACAACAACAACAACAACGTCAAATAAACAACAACAACAACGTCAAATAAACAACAACAACAACAATGTCAACAACAACAACGTCAAATAAAAAACAACAACGTCAAATAAACAACAACAACAACAACGTCAAATAAAGAACAACAACAATGTCAAATAAGCAACAACAACAACAACAACGTCAACAACAACAACGTCAAATAAACAACAACAACAACGTCAAATAAACAACAACAACAACGTCAAATAAATAACAACAACAATAACAATGTCAAATAAACAACAACAACAACAACACTGTCAACAACAACAACAATATAAAATAAACAACAACAACAACAATGTCCAATAAACAACAACAACAACAACGTCAAATAACAAAAACAACGTCAAATAAACAACAATAACAACGTCAAATAAACAACAACAACAACAACAGCAACTTCAAATAAAGAACAACAACTATGTCAACAACAACAACATCAAATAAACAACAACAACAACGTCAACAACACCAACAACTTCAAATAGACAACAACAACAACAACAACGTCAAATAAGCAACAACAACAACGTCAAATGAATAACAACAACAACAACGTCAAATAAACAACAACAATAACAACAACGTAAAATAAGCAACAACAATTACAACAATAACAAATACAACAACAACAACAACGTCAAATAAACAACAACAACAAAAACAACAACGTCAAATAAGCAACAACAATAACGTCAAATAAACAACAACAACAACGTCAAATGAATAACAACAACAAGAACGTCAAATAAACAACAACAATAACAGCAACGTCAAATAAGCAACAACAATTACAACAACAACAAATACAACAACAACAAAGACAACAACGTCAAATAAACAACAACAAAAACGTCAAATAAACTACAACAACGTCAAATAAACAACAACAACAACAACGTCAAATAAATAACAACAATAACAACAACCTCAAATAAGCAACAAGAATAACAATAACAACAACAACTACAACAGCAACGTCAAATAACAAAAACAACGTCAAATAAACAACAATAACAACGTCAAATAAACAACAACAACAACGTCAAATAAACAATAACAACAACTACAACGTCAAATAAATAACAACAACAACAATGTCAAATAAATAACAACAACAAGAATGTCAAATAAACAACAACAACAACGTCAAATAGACAACAAAAACAACAACAATAACAACAACAACAACGTTAAATAAACAACAACAACAACAACAACGTCAAATAAAAAACAACAACAACAACGACATCAACAACAACAAAAACGTCAAATAAACAACAACAACAACAACAACGTCAATAACAACAATTACGTCAAATAAACAACCACAACAACAACATGAAATAAACAACAACAACAACTATGTCAACAGTAACAACGTCAAATAAAAAACAACAAAACGTCAAATCAACAACAACAACTAAAACAACATCAAATAAACAACAACAACAACAACGTCAAATAAACAACAACAACAACAACGTCAAATAAACAACAACAACAATGTCAAATAAGCAATAACAACAACAACAACGTCAACAACAACAACGTCAAATAAACAACAACAACAACAACGTCAAATAAACAACAACAACAACGTCAAATAAACAACAACAACAACAATGTCAACAACAACAACGTCAAATAAAAAACAACAACGTCAAATAAACAACAACAACAACAACGTCAAATAAACAACAACAACAATGTCAAATAAGCAACAACAACAACAACAACGTAAACAACAACAACGTCAAATAAACAACAAAAACAACGTCAAATAAACAACAACAACAACGTCAAATAAATAACAACAACAACAACAATGTCAAATAAACAACAACAACAACAACATCGTCAACAACAACAACAATATAAAATAAACAACAACAACAACAATGTCCAATAAACAACAACAACAACAATGTCCAATAAACAACAACAACAACAACGTCAAATAACAAAAACAACGTCAAATAAACAACAATAACAACGTCAAATAAACAACAACAACAACAACAACAACAACTTCAAATAAAGAACAACAACTATGTCAACAACAACAACATCAAATAAACAACAACAACAACGTCAACAACACCAACAACTTCAAATAGACAACAACAACAACAACAATGTCAAATAAGCAACAACAACGTCAAATGAATAACAACAACAACAACATCAAATAAACAACAACAATAACAACAACGTCAAATAAGCAACAACAATTACAACAATAACAAATACAACAACAACAACGTCAAATAAACAACAACAACAACGTCAAATAAACAACAACAACAACGTCAAATAAGCAACAACAAAAACGTCAAATAAACAACAACAACAACGTCAAATGAATAACAACAACAAGAACGTCAAATAAACAACAACAATAACAACAACGTCAAATAAGCAACAACAATTACAACAATAACAAATACAACAACAACAACGTCAAATAAACAACAACAACATCAACGTCAAATAAGCAACAACAACAACGTCAAATAAACAACAACAACAACAATGTCAAATAATTGCAACAATAACAACAACGTCTAATAAACAACAACAACAACAACGTCAAATGAAATACAACAACAACAACGTCAAATAACAAAAACAACGTCAAATAAACAATAATAACAACGTCAAATAAACAACAACAACAACAACAACGTCAAATAAACAATAACAACAACAACAATGTCAAATAAATAACAACAACAACATCAAATAAACAACAACAACAACAACGTCCAATAAACAACAACAACAACAACAATGTCAAATAAACAACAACAACAACAACAATAACGTTAAATAAACAACAACAACAACGTCAAATAAAAAACAACAACAACATCAACAACAACAAAAACGTCAAATAAACAACAACAACAACAACGTCAATAAGAACAACTATGTCAAATATACAACAACAACGTCAAATAAACAACAACAACAACAACAATGTCAATATCAACAACGTCAAATAAAAAACAACAACAACGTCAAATAAACAACAACAACTAAAACAACATCAAATAAACAACAACAACAACAACGTCAAATAAACAACAACAACAACGTCAACAACAACAACAACAACAATAATGTCAAATAAATAACAACAACAACAACGTCAAATAAACAACATCAACAACAACGTCAAATAAACAACAACAACAACAACAACAACGTCAAATAAACAACAACAACAACAACAACAACGTCAAATAAACAATAACAACACCAACAATAACAACAACAAAAACAACAACAACAACAACAACAACATCAAATAAACAACAAAAACAATAACAACAAAGTCAACAACATTAACAACGTCAAATAAACAACAACAACAACGTCGTCAAATAAACAACAACAACAACAACAACGTCATCAACAACAACAACGTCAAATAAGAAACAACAACAACAACAACAATAACAACGTCAAATAAACAACAACAATAACGTCAAATAAACAACAACAACAACAACAACGAATACAACAATAACAACAACGTCAAATAACAACAACAACGTGAAATAAACAACAAAAACAACAACAACAACGTCAACAACATTAACAACGTCAAATAAACAACAACAACAACGTCAAATAAACAACAACAACAACGTCAACAACAACAATAACGTCAAATAAACAACAACAACAATGTCAAATAACAAAAACAACGTCAAATAAACAACAATAACAACGTCAAATAAACAACAACAACAACAACAACTTCAAATAAAGAACAACAACTATGTCAACAACAACAACATCAAATAAACAACAACAACAACGTCAACAACACAAACAACTTCAAATAGACAACAACAACAACAACATTGTCAAATAAGCAACAACAACGTCAAATGAATAACAACAACAACAACATCAAATAAACAACAACAATAACAACAACGTCAAATAAGCAACAACAATTACAACAATAACAAATACAACAATAACAACGTCAAATAAACAACAACAACAAAGTCAAATAAACAACAACAACAACGTCAAATAAGCAACAACAAAAACGTCAAATAAATAACAACAACAACGTCAAATGAATAACAACAACAAGAACGTCAAATAAACAACAACAATAACAACAACGTCAAATAAGCAACAACAATTACAACAATAACAAATACAACAACAACAACGTCAAATAAACAACAACAACATCAACGTCAAATAAGCAACAACAACAACGTCAAATAAACAACAACAACAACAACGTCAAATAATTGCAACAATAACAACAACGTCTAATAAACAACAACAACAACAACAACGTCAAATGAAATACAACAACAACAACGTCAAATAACAAAAACAACGTCAAATAAACAATAATAACAACGTCAAATAAACAACAACAACAACAACAACGTCAAATAAACAATAACAACAACAACAATGTCAAATAAATAACAACAACAACATCAAATAAACAACAACAACAACAACGTCCAATAAACAACAACAACAACAACAATGTCAAATAAACAACAACAACAACAACAATAACGTTAAATAAACAACAACAACAACGTCAAATAAAAAACAACAACAACATCAACAACAACAAAAACGTCAAATAAACAACAACAACAACAACGTCAATAAGAACAACTATGTCAAATATACAACAACAACGTCAAATAAACAACAACAACAACAACAATGTCAATATCAACAACGTCAAATAAAAAACAACAACAACGTCAAATAAACAACAACAACTAAAACAACATCAAATAAACAACAACAACAACAACGTCAAATAAACAACAACAACAACAACGTCAACAACAACAACAACAACAATAATGTCAAATAAATAACAACAACAACAACGTCAAATAAACAACATCAACAAAAACCTCAAATAAACAACAACAACAACCACAACAACGTCAAATAAACAACAACTACAACAACAACAACAACGTCAACTAAACAACAACAACACCAACAATAACAACAACAAAAACAACAACAACAAGAACAACAACATCAAATAAACAACAAAAACAATAACAACAAAGTCAACAACATTAACAACGTCAAATAAACAACAACAACAAGAACAACAACATCAAATAAACAACAAAAACAATAACAACAAAGTCAACAACATTAACAACGTCAAATAAACAACAACAACAACGTCATCAACAACAACAACGTCAAATAAGAAACAACAACAACAACAACAATAACAACGACAAATAAACAACAACAATAACGTCAAATAAACAACAACAACAACAACAACAAATACAACAATAACAACAACGTCAAATAACAACAACAACGTGAAATAAACAACAAAAACAACAACAACAACGTCAACAACATTAACAACGTCAAATAAACAACAACAACAACGTCAACAACAACAATAACGTCAAATAAACAACAACAACAACGTCAAATAAACAACAACAACGACAACAACAACGTCAAATAAACAACAGCAACAACAACATCAAATAAACAACAACAACAACAACAACGTCAAATAAGCAACAACAACAACAACAACAACAACAATAACAACAAATACAACAACAACAACAATAACGTCAAATAATAAAAACAACGTCAAATAAACAATAATAACAAAGTCAAATAAACAACAACAACAACGTCTAATAAACAACAACAACAACAACAACGTCAAATAAATAACAACAAGAACAACAACGTTAAATAAACAACAACAACAACAACATAAAATAAACAACAACAACAACAACGTCAAATAAACAACAACGTCAAATAAACAATAACAACAACAATAACAATAACAAAAACAACAACGTCAAATAAACCACAACAACAACAACGTCAAATAAACAACAATAACAACAACATCAACAACAAGAAAATCGTCAAGTAAACAAACAACAACAACAACAACAACAACAAAAACGTCAACAACAATAACTACGTCAAATAAACAACAACAACAACGTCAAATAAACAACAATAAAAACAACAATCACTTACAACAACAACAAGAACAACAACGTCAACAACAATAACTACGTCAAATAAACAACAACAACAACATCAAATAAACTACAACAACAACAACAACAATCACTAACAACAACAACAACAACGCCAAATAAACAACAAAAACAACAACAATGTCAACAACATTAACAACGTCAAAAAAACAACACAACAACAACAACGTCAAATAAACAACAACAACGTCAAATAAACAACAACAACAACGTCAAATAAATAACAACAACAACGTCAAATAAACAACAACAACAACGCTAAATAAACAACAACAACAACAACAACAACAACAACGTCAAATGAATAACAACAACAACAAAAACGTCGAATAAACAACAACAATAACAACAACGTCAAATAAACAACAACAATAACAACAACAACAAATACAACAACAACAACAACGTCAAATAAACAACAACAACAACAACGTCAAATAAACAACAACAACGTCAAATAAACAACAACAACAACGTCAAATAAATAGCAACAATAACAACAACGTCAAATAAGCAACAACAACAACAACAACAAATACAACAACAACAACGTCAAATAACAAAAACAACATCAAATAAACCACAATAACAACGTCAAATAAACAGCAACAACAACAACAACGTCAAATAAACAATAACAACAACAAAAACGTCAAATAAATAACAACAACAACAAAAACGTCAAATAAATAACAACAACAACAACATCAAATAAATAACAACAACAACAACGTCAAATAAACAACATCAACAACAACGTCAAATAAACAACAACAACAACAACAACGTCAAATAAACAACAACAACAACAATGTCAAATAAAAAACAACAACAACGTCAACAACAACAACAACAAAAACGTCAAATAAACAACAACAACAACAACAACAACGTCAATAACAACAACTACGTCAAATAAACAACAACAACAACAATGTCAATAACAACAACGTCAAATAAAAAACAACAACAACGTCAAATAAACGGCAACAACTAAAACAATATCAAATAAACAACAATAACAACAACAACAACAACGTCAAATAAAAAACAACAACAACAACGTCAAATAAACAACAACAACAACAATGTCAAATAAGCAACAACAACAACAACAACGTCAAATAAATAACAACAACAACAACGTCAAATAAATAACAACAATAACAACAACCTCAAATAAGCAACAAGAACAACAATAACAACAACAAATACAACAACAAATACAACAGCAACGTCAAATAAACAATAATAACAACGTCAAATAAACAACAACAACAACAACGTCAAATAAACAATAACAACAACTACAACGTCAAATAAATAACAACAACAACAATGTCAAATAAACAACAACAACAACAACGTCAAATAAACAACAACAACAACGTCAAATAAACAACAACAACAACAACAATAACAACAACATCAACGTTAAATAAACAACAACAACAACAACGTCAAATAAAAAACAACAACAACAACGGCATCAACAACAACAAAAATGTCAAATAAACAACAACAACAACAACGTCAATAACAACAACAACGTCAAATAAACAACAACAACAACAACGTCAAATAATTGCAACAATAACAACAACGTCTAATAAACAACAACAACAACAACAACGTCAAATGAAATACAACAACAACAACAACGTCAAATAACAAAAACAACGTCAAATAAACAATAATAACAACGTCAAATAAACAACAACAACAACAACAACGTCAAATAAACAATAACAACAACAACAATGTCAAATAAATAACAACAACAACATCAAATAAACAACAACAACAACAACGTCCAATAAACAACAACAACAACAATGTCAAATAAACAACAACAACAACAACAATAACGTTAAATAAACAACAACAACAACGTCAAATAAAAAACAACAACAACATCAACAACAACAAAAACGTCAAATAAACAACAACAACAACGTCAATAAGAACAACTATGTCAAATATACAACAACAACGTCAAATAAACAACAACAACAACAACAATGTCAATATCAACAACGTCAAATAAAAAACAACAACAACGTCAAATAAACAACAACAACTAAAACAACATCAAATAAACAACAACAACAACAACGTCAAATATACAACAACAACAACAACGTCAACAACAACAACAACAATAATGTCAAATAAATAACAACAACAACAACGTCAAATAAACAACATCAACAACAACGTCAAATAAACAACAACAACAACAACAACAACGTCAAATAAACAACAACAACAACAACAACAACAACGTCAAATAAACAATAACAACACCAACAATAACAACAACAAAAACAACAACAACAACAACAACATCAAATAAACAACAAAAACAATAACAACAAAGTCAACAACATTAACAACGTCAAATAAACAACAACAACAACGTCGTCAAATAAACAACAACAACAACAACGTCATCAACAACAACAACGTCAAATAAGAAACAACAACAACAACAACAACAACAATAACAACGTCAAATAAACAACAACAATAACGTCAAATAAACAACAACAACAACAACGAATACAACAATAACAACAACGTCAAATAACAACAACAACGTGAAATAAACAACAAAAACAACAACAACAACGTCAACAACATTAACAACGTCAAATAAACAACAACAACAACGTCAAATAAACAACAACAACAACGTCAACAACAACAATAACGTCAAATAAACAACAACAACAACAACGTCAAATAACAAAAACAACGTCAAATAAACAACAATAACAACGTCAAATAAACAACAACAACAACAACAACAACAACAACTTCAAATAAAGAACAACAACTATGTCAACAACAACAACATCAAATAAACAACAACAACAACGTCAACAACACCAACAACTTCAAATAGACAACAACAACAACAACAATGTCAAATAAGCAACAACAACGTCAAATGAATAACAACAACAACAACATCAAATAAACAACAACAATAACAACAACGTCAAATAAGCAACAACAATTACAACAATAACAAATACAACAACAACAACGTCAAATAAACAACAACAACAAAAACGTCAAATAAACAACAACAACAACGTCAAATAAGCAACAACAAAAACGTCAAATAAACAACAACAACAACGTCAAATGAATAACAACAACAAGAACGTAAAATAAACAACAACAATAACAACAACGTCAAATAAGCAACAACAATTACAACAATAACAAATACAACAACAACAACGTCAAATAAACAACAACAACAACAACGTCAAATAAGCAACAACAACAACGTCAAATAAACAACAACAACAACAACGTCAAATAATTGCAACAATAACAACAACGTCTAATAAACAACAACAACAACAACAACAACGTCAAATGAAATACAACAACAACAACGTCAAATAACAAAAACAACGTCAAATAAACAATAATAACAACGTCAAATAAACAACAACAACAACAACAACGTCAAATAAACAATAACAACAACAACAATGTCAAATAAATAACAACAACAACATCAAATAAACAACAACAACAACAACGTCCAATAAACAACAACAACAACAACAATGTCAAATAAACAACAACAACAACAACAATAACGTTAAATAAACAACAACAACAACAACGTCAAATAAAAAACAACAACAACATCAACAACAACAAAAACGTCAAATAAACAA
Source organism: Vicia faba (assembly GCA_948472305.1). Taxonomy (NCBI): domain Eukaryota; kingdom Viridiplantae; phylum Streptophyta; class Magnoliopsida; order Fabales; family Fabaceae; genus Vicia; species Vicia faba. Next base: position 1,389,086,591 of record OX451735.1, on the reverse strand, counting down.
CAACAACAACAACGTCAATAAGAACAACTATGTCAAATATACAACAACAACGTCAAATAAACAACAACAACAACAACAATGTCAATATCAACAACGTCAAATAAAAAACAACAACAACGTCAAATAAACAACAACAACTAAAACAACATCAAATAAACAACAACAACAACAACGTCAAATAAACAACAACAACAACAACAACAACGTCAACAACAACAACAACAACAATAATGTCAAATAAATAACAACAACAACAACGTCAAATAAACAACATCAACAAAAACGTCAAATAAACAACAACAACAACAACAACAACGTCAAATAAACAACAACAACAACAACAACAACAACAACGTCAACTAAACAACAACAACACCAACAATAACAACAACAAAAACAACAACAACAACAACAACAACATCAAATAAACAACAAAAACAATAACAACAAAGTCAACAACATTAACAACGTCAAATAAACAACAACAACAACGTCATCAACAACAACAACGTCAAATAAGAAACAACAACAACAACAACAACAATAACAACGTCAAATAAACAACAACAACAACGAATACAACAATAACAACAACGTCAAATAAAAACAACAACGTGAAATAAACAACAAAAACAACAACAACAATGTCAACAACATTAACAACGTCAAATAAACAACAACAACAACGTCAAATAAACAACAACAACAACGTCAACAACAACAATAACGTCAAATAAACAACAACAACAACGTCAAATAAACAACAACAACGACAACAACAACGTCAAATAAACAACAGCAACAACAACATCAAATAAACAGCAACAACAACAACAACATCAAATAAGCAACAACAACAACAACAACAATAATAACAAATACAACAACAACAACAATAACGTCAAATAATAAAAACAACGTCAAATAAACAATAATAACAAAGTCAAATAAACAACAACAACAACGTCTAATAAACAACAACAACAACAACAACGTCAAATAAATAACAACAAGAACAACAACGTTAAATAAACAACAACAACAACAACATAAAATAAACAACAACAACAACGTCAAATAAACAACAACGTCAAATAAACAATAACAACAACAATAACAATAACAAAAACAACAACGTCAAATAAACCACAACAACAACAACGTCAAATAAACAACAATAACAACAACGTCAACAACAAGAAAATCGTCAAGTAAACAAACAACAACAACAACAACAACAACAACAACGTCAACAACAATAACTACGTCAAATAAACAACAATAACAACGTCAAATAAACAACAACAACAACAACAACAATCACTGACAACAACAACAAGAACAACAACGTCAACAACAATAACTACGTCAAATAAACAACAACAACAACATCAAATAAACTACAACAACAACAACAACAATCACTAACAACAACAACAACAACAACGCCAAATAAACAACAAAAACAACAACAATGTCAACAACATTAACAACGTCAAAAAAACAACACGACAACAACAACGTCAAATAAACAACAACAACGTCAAATAAACAACAACAACAACGTCAAATAAATAACAACAACAACGTCAAATAAACAACAACAACAACGCTAAATAAACAACAACAACAACAACAACAACAACAACGTCAAATGAATAACAACAACAACAAAAACGTCGAATAAACAACAACAATAACAACAACGTCAAATAAACAACAACAATAACAACAACAACAAATACAACAACAACAACAACGTCAAATAAACAACAACAACAACAACAACGTCAAATAAACAACAACAACGTCAAATAAACAACAACAACAACGTCAAATAAATAGCAACAATAACAACAACGTCAAATAAGCAACAACAACAACAACAACAAATACAACAACAACAACGTCAAATAACAAAAACAACGTCAAATAAACCACAATAACAACGTCAAATAAACAGCAACAACAACAACAACGTCAAATAAACAATAACAACAACAAAAACGTCAAATAAATAACAACAACAACAACATCAAATAAATAACAACAACAACAACGTCAAATAAACAACAACAACAACAACGTCAAATAGACAACAACAACAACAACGTCAAATAAACAACAACAACAACAATGTCAAATAAAAAACAACAACAACGTCAACAACAACAACAACAAAAACGTCAAATAAACAACAACAACAACAACAACGTCAATAACAACAACTACGTCAAATAAACAACAACAACAACAACAATGTCAATAACAACAACGTCAAATAAAAAACAACAACAACGTCAAATAAACGGCAACAACTAAAACAATATCAAATAAACAACAACAACAACAACAACAACAACGTCAACAACAATAACTACGTCAAATAAACAACAATAACAACGTCAAATAAACAACAACAACAACAACAATCACTGACAACAACAACAAGAACAACAACGTCAACAACAATAACTACGTCAAATAAACAACAACAACAACATCAAATAAACTACAACAACAACAACAACAATCACTAACAACAACAACAACAACAACGCCAAATAAACAACAAAAACAACAACAATGTCAACAACATTAACAACGTCAAAAAAACAACACAACAACAACAACGTCAAATAAACAACAACAACGTCAAATAAACAACAACAACAACGTCAAATAAATAACAACAACAACGTCAAATAAACAACAACAACAACGCTAAATAAACAACAACAACAACAACAACAACAACAACGTCAAATGAATAACAACAACAACAAAAACGTCGAATAAACAACAACAATAACAACAACGTCAAATAAACAACAACAATAACAACAACAACAAATACAACAACAACAACAACGTCAAATAAACAACAACAACAACAACAACGTCAAATAAACAACAACAACGTCAAATAAACAACAACAACAACGTCAAATAAATAGCAACAATAACAACAACGTCAAATAAGCAACAACAACAACAACAACAAATACAACAACAACAACGTCAAATAAATAGCAACAATAACAACAACGTCAAATAAGCAACAACAACAACAACAACAAATACAACAACAACAACGTCAAATAACAAAAACAACGTCAAATAAACCACAATAACAACGTCAAATAAACAGCAACAACAACAACAACGTCAAATAAACAATAACAACAACAAAAACGTCAAATAAATAACAACAACAACAACATCAAATAAATAACAACAACAACAACGTCAAATAAACAACAACAACAACAACGTCAAATAGACAACAACAACAACAACGTCAAATAAACAACAACAACAACAATGTCAAATAAAAAACAACAACAACGTCAACAACAACAACAACAAAAACGTCAAATAAACAACAACAACAACAACAACGTCAATAACAACAACTACGTCAAATAAACAACAACAACAACAATGTCAATAACAACAACGTCAAATAAAAAACAACAACAACGTCAAATAAACGGCAACAACTAAAACAATATCAAATAAACAACAACAACAACAACAACAACAACAACGTCAAATAAAAAACAACAACAACAACGTCAAATAAACAACAACAACAACAATGTCAAATAAGCAACAACAACAACAACAACGTCAAATAAATAACAACAACAACAACGTCAAATAAATAACAACAATAACAACAACCTCAAATAAGCAACAAGAACAACAATAACAACAACAAATACAACAACAAATACAACAGCAACGTCAAATAAACAACAATAACAACGTCAAATAAACAACAACAACAACAACAACGTCAAATAAACAATAACAACAACTACAACGTCAAATAAATAACAACAACAACAATGTCAAATAAACAACAACAACAACAACGTCAAATAAACAACAACAACAACGTCAAATAAACAACAACAACAACAACAATAACAACGTCAAATCAACAACAACAACTAAAACAATATTAAATAAACAACAACAACAACAACAACGTCAAATAAACAACAACAACAACAACGTCAAATAAACAAAAACAACAATGTCAAATAAGCAATAACAACAACAACAACGTCAAATAAACAACAACAACAACAATGTCAACAACAACAACGTCAGATAAAAAACAACAACAACGTCAAATAAACAACAACAACAACAACAATGTCAAATAAACAACAACAACAACAACAACGTCAACAACAACAACAATATAAAATAAACAACAACAACAACAATGTCCAATAAACAACAACAACAACAACGTCAAACAAAAAAAACAACGTCAAATAAACAACAATAACAACGTCAAATAAACAACAATAACAACAACAACAACTTCAAATAAAGAACAACAACTATGTCAACAACAACAACAACATCAAATAAACAACAACAACAACGTCAACAACACCAACAACTTCAAATAGACAACAACAACAACAACAACGTCAAATGAATAACAACAACAACGTCAAATAAACAACAACAATAACAACAACGTCAAATAAACAACAACAATTACAACAATAACAAATACAACAACAACAACAACGTCAAATAAACAACAACAACAACAACGTCAAATAAGCAACAACAACAACGTAAAATAAACAACAACAACAACGTCAAATGAATAACAACAACAAGAACCTCAAATAAACAACAACAATTACAACAACTTCAAATAAGCAACATTAATTACAACAACAACAAATACAACAACAACAACAACAACGTCAAATAAACAACAACAACAACAACGTCAAATAAGCAACAACAACAACGTCAAATAAACAACAACAACAACAACAACGTCAAATAATTGCAACAATAACAACAACGTCTAATAAACCACAACAACAACAACGTCAAATGAAATACAACAACAACAACGTCAAATAACAAAAACAACGTCAAATAAACAACGATAACAACGTCAAATAAACAATAACAACAACAACAACAACGTCAAATAAATAACAACAACAACAACGTCAAATAAATAACAACAACAACAACGTCAAATAAACAACAACAACAACAACGTCAAATAAACAACAACAACAACGTCAAATAAACAACAACAACAACAACAACAATAACAACAACAACAACTTCAAATAAACAACAACAACAACAACAATGTCAAATAAAAAACAACAACAACGTCAACAACAACAACAACAAAAACGTCAAATAAACAACAACAACAACAACGTCAATAACAAGAACTATGTCAAATAAACAACAACAACAACAATGTCAACAACAACAACGTCAAATAAAAAACAACAACAACGTCAAATAAACAGCAACAACTAAAACAATATCAAATAAACAACAACAACAACAACAACAACAACAACAACGTCAAATAAACAACAACAACAACAACGTCAAATAAACAACAACAACAATGTCAAATAAGCAATAACAACAACAACAACGTCAAATAAACAACAACAACAACAACGTCAAATAAATAACAACAACAACAACGTCAAATAAATAACAACAATAACAACAACCTCAAATAAGCAACAAGAACAACAATAACAACAACAAATACAACAACAAATACAACAGCAACGTCAAATAAACAACAATAACAACGTCAAATAAACAACAACAACAACAACGTCAAATAAACAATAACAACAACTACAACGTCAAATAAATAACAACAACAACAATGTCAAATAAACAACAACAACAACAACGTCAAATAAACAACAACAACAACGTCAAATAAACAACAACAACAACAATAACAACGTCAAATCAACAACAACAACTAAAACAATATTAAATAAACAACAACAACAACAACAACGTCAAATAAACAACAACAACAACAACGTCAAATAAACAAAAACAACAATGTCAAATAAGCAATAACAACAACAACAACGTCAAATAAACAACAACAACAACAATGTCAACAACAACAACGTCAGATAAAAAACAACAACAACGTCAAATAAACAACAACAACAACAACGTCAAATAAACAACAACAACAATGTCAAATAAGCAACAACAACAACAACGTCAACAACAACAACGTCAAATAAACAACAACAACAACGTCAAATAAATAACAACAACAACGTCAAATAAATAACAACAACAACAACAATGTCAAATAAACAACAACAACAACAACAACGTCAACAACAACAACAATATAAAATAAACAACAACAACAACAATGTCCAATAAACAACAACAACAACAACGTCAAACAAAAAAAACAACGTCAAATAAACAACAATAACAACGTCAAATAAACAACAATAACAACAACAACAACTTCAAATAAAGAACAACAACTATGTCAACAACAACAACAACATCAAATAAACAACAACAACAACGTCAACAACACCAACAACTTCAAATAGACAACAACAACAACAACAACGTCAAATGAATAACAACAACAACGTCAAATAAACAACAACAATAACAACAACGTCAAATAAACAACAACAATTACAACAATAACAAATACAACAACAACAACAACGTCAAATAAACAACAACAACAACAACGTCAAATAAGCAACAACAACAACGTAAAATAAACAACAACAACAACGTCAAATGAATAACAACAACAAGAACCTCAAATAAACAACAACAATTACAACAACTTCAAATAAGCAACATTAATTACAACAACAACAAATACAACAACAACAACAACAACGTCAAATAAACAACAACAACAACAACGTCAAATAAGCAACAACAACAACGTCAAATAAACAACAACAACAACAACGTCAAATAATTGCAACAATAACAACAACGTCTAATAAACCACAACAACAACAACGTCAAATGAAATACAACAACAACAACGTCAAATAACAAAAACAACGTCAAATAAACAACGATAACAACGTCAAATAAACAATAACAACAACAACAACAACGTCAAATAAATAACAACAACAACAACGTCAAATAAATAACAACAACAACAACGTCAAATAAACAACAACAACAACAACGTCAAATAAACAACAACAACAACGTCAAATAAACAACAACAACAACAACAACAATAACAACAACAACAACTTCAAATAAACAACAACAACAACAACAATGTCAAATAAAAAACAACAACAACGTCAACAACAACAACAACAAAAACGTCAAATAAACAACAACAACAACAACGTCAATAACAAGAACTATGTCAAATAAACAACAACAACAACAATGTCAACAACAACAACGTCAAATAAAAAACAACAACAACGTCAAATAAACAGCAACAACTAAAACAATATCAAATAAACAACAACAACAACAACAACAACAACAACGTCAAATAAACAACAACAACAACAACGTCAAATAAACAACAACAACAATGTCAAATAAGCAATAACAACAACAACAACGTCAAATAAACAACAACAACAACAACGTCAAATAAATAACAACAACAACAACGTCAAATAAATAACAACAATAACAACAACCTCAAATAAGCAACAAGAACAACAATAACAACAACAAATACAACAACAAATACAACAGCAACGTCAAATAAACAACAATAACAACGTCAAATAAACAACAACAACAACAACAACGTCAAATAAACAATAACAACAACTACAACGTCAAATAAATAACAACAACAACAATGTCAAATAAACAACAACAACAACAACGTCAAATAAACAACAACAACAACGTCAAATAAACAACAACAACAACAACAATAACAACGTCAAATCAACAACAACAACTAAAACAATATTAAATAAACAACAACAACAACAACAACGTCAAATAAACAACAACAACAACAACGTCAAATAAACAAAAACAACAATGTCAAATAAGCAATAACAACAACAACAACGTCAAATAAACAACAACAACAACAATGTCAACAACAACAACGTCAGATAAAAAACAACAACAACGTCAAATAAACAACAACAACAACAACGTCAAATAAACAACAACAACAATGTCAAATAAGCAACAACAACAACAACGTCAACAACAACAACGTCAAATAAACAACAACAACAACGTCAAATAAATAACAACAACAACGTCAAATAAATAACAACAACAACAACAATGTCAAATAAACAACAACAACAACAACAACGTCAACAACAACAACAATATAAAATAAACAACAACAACAACAATGTCCAATAAACAACAACAACAACAACGTCAAACAAAAAAAACAACGTCAAATAAACAACAATAACAACGTCAAATAAACAACAATAACAACAACAACAACTTCAAATAAAGAACAACAACTATGTCAACAACAACAACAACATCAAATAAACAACAACAACAACGTCAACAACACCAACAACTTCAAATAGACAACAACAACAACAACAACGTCAAATGAATAACAACAACAACGTCAAATAAACAACAACAATAACAACAACGTCAAATAAACAACAACAATTACAACAATAACAAATACAACAACAACAACAACGTCAAATAAACAACAACAACAACAACGTCAAATAACAACAACAACAACGTAAAATAAACAACAACAACAACGTCAAATGAATAACAACAACAAGAACCTCAAATAAACAACAACAATTACAACAACTTCAAATAAGCAACATTAATTACAACAACAACAAATACAACAACAACAACAACAACGTCAAATAAACAACAACAACAACAACGTCAAATAAGCAACAACAACAACGTCAAATAAACAACAACAACAACAACAACGTCAAATAATTGCAACAATAACAACAACGTCTAATAAACCACAACAACAACAACGTCAAATGAAATACAACAACAACAACGTCAAATAACAAAAACAACGTCAAATAAACAACGATAACAACGTCAAATAAACAATAACAACAACAACAACAACGTCAAATAAATAACAACAACAACAACGTCAAATAAATAACAACAACAACAACGTCAAATAAACAACAGAAACAACAACGTCAAATAAACAACAACAACAACGTCAAATAAACAACAACAACAACAACAACAATAACAACAACAACAACTTCAAATAAACAACAACAACAACAACAACAATGTCAAATAAAAAACAACAACAACGTCAACAACAACAACAACAAAAACGTCAAATAAACAACAACAACAACAACGTCAATAACAAGAACTATGTCAAATAAACAACAACAACAACAATGTCAACAACAACAACGTCAAATAAAAAACAACAACAACGTCAAATAAACAGCAACAACTAAAACAATATCAAATAAACAACAACAACAACAACAACAACAACAACAACGTCAAATAAACAACAACAACAACAACGTCAAATAAACAACAACAACAATGTCAAATAAGCAATAACAACAACAACAACGTCAAATAAACAACAACAACAACAACGTCAAATAAATAACAACAACAACAACGTCAAATAAATAACAACAATAACAACAACCTCAAATAAGCAACAAGAACAACAATAACAACAACAAATACAACAACAAATACAACAGCAACGTCAAATAAACAACAATAACAACGTCAAATAAACAACAACAACAACAACGTCAAATAAACAATAACAACAACTACAACGTCAAATAAATAACAACAACAACAATGTCAAATAAACAACAACAACAACAACGTCAAATAAACAACAACAACAACGTCAAATAAACAACAACAACAACAATAACAACGTCAAATCAACAACAACAACTAAAACAATATTAAATAAACAACAACAACAACAACAACGTCAAATAAACAACAACAACAACAACGTCAAATAAACAAAAACAACAATGTCAAATAAGCAATAACAACAACAACAACGTCAAATAAACAACAACAACAACAATGTCAACAACAACAACGTCAGATAAAAAACAACAACAACGTCAAATAAACAACAACAACAACAACGTCAAATAAACAACAACAACAATGTCAAATAAGCAACAACAACAACAACGTCAACAACAACAACGTCAAATAAACAACAACAACAACGTCAAATAAATAACAACAACAACGTCAAATAAATAACAACAACAACAACAATGTCAAATAAACAACAACAACAACAACAACGTCAACAACAACAACAATATAAAATAAACAACAACAACAACAATGTCCAATAAACAACAACAACAACAACGTCAAACAAAAAAAACAACGTCAAATAAACAACAATAACAACGTCAAATAAACAACAATAACAACAACAACAACTTCAAATAAAGAACAACAACTATGTCAACAACAACAACAACATCAAATAAACAACAACAACAACGTCAACAACACCAACAACTTCAAATAGACAACAACAACAACAACAACGTCAAATGAATAACAACAACAACGTCAAATAAACAACAACAATAACAACAACGTCAAATAAACAACAACAATTACAACAATAACAAATACAACAACAACAACAACGTCAAATAAACAACAACAACAACAACGTCAAATAAGCAACAACAACAACGTAAAATAAACAACAACAACAACGTCAAATGAATAACAACAACAAGAACCTCAAATAAACAACAACAATTACAACAACTTCAAATAAGCAACATTAATTACAACAACAACAAATACAACAACAACAACAACAACGTCAAATAAACAACAACAACAACAACGTCAAATAAGCAACAACAACAACGTCAAATAAACAACAACAACAACAACGTCAAATAATTGCAACAATAACAACAACGTCTAATAAACCACAACAACAACAACGTCAAATGAAATACAACAACAACAACGTCAAATAACAAAAACAACGTCAAATAAACAACGATAACAACGTCAAATAAACAATAACAACAACAACAACAACGTCAAATAAATAACAACAACAACAACGTCAAATAAATAACAACAACAACAACGTCAAATAAACAACAACAACAACAACGTCAAATAAACAACAACAACAACGTCAAATAAACAACAACAACAACAACAACAATAACAACAACAACAACTTCAAATAAACAACAACAACAACAACAATGTCAAATAAAAAACAACAACAACGTCAACAACAACAACAACAAAAACGTCAAATAAACAACAACAACAACAACGTCAATAACAAGAACTATGTCAAATAAACAACAACAACAACAATGTCAACAACAACAACGTCAAATAAAAAACAACAACAACGTCAAATAAACAGCAACAACTAAAACAATATCAAATAAACAACAACAACAACAACAACAACAACAACGTCAAATAAACAACAACAACAACAACGTCAAATAAACAACAACAACAATGTCAAATAAGCAATAACAACAACAACAACGTCAAATAAACAACAACAACAACAACGTCAAATAAATAACAACAACAACAACGTCAAATAAATAACAACAATAACAACAACCTCAAATAAGCAACAAGAACAACAATAACAACAACAAATACAACAACAAATACAACAGCAACGTCAAATAAACAACAATAACAACGTCAAATAAACAACAACAACAACAACAACGTCAAATAAACAATAACAACAACTACAACGTCAAATAAATAACAACAACAACAATGTCAAATAAACAACAACAACAACAACGTCAAATAAACAACAACAACAACGTCAAATAAACAACAACAACAACAACAATAACAACGTCAAATCAACAACAACAACTAAAACAATATTAAATAAACAACAACAACAACAACAACGTCAAATAAACAACAACAACAACAACGTCAAATAAACAAAAACAACAATGTCAAATAAGCAATAACAACAACAACAACGTCAAATAAACAACAACAACAACAATGTCAACAACAACAACGTCAGATAAAAAACAACAACAACGTCAAATAAACAACAACAACAACAACGTCAAATAAACAACAACAACAATGTCAAATAAGCAACAACAACAACAACGTCAACAACAACAACGTCAAATAAACAACAACAACAACGTCAAATAAATAACAACAACAACGTCAAATAAATAACAACAACAACAACAATGTCAAATAAACAACAACAACAACAACAACGTCAACAACAACAACAATATAAAATAAACAACAACAACAACAATGTCCAATAAACAACAACAACAACAACGTCAAACAAAAAAAACAACGTCAAATAAACAACAATAACAACGTCAAATAAACAACAATAACAACAACAACAACTTCAAATAAAGAACAACAACTATGTCAACAACAACAACAACATCAAATAAACAACAACAACAACGTCAACAACACCAACAACTTCAAATAGACAACAACAACAACAACAACGTCAAATGAATAACAACAACAACGTCAAATAAACAACAACAATAACAACAACGTCAAATAAACAACAACAATTACAACAATAACAAATACAACAACAACAACAACGTCAAATAAACAACAACAACAACAACGTCAAATAACAACAACAACAACGTAAAATAAACAACAACAACAACGTCAAATGAATAACAACAACAAGAACCTCAAATAAACAACAACAATTACAACAACTTCAAATAAGCAACATTAATTACAACAACAACAAATACAACAACAACAACAACAACGTCAAATAAACAACAACAACAACAACGTCAAATAAGCAACAACAACAACGTCAAATAAACAACAACAACAACAACAACGTCAAATAATTGCAACAATAACAACAACGTCTAATAAACCACAACAACAACAACGTCAAATGAAATACAACAACAACAACGTCAAATAACAAAAACAACGTCAAATAAACAACGATAACAACGTCAAATAAACAATAACAACAACAACAACAACGTCAAATAAATAACAACAACAACAACGTCAAATAAATAACAACAACAACAACGTCAAATAAACAACAGAAACAACAACGTCAAATAAACAACAACAACAACGTCAAATAAACAACAACAACAACAACAACAATAACAACAACAACAACTTCAAATAAACAACAACAACAACAACAACAATGTCAAATAAAAAACAACAACAACGTCAACAACAACAACAACAAAAACGTCAAATAAACAACAACAACAACAACGTCAATAACAAGAACTATGTCAAATAAACAACAACAACAACAATGTCAACAACAACAACGTCAAATAAAAAACAACAACAACGTCAAATAAACAGCAACAACTAAAACAATATCAAATAAACAACAACAACAACAACAACAACAACAACGTCAAATAAACAACAACAACAACAACGTCAAATAAACAACAACAACAATGTCAAATAAGCAATAACAACAACAACAACGTCAAATAAACAACAACAACAACAACGTCAAATAAATAACAACAATAACAACAACCTCAAATAAGCAACAAGAACAACAATAACAACAACAAATACAACAACAACTACAACAATAACGTCAAATAACAAAAACAACGTCAAATAAACAACAATAACAACGTCAAATAAATAACAACAACAACAATGTCAAATAAACAACAACAACAACAACATAAAATAAACAACAACAACAACAACGTCAAATAAACAACAACGTCAAATAAACAATAACAACAACAATAACAATAACAATAACAACAACGTCAAATAAACCACAACAACAACAACGTCAAATAAACAACAATAACAACAACATCAACAACAAGAAAATCGTCAAGTAAACAAACAACAACAACAACAACAACAACGTCAACAACAATAACTACGTCAAATAAACAACAACAACAATGTCAAATAAACAACAACAACAACAATCACTGACAACAACAACAAGAACAACAACGTCAACAACAATAACTACATCAAATAAACAACAACAACAACATCAAATAAACTACAACAACAACAACAACAATCACTAACAACAACAACAACAACGCCAAGTAAACAACAAAAACAACAACAATGTCAACAACAACAACAACGCCAAATAAACAACAAAAACAACAACAATGTCAACAACATTAACAACGTCAAAAAAACAACACAACAACAACAACGTCAAATAAACAACAACAACGTCAAATAAACAACAACAACAACGTCAAATAAATAACAACAACAACGTCAAATAAACAACAACAACATCGCTAAATAAACAACAACAACAACAACAACAACAACAACGTCAAATGAATAACAACAACAACAAAAACGTCGAAAAAACAACAACAATAACAACAACGTCAAATAAACAACAACAATAACAACAACAACAAATACAACAACAACAACAACGTCAAATAAACAACAACAACAACGTCAAATAAACAACAACAACAACGTCAAATAAATAGCAACAATAACAACAACGTCAAATAAGCAACAACAACAACAACAACAAATACAACAACAACAACGTCAAATAACAAAAACAACGTCAAATAAACCACAATAACAACGTCAAATAAACAGCAACAACAACAACAACATCAAATAAACAATAACAACAACAACAACGTCAAATAAATAACAACAACAACAACATCAAATAAATAACAACAACAACAACGTCAAATAAACAACAACAACAACAACGTCAAATAAACAACAACAACAACAACGTCAAATAAACAACAACAACAACAATGTCAAATAAAAAACAACAACAACGTCAACAACAACAACAACAAAAACGTCAAATAAACAACAACAACAACAACAACAACGTCAATAACAACAACTACGTCAAATAAACAACAACAACAACAATGTCAATAACAACAACGTCAAATAAAAAACAACAACAACGTCAAATAAACGGCAACAACTAAAACAATATCAAATAAACAACAACAACAACAACAACAACAACAACGTCAAATAAAAAACAACAACAACAACGTCAAATAAACAACAACAACAATGTCAAATAAGCAACAACAACAACAACGTCAAATTAATAACAACAACAACAACGTCAAATAAATAACAACAATAACAACAACCTCAAATAAGCAACAAGAACAACAATAACAACAACAAATACAACAGCAACGTCAAATAAACAACAATAACAACGTCAAATAAACAACAACAACAACAACGTCAAATAAACAATAACAACAACTACAACGTCAAATAAATAACAACAACAACAATGTCAAATAAACAACAACAACAACAACGTCAAATAAACAACAACAACAACGTCAAATAAACAACAACAACAACAATAACAACAACATCAACGTTAAATAAACAACAACAACAACAACGTCAAATAAAAAACAACAACAACAACGGCATCAACAACAACAAAAATGTCAAATAAACAACAACAACAACAACGTCAATAACAACAATTACGTCAAATAAACAACAACAACAACAACATCAAATAAACAACAACAACAACTATGTCAACAATAACAACGTCAAATAAAAAACAACAACAACGTCAAATCAACAACAACAACTAAAACAATATTAATTAAACAACAACAACAACAACAACGTCAAATAAACAACAACAACAACAATGTCAAATAAACAACAACAACAATGTCAAATAAGCAATAACAACAACAACAACGTCAAATAAACAACAACAACAACAACAACGTCAAAAAAACAACAACAACAACGTCAAATAAACAACAACAACAACAATGTCAACAACAACAACGTCAAATAAAAAACAACAACAACGTCAAATAAACAACAACAACAACGTCAAATAAACAACAACAACAATGTCAAATAAGCAACAACAACAACAACGTCAACAACAACAACGTCAAATAAACAACAACAACAACGTCAAATAAATAACAACAACAACGTCAAATAAATAACAACAACAACAACAATGTCAAATAAACAACAACAACAACAACACCGTCAACAACAACAACAATATAAAATAAACAACAACAACAACAATGTCCAATAAGCAACAACAACAACAACGTCAAATAACAAAAACAACGTCAAATAAACAACAATAACAACGTCAAATAAACAACAATAACAACAACAACAACTTCAAATAAAGAACAACAACTATGTCAACAACAACAACAACATCAAATAAACAACAACAACAACGTCAACAACACCAACAACTTCAAATAGACAACAACAACAACAACAACGTCAAATGAATAACAACAACAACAACGTCAAATAAACAACAACAATAACAACAACGTCAAATAAACAACAACAATTACAACAATAACAAATACAACAACAACAACAACGTCAAATAAACAACAACAACAACGTCAAATAAGCAACAACAACAACGTAAAATAAACAACAACAACAACGTCAAATGAATAACAACAACAAGAACCTCAAATAAACAACAACAATTACAACAACTTCAAATAAGCAACATTAATTACAACAACAACAAATACAACAACAACAACAACAACAACGTCAAATAAACAACAACAACAACGTCAAATAAGCAACAACAACAACGTCAAATAAACAACAACAACAACAACAACAACGTCAAATAATTGCAACAATAACAACAACGTCTAATAAACCACAACAACAACAACGTCAAATGAAATACAACAACAACAACGTCAAATAACAAAAACAACGTCAAATAAACAACTTTAACAACGTCAAATAAACAATAACAACAACAACAACAACGTCAAATAAATAACAACAACAACAACGTCAAATAAATAACAACAACAACAACGTCAAATAAACAACAACAACAACAACGTCAAATAAACAACAACAACAACGTCAAATAAACAACAACAACAACAACAACAATAACAACAACAACAACTTCAAATAAACAACAACAACAACAATGTCAAATAAAAAACAACAACAACGTCAACAACAACAACAACAACAAAAACGTCAAATAAACAACAACAACAACAACAACGTCAATAACAAGAACTATGTCAAATAAACAACAACAAAAATAATGTCAACAACAACAACGTCAAATAAAAAACAACAACAACGTCAAATAAACAGCAACAACTAAAACAATATCAAATAAACAACAACAACAACAACAACAACAACAACGTCAAATAAACAACAACAACAACAACGTCAAATAAACAACAACAACAATGTCAAATAAGCAATAACAACAACAACGTCAAATAAACAACAACAATAATGTCAAATAAGCAATAACAACAACAACAACGTCAAATAAACAACAACAACAACGTCAAATAAATAACAACAATAACAACAACCTCAAATAAGCAACAAGAACAACAATAACAACAACAAATACAACAACAACTACAACAACAACGTCAAATAACAAAAACAACGTCAAATAAACAACAATAACAACGTCAAATAAACAACAACAACAACAACGTCAAATAAACAATAACAACAACTACAACGTCAAATAAATAACAACAACAACAATGTCAAATAAACAACAACAACAACGTCAAATAAACAACAACAACAACGTCAAATAAACAACAACAACAACAACAACAATAACAACAACAACGTTAAATAAACAACAACAACAACAACGTCAAATAAAAAACAACAACAACAACGGCATCAACAACAACAAAAACGTCAAATAAACAACAACAACAACAACGTCAATAACAACAATTACGTCAAATAAACAACAACAACAACAACAACAACAAATAAACAACAACAACAACTATGTCAACAATAACAACGTCAAATAAAAAACCACAACAACGTCAAATCAACAACAACAACTAAAACAACATCAAATAAACAACAACAACAACGTCAAATAAACAACAACAACAACAACAACAACGTCAAATAAACAACAACAACAATGTCAAAAAAGCAATAACAACAACAACAACGTCAACAAGAACAACGTCAAATAAACAACAACAACAACAATGTCAAAAAAACAACAACAACAACGTCAAATAAACAACAACAACAACAATGTCAACAACAACAACGTCAAATAAAAAACAACAACAACGTCAAATAAACAACAACAACAACAACGTCAAATAAACAACAACAACAATGTCAAATAAGCAACAACAACAACAACAACGTCAACAACAACAACGTCAAATAAACAACAACAACAACGTCAAATAAACAACAACAACAACGTCAAATAAATAATAACAACAAAAACAATGTCAAATAAACAAAAACAACAACAACACCGTCAACAACAACAACAATATAAAATAAACAACAACAACAACAATGTCCAATAAACAACAACAATAACAACGTCAAATAACAAAAACAACGTCAAATAAACAACAATAACAACGTCAAATAAACAACAACAACAACAACAATAACAACAACTTCAAATAAAGAACAACAACTATGTCAACAACAACAACAACATCAAATAAACAACAACAACAACGTCAACAACACCAACAACTTCAAATAGACAACAACAACAACAACGTCAAATAAACAACAACAACAACGTCAAATGAATAACAACAACAACAACGTCAAATAAACAACAACAATAACAACAACGTCAAATAAGCAACAACAATTACAACAATAACAAATACAACAACAACAACAACGTCAAATAAACAACAACAACAACAACAATGTCAAATAAGCAACAACAACAACGTAAAATAAACAACAACAACAACATCAAATGAATAACAACAACAAGAACGTCAAATAAACAACAACAATAACAACAACTTCAAATAAGCAACAACAATTACAACAACAACAAATACAACAACAACAACAACGTCAAATAAACAACAACAACAACAACAACGTCAAATAAGCAACAACAACAACGTCAAATAAACAACAACAACAACAACAACGTGAAATAATTGCAACAATAACAACAACGTCTAATAAACCACAACAACAGCAACGTCAAATGAAATACAACAACAACAACGTCAAATAACAAAAACAACGTCAAATAAACAACAATAACAACGTCAAATAAACAACAACAACAACAACAACAACGTCATATAAACAATAACAACAACAACAACGTCAAATAAATAACAACAACAACATCAAATAAACAACAACAACAACAACGTTTAATAAACAACAACAACAACAACAATGTCAAATAAACAACAACAACAACAACAATAACGTTAAATAAACAACAACAACAACGTCAAATAAAAAACAACAACAACAACAACATCAACAACAACAAAAATGTCAAATAAACAACAACAACAACGTCAAGAAGAACAACTATGTCAAATATACAACAACAACGTCAAATAAACAACAACAACAACAACAATGTCAATATCAACAACGTCAAATAAAAAACAACAACAACGTCAAATAAACAACAACAACTAAAACAACATCAAATAAACAACAACAAGAACAACGTCAAATAAACGACAACAACACCAACAATAACAATAACAAAAACAACAACAACAACAACAACAACGTGAAATAAACAACAACGTCAAATAAACAACAACAACAATGTCAAATAAGCAATAACAATAACAACAACGTTAACAACAACAACGTCAAATAAACAACAACAACAACGTCAAATAAACAACAACAACAACGTCAAATAAACAACAACAACAACAATGTCAACAACAACAACGTCAAATAAAAAACAACAACAACGTCAAATAAACAACAACAACAACAACGTCAAATAAACAACAACAACAATGTCAAATAAGCAACAACAACAACAACAACAATGTCAACAACAACAACGTCAAATAAACAACAACAACAACGTCAAATAAACAACAACAACAACGTCAAATAAATAATAACAACAACAACAATGTCAAATAAACAACAACAACAACAACACCGTCAACAACAACAACAATATAAAATAAACAACAACAACAACAATGTCCAATAAACAACAACAACAACAACGTCAAATAACAAAAACAACGTCAAATAAACAACAATAACAACGTCAAATAAACAACAACAACAACAACAACTTCAAATAAAGAACAACAACTATGTCAACAACAACAACAACATCAAATAAACAACAACAACAACGTAAACAACACCAACAACTTCAAATAGACAACAACAACAACAACGTCAAATAAACAACAACAACAACGTCAAATGAATAACAACAACAACAACGTCAAATAAACAACAACAATAACAACAACGTCAAATAAGCAACAACAATTACAACAATAACAAATACAACAACAACAACGTCAAATAAACAACAACAACAACAACGTCAAATAAGCAACAACAACAACGTCAAATAAACAACAACAACAACGTCAAATGAATAACAACAAAAAGAACGTCAAATAAACAACAACAATAACAACAACGTCAAATAAGCAACTAAAATTACAACAACAACAAATACAACAACAACAACGTCAAATAAACAACAACAACAACAACAACGTCAAATAAGCAACAACAACAACGTCAAATAAACAACAACAACAACAACGTCAAATAATTGCAACAATAACAACAACGTCTAATAAACAACAACAACAACAACAACGTCAAATGAAATACAACAACAACAACGTCAAATAACAAAAACAACGTCAAATAAACAACAACAACAACAACAACAACAACGTCAAATAAACAATAACAACAACAACAACGTCAAATAAATAACAACAACAACATCAAATAAACAACAACAACAACAACGTCCAATAAACAACAACAACAACAACAATGTCAAATAAACAACAACAACAACAACAATAACGTTAAATAAACAACAACAACAACGTCAAATAAAAAACAACAACAACAACAACAACATCAACAACAACAAAAACATCAAATAAACAACAACAACAACAACGTCAATAAGAACAACTATGTCAAATATACAACAACAACGTCAAATAAACAACAACAATAACAACAATGTCAATATCAACAACGTCAAATAAAAAACAACAACAACGTCAAATAAACAACAACAACTAAAACAACATCAAATAAACAACAATAACAACAACGTCAAATAAACAACAACAACAACAACAACAACGTCAACAACAACAACAACAACAATGTCAAATAAATAACAACAACAACAACGTCAAATAAACAACATCAACAACAACATCAAAAAAACAACAACAACAACGCCAAATAAACAACAACAACAACAACAACGTCAAATAAACAACAACAACAACAACAACGTCAAATAAACAACAACGTCAAATAAGCAACAACAATTACAACAATAACAAATACAATAACAACAACAACAACGTCAAATAAACAACAACAACAACAACGTCAAATAAGCAACAACAACAACGTAAAATAAACAACAACAACAACGTCAAATGAATAACAACAACAAGAACCTCAAATAAACAACAACAATTACAACAACTTCAAATAAGCAACATTAATTACAACAACAACAAATACAACAACAACAACAACAACAACGTCAAATAAACAACAACAACAACAACGTCAAATAAGCAACAACAACAACGTCAAATAAACAACAACAACAACAACAACGTCAAATAATTGCAACAATAACAACAACGTCTAATAAACCACAACAACAACAACGTCAAATGAAATACAATAACAACAACGTCAAATAACAAAAACAACGTCAAATAAACAACGATAACAACGTCAAATAAACAATAACAACAACAACAACAACGTCAAATAAATAACAACAACAACGTCAAATAAATAACAACAACAACAACGTCAAATAAACAACAACAACAACAACGTCAAATAAACAACAACAACAACGTCAAATAAACAACAACAACAACAATAACAACAACAACAACTTCAAATAAACAACAACAACAACAACAACAATGTCAAATAAAAAACAACAACAACGTCAACAACAACAACAACAAAAACGTCAAATAAACAACAACAACAACAACAACAACGTCAATAACAACAACTATGTCAAATAAACAACAACAACAACAATGTCAACAACAACAACGTCAAATAAAAAACAACAACAACGTCAAATAAACAGCAACAACTAAAACAATATCAAATAAACAACAACAACAACAACAACAACAACGTCAAATAAACAACAACAACAACAACAACGTCAAATAAACAACAACAACAATGTCAAATAAGCAATAACAACAACAACAACGTCAAATAAACAACAACAACAACAACGTCAAATAAATAACAACAATAACAACAACCTCAAATAAGCAACAAGAACAACAATAACAACAACAAATACAACAACAACTACAACAACAACGTCAAATAACAAAAACAACGTCAAATAAACAACAATAACAACGTCAAATAAACAACAACAACAACAACGTCAAATGAACAATAACAATAACTACAACGTCAAATAAATAACAACAACAACAATGTCAAATAAACAACAACAACAACAACGTCAAATAAACAACAACAACAACGTCAAATAAACAACAACAACAACAACAATAACAACAACAACAACGTTAAATAAACAACAACAACAACGTCAAATAAAAAACAACAACAACAACGACATCAACAACAACAAAAACGTCAAATAAACAACAACAACAACAACGTCAATAACAACAATTACGTCAAATAAACAACAACAACAACAACAACAACAAATAAACAACAACAACAACTATGTCAACAATAACAACGTCAAATAAAAAACAACAACAACGTCAAATCAACAACAACAACTAAAACAACATCAAATAAACAACAACAACAACGTCAAATAAACAACAACAACAACAACAACGTCAAATAAACAACAACAACAATGTCAAAAAAGCAATAACAACAACAACAACGTCAACAACAACAACGTCAAATAAACAACAACAACAACAATGTCAAAAAAACAACAACAACAACGTTAAATAAACAACAACAACAACAACAATGTCAACAACAACAACGTCAAATAAAAAACAACAACAACGTCAAATAAACAACAACAACAACAACGTCAAATAAACAACAACAACAATGTCAAATAAGCAACAACAACAACAACAACGTCAACAACAACAACGTCAAATAAACAACAACAACAACAACGTCAAATAAATAATAACAACAAAAACAATGTCAAATAAACAACAACAACAACAACACCGTCAACAACAACAACAATATAAAATAAACAACAACAACAACAATGTCCAATAAACAACAACAACAACGTCAAATAACAAAAACAACGTCAAATAAACAACAATAACAACGTCAAATAAACAACAACAACAACAACAATAACAACAACTTCAAATAAAGAACAACAACTATGTCAACAACAACAACAACATCAAATAAACAACAACAACAACGTCAACAACACCAACAACTTCAAATAGACAACAACAACAACAACGTCAAATAAACAACAACAACAACGTCAAATGAATAACAACAACAACAACGTCAAATAAACAACAACAATAACAACAACGTCAAATAAGCAACAACAATTACAACAATAACAAATACAACAATAACAAATACAACAACAACAACAACGTCAAATAAACAACAACAACAACAATGTCAAATAAGCAACAACAACAACGTAAAATAAACAACAACAACAACATCAAATGAATAACAACAACAAGAACGTCAAATAAACAACAACAATAACAACAACTTCAAATAAGCAACAACAATTACAACAACAACAAATACAACAACAACAACAACGTCAAATAAACAACAACAACAACAACAACGTCAAATAAGCAACAACAACAACGTCAAATAAACAACAACAACAACAACGTGAAATAATTGCAACAATAACAACAACGTCTAATAAACCACAACAACAACAACGTCAAATGAAATACAACAACAACAACGTCAAATAACAAAAACAACGTCAAATAAACAACAATAACAACGTCAAATAAACAGCAACAACAACAACAACAACGTCATATAAACAATAACAACAACAACAACGTCAAATAAATAACAACAACAACATCAAATAAACAACAACAACAACAACAACGTCCAATAAACAACAACAACAACAATGTCAAATAAACAACAACAACAACAACAATAACGTTAAATAAACAACAACAACAACGTCAAATAAAAAACAACAACAACAACAACATCAACAACAACAAAAACGTCAAATAAACAACAACAACAACAACGTCAATAAGAACAACTATGTCAAATATACAACAACAACGTCAAATAAACAACAACAACAACAACAATGTCAATATCAACAACGTCAAATAAAAAACAACAACAACGTCAAATAAACAACAACAACTAAAACAACATCAAATAAACAACAACAAGAACAACGTCAAATAAACGACAACAACACCAACAATAACAATAACAAAAACAACAACAACAACAACAACAACGTCAAATAAACAACAACAACAATGTCAAATAAGCAATAACAATAACAACAACGTCAACAACAACAACGTCAAATAAACAACAACAACAACGTCAAATAAACAACAACAACAACGTCAAATAAACAACAACAACAACAATGTCAACAACAACAACGTCAAATAAAAAACAACAACAACGTCAAATAAACAACAACAACAACAACGTCAAATAAACAACAACAACAATGTCAAATAAGCAACAACAACAACAACAATGTCAACAACAACAACGTCAAATAAACAACAACAACAACGTCAAATAAACAACAACAACAACGTCAAATAAATAACAACAACAACAACAATGTCAAATAAACAACAACAACAACAACACCGTCAACAACAACAACAATATAAAATAAACAACAACAACAACAATGTCCAATAAACAACAACAACAACGTCAAATAACAAAAACAACGTCAAATAAACAACAATAACAACGTCAAATAAACAACAACAACAACAACAACTTCAAATAAAGAACAACAACTATGTCAACAACAACAACAACATCAAATAAACAACAACAACAACGTAAACAACACCAACAACTTCAAATAGACAACAACAACAACAACGTCAAATAAACAACAACAACGTCAAATGAATAACAACAACAACAACGTCAAATAAACAACAACAATAACAACAACGTCAAATAAGCAACAACAATTACAACAATAACAAATACAACAACAACAACGTCAAATAAACAACAACAACAACAACGTCAAATAAGCAACAACAACAACGTCAAATAAACAACAACAACAACGTCAAATGAATAACAACAACAAGAACGTCAAATAAACAACAACAATAACAACAACGTCAAATAAGCAACTAAAATTACAACAACAACAAATACAACAACAACAACGTCAAATAAACAACAACAACAACAACAACGTCAAATAAGCACCAACAACAACGTCAAATAAACAACAACAACAACAACGTCAAATAATTGCAACAATAACAACAACGTCTAATAAACAACAACAACAACAACGTCAAATGAAATACAACAACAACAACGTCAAATAACAAAAACAACGTCAAATAAACAACAACAACAACAACAACGTCAAATAAACAATAACAACAACAACAACGTCAAATAAATAACAACAACAACATCAAATAAACAACAACGACAACAACAACAACGTCCAATAAACAACAACAACAACAATGTCAAATAAACAACAACAACAACAACAACAATAACGTTAAATAAACAACAACAACAACGTCAAATAAAAAACAACAACAACAACAACAACATCAACAACAACAAAAACGTCAAATAAACAACAACAACAACAACGTCAATAAGAACAACTATGTCAAATATACAACAACAACGTCAAATAAACAACAACAACAACAACAATGTCAATATCAACAACGTCAAATAAAAAACAACAACAACGTCAAATAAACAACAACAACTAAAACAACATCAAATAAACAACAACAACAACAACAACGTCAAATAAACAACAACAACAACAACGTCAACAACAACAACAACAACAATGTCAAATAAATAACAACAACAACAACGTCAAATAAACAACATCAACAACAACGTCAAAAAAACAACAACAACAACGCCAAATAAACAACAACAACAACAACGTCAAATAAACAAGAACAACAACAACAACAACAACAACGTCAAATAAACAACAACGTCAAATAAGCAACAACAATTACAACAATAACAAATACAATAACAACAACAACAACGTCAAATAAACAACAACAACAACAACGTCAAATAAGCAACA
The DNA here is from genome assembly GCA_948472305.1 of Vicia faba. Lineage (NCBI taxonomy): Eukaryota > Viridiplantae > Streptophyta > Magnoliopsida > Fabales > Fabaceae > Vicia > Vicia faba. Next base: position 1,389,060,289 of record OX451735.1, on the reverse strand, counting down.
ACAACAACGTAAAATAAACAACAACAACAACGTCAAATGAATAACAACAACAAGAACCTCAAATAAACAACAACAATTACAACAACTTCAAATAAGCAACATTAATTACAACAACAACAAATACAACAACAACAACAACGTCAAATAAACAACAACAACAACAACAACAACGTCAAATAAGCAACAACAACAACGTCAAATAAACAACAACAACAACAACGTCAAATAATTGCAACAATAACAACAACGTCTAATAAACCACAACAACAACAACGTCAAATGAAATACAACAACAACAACGTCAAATAACAAAAACAACGTCAAATAAACAACGATAACAACGTCAAATAAACAATAACAACAACAACAACAACGTCAAATAAATAACAACAACAACGTCAAATAAATAACAACATTAACAACGTCAAATAAATAACAACAACAACAACAACGTCAAATAAACAACAACAACAACGTCAAATAAACAACAACAACAACAATAACAACAACAACAACTTCAAATAAACAACAACAACAACAATGTCAAATAAAAAACAACAACAACGTCAACAACAACAACAACAAAAACGTCAAATAAACAACAACAACAACAACAACGTCAATAACAACAACTATGTCAATTAAACAACAACAACAATGTCAACAACAACAACGTCAAATAAAAAACAACAACAACGTCAAATAAACAGCAACAACTAAAACAGTATCAAATAAACAACAACAACAACAACAACAACAACGTCAAATAAACAACAACAACAACAACAACGTCAAATAAACAACAACAACAATGTCAAATAAGCAATAACAACAACAACAACGTCAAATAAACAACAACAACAACAACGTCAAATAAATAACAACAATAACAACAACCTCAAATAAGCAATAAGAACAACAATAACAACAACAAATACAACAACAACTACAACAACAACGTCAAATAACAAAAACAACGTCAAATAAACAACAATAACAACGTCAAATAAACAACAACAACAACAACGTCAAATGAACAATAACAACAACTACAACGTCAAATAAATAACAACAACAACAACGTCAAATAAACAACAACAACAACAACGTCAAATAAACAACAACAACAACGTCAAATAAACAACAACAACAACAACAATAACAACAACAACAACGTTAAATAAACAACAACAACAACGTCAAATAAAAAACAACAACAACAACGGCATCAACAACAACAAAAACGTCAAATAAAGAACAACAACAACAACGTCAATAACAACAATTACGTCAAATAAACAACAACAACAACAACAACAACAACAAATAAACAACAACAACAACTATGTCAACAATAACAACGTCAAATAAAAAACAACAACAACGTCAAATCAACAACAACAACTAAAACAACATCAAATAAACAACAACAACAACGTCAAATAAACAACAACAACAACAACAACAACGTCAAATAAACAACAACAACAATGTCAAAAAAGCAATAACAACAACAACAACGTCAACAACAACAACGTCAAATAAACAACAACAACAACAATGTCAAAAAAACAACAACAACAACGTCAAATAAACAACAACAACAACAACAATTTCAACAACAACAACGTCAAATAAAAAACAACAACAACGTCAAATAAACAACAACAACAACAACGTCAAATAAACAACAACAACAATGTCAAATAAGCAACAACAACAACAACAACGTCAACAACAACAACGTCAAATAAACAACAACAACAACGTCAAATAAACAACAACAACAACAACGTCAAATAAATAATAACAACAAAAACAATGTCAAATAAACAACAACAACAACAACACCGTCAACAACAACAACAATATAAAATAAACAACAACAACAACAATGTCCAATAAACAACAACAACAACAACGTCAAATAACAAAAACAACGTCAAATAAACAACAATAACAACGTCAAATAAACAACAACAACAACAACAATAACAACAACTTCAAATAAAGAACAACAACTATGTCAACAACAACAACAACATCAAATAAACAACAACAACAACGTCAACAACACCAACAACTTCAAATAGACAACAACAACAACAACGTCAAATAAACAACAACAACAATGTCAAATGAATAACAACAACAACAACGTCAAATAAACAACAACAATAACAACAACGTCAAATAAGCAACAACAATTACAACAATAACAAATACAACAACAACAACAACGTCAAATAAACAACAACAACAACAATGTCAAATAAGCAACAACAACAACGTAAAATAAACAACAACAACATCAAATGAATAACAACAACAAGAACGTCAAATAAACAACAACAATAACAACAACTTCAAATAAGCAACGACAATTACAACAACAACAAATACAACAACAACAACAACGTCAAATAAACAACAACAACAACAACAACGTCAAATAAGCAACAACAACAACGTCAAATAAACAACAACAACAACAACAACGTCAAATAATTGCAACAATAACAACAACGTCTAATAAACCACAACCACAACAACGTCAAATGAAATACAACAACAACAACGTCAAATAACAAAAACAACGTCAAATAAACAACAATAACAACATCAAATAAACAACAACAACAACAACAACAACGTCATATAAACAATAACAACAACAACAATGTCAAATAAGCAACAACAACAACAACAATGTCAACAACAACAACGTCAAATAAACAACAACAACAACGTCAAATAAACAACAACAACAACGTCAAATAAATAACAACAACAACAACAATGTCAAATAAACAACAACAACAACAACATCGTCAACAACAACAACAATATAAAATAAACAACAACAACAACAATGTCCAATAAACAACAACAACAACAACGTCAAATAACAAAAACAACGTCAAATAAACAACAATAACAACGTCAAATAAACAACAACAACAACAACTTCAAATAAAGAACAACAACTATGTCAACAACAACAACAACATCAAATAAACAACAACAACAACGTAAACAACACCAACAACTTCAAATAGACAACAACAACAACAACGTCAAATAAACAACAACAACGTCAAATGAATAACAACAACAACAACGTCAAATAAACAACAACAATAACAACAACGTCAAATAAGCAACAACAATTACAACAATAACAAATACAACAACAACAACGTCAAATAAACAACAACAACAACAACGTCAAATAAGCAACAACAACAACGTCAAATAAACAACAACAACAACAACGTCAAATAATTGCAACAATAACAACAACGTCTAATAAACAACAACAACAACAACGTCAAATGAAATACAACAACAACAACGTCAAATAACAAAAACAACGTCAAATAAACAACAACAACAACAACAACAACGTCAAATAAACAATAACAACAACAACAACGTCAAATAAATAACAACAACAACATCAAATAAACAACAACAACAACAACGTCCAATAAACAACAACAACAACAACAATGTCAAATAAACAACAACAACAACAACAATAACGTTAAATAAACAACAACAACAACGTCAAATAAAAAACAACAACAACAACAACAACATCAACAACAACAAAAACATCAAATAAACAACAACAACAACAACGTCAATAAGAACAACTATGTCAAATATACAACAACAACGTCAAATAAACAACAACAACAACAACAATGTCAATATCAACAACGTCAAATAAAAAACAACAACAACGTCAAATAAACAACAACAACTAAAACAACATCAAATAAACAACAACAACAACAACAACGTCAAATAAACAACAACAACAACAACGTCAACAACAACAACAACAACAATGTCAAATAAATAACAACAACAACAACGTCAAATAAACAACATCAACAACAACGTCAAAAAAACAACAACAACAACGCCAAATAAACAACAACAACAACAACGTCAAATAAACAAGAACAACAACAACAACAACAACAACGTCAAATAAACAACAACGTCAAATAAGCAACAACAATTACAACAATAACAAATACAATAACAACAACAACAACGTCAAATAAACAACAACAACAACAACGTCAAATAAGCAACAACAACAACGTAAAATAAACAACAACAACAACGTCAAATGAATAACAACAACAAGAACCTCAAATAAATAACAACAATTACAACAACTTCAAATAAGCAACATTAATTACAACAACAACAAATACAACAACAACAACAACGTCAAATAAACAACAACAACAACAACAACGTCAAATAAGCAACAACAACAACGTCAAATAAACAACAACAACAACAACGTCAAATAATTGCAACAATAACAACAACGTCTAATAAACCACAACAACAACAACGTCAAATGAAATACAACAACAACAACGTCAAATGAAATACAACAACAACAACGTCAAATAACAAAAACAACGTCAAATAAACAACGATAACAACGTCAAATAAACAATAACAACAACAACAACAACGTCAAATAAATAACAACAACAACGTCAAATAAATAACAACATTAACAACGTCAAATAAACAACAACAACAACAACGTCAAATAAACAACAACAACAACGTCAAATAAACAACAACAACAACAATAACAACAACAACAACTTCAAATAAACAACAACAACAACAATGTCAAATAAAAAACAACAACAACGTCAACAACAACAACAACAAAAACGTCAAATAAACAACAACAACAACAACAACGTCAATAACAACAACTATGTCAAATAAACAACAACAACAATGTCAACAACAACAACGTCAAATAAAAAACAACAACAACGTCAAATAAACAGCAACAACTAAAACAATATCAAATAAACAACAACAACAACAACAACAACAACAACGTCAAATAAACAACAACAACAACAACAACGTCAAATAAACAACAACAACAATGTCAAATAAGCAATAACAACAACAACAACGTCAAATAAACAACAACAACAACAACGTCAAATAAATAACAACAATAACAACAACCTCAAATAAGCAATAAGAACAACAATAACAACAACAAATACAACAACAACTACAACAACAACGTCAAATAACAAAAACAACGTCAAATAAACAACAATAACAACGTCAAATAAACAACAACAACAACAACGTCAAATGAACAATAACAACAACTACAACGTCAAATAAATAACAACAACAACAATGTCAAATAAACAACAACAACAACAACGTCAAATAAACAACAACAACAACGTCAAATAAACAACAACAACAACAACAACAACAACAACAATAACGTTAAATAAACAACAACAACAACGTCAAATAAAAAACAACAACAACAACAACAACATCAACAACAACAAAAACATCAAATAAACAACAACAACAACAACGTCAATAAGAACAACTATGTCAAATATACAACAACAACGTCAAATAAACAACAACAATAACAACAATGTCAATATCAACAACGTCAAATAAAAAACAACAACAACGTCAAATAAACAACAACAACTAAAACAACATCAAATAAACAACAATAACAACAACGTCAAATAAACAACAACAACAACAACAACAACGTCAACAACAACAACAACAACAATGTCAAATAAATAACAACAACAACAACGTCAAATAAACAACATCAACAACAACATCAAAAAAACAACAACAACAACGCCAAATAAACAACAACAACAACAACAACGTCAAATAAACAACAACAACAACAACAACGTCAAATAAACAACAACGTCAAATAAGCAACAACAATTACAACAATAACAAATACAATAACAACAACAACAACGTCAAATAAACAACAACAACAACAACGTCAAATAAGCAACAACAACAACGTAAAATAAACAACAACAACAACGTCAAATGAATAACAACAACAAGAACCTCAAATAAACAACAACAATTACAACAACTTCAAATAAGCAACATTAATTACAACAACAACAAATACAACAACAACAACAACAACAACGTCAAATAAACAACAACAACAACAACGTCAAATAAGCAACAACAACAACGTCAAATAAACAACAACAACAACAACAACGTCAAATAATTGCAACAATAACAACAACGTCTAATAAACCACAACAACAACAACGTCAAATGAAATACAATAACAACAACGTCAAATAACAAAAACAACGTCAAATAAACAACGATAACAACGTCAAATAAACAATAACAACAACAACAACAACGTCAAATAAATAACAACAACAACGTCAAATAAATAACAACAACAACAACGTCAAATAAACAACAACAACAACAACGTCAAATAAACAACAACAACAACGTCAAATAAACAACAACAACAACAATAACAACAACAACAACTTCAAATAAACAACAACAACAACAACAATGTCAAATAAAAAACAACAACAACGTCAACAACAACAACAACAAAAACGTCAAATAAACAACAACAACAACAACAACAACGTCAATAACAACAACTATGTCAAATAAACAACAACAACAACAATGTCAACAACAACAACGTCAAATAAAAAACAACAACAACGTCAAATAAACAGCAACAACTAAAACAATATCAAATAAACAACAACAACAACAACAACAACAACGTCAAATAAACAACAACAACAACAACAACGTCAAATAAACAACAACAACAATGTCAAATAAGCAATAACAACAACAACAACGTCAAATAAACAACAACAACAACAACGTCAAATAAATAACAACAATAACAACAACCTCAAATAAGCAACAAGAACAACAATAACAACAACAAATACAACAACAACTACAACAACAACGTCAAATAACAAAAACAACGTCAAATAAACAACAATAACAACGTCAAATAAACAACAACAACAACAACGTCAAATGAACAATAACAATAACTACAACGTCAAATAAATAACAACAACAACAATGTCAAATAAACAACAACAACAACAACGTCAAATAAACAACAACAACAACGTCAAATAAACAACAACAACAACAACAATAACAACAACAACAACGTTAAATAAACAACAACAACAACGTCAAATAAAAAACAACAACAACAACGACATCAACAACAACAAAAACGTCAAATAAACAACAACAACAACAACGTCAATAACAACAATTACGTCAAATAAACAACAACAACAACAACAACAACAAATAAACAACAACAACAACTATGTCAACAATAACAACGTCAAATAAAAAACAACAACAACGTCAAATCAACAACAACAACTAAAACAACATCAAATAAACAACAACAACAACGTCAAATAAACAACAACAACAACAACAACGTCAAATAAACAACAACAACAATGTCAAAAAAGCAATAACAACAACAACAACGTCAACAACAACAACGTCAAATAAACAACAACAACAACAATGTCAAAAAAACAACAACAACAACGTTAAATAAACAACAACAACAACAACAATGTCAACAACAACAACGTCAAATAAAAAACAACAACAACGTCAAATAAACAACAACAACAACAACGTCAAATAAACAACAACAACAATGTCAAATAAGCAACAACAACAACAACAACGTCAACAACAACAACGTCAAATAAACAACAACAACAACAACGTCAAATAAATAATAACAACAAAAACAATGTCAAATAAACAACAACAACAACAACACCGTCAACAACAACAACAATATAAAATAAACAACAACAACAACAATGTCCAATAAACAACAACAACAACGTCAAATAACAAAAACAACGTCAAATAAACAACAATAACAACGTCAAATAAACAACAACAACAACAACAATAACAACAACTTCAAATAAAGAACAACAACTATGTCAACAACAACAACAACATCAAATAAACAACAACAACAACGTCAACAACACCAACAACTTCAAATAGACAACAACAACAACAACGTCAAATAAACAACAACAACAACGTCAAATGAATAACAACAACAACAACGTCAAATAAACAACAACAATAACAACAACGTCAAATAAGCAACAACAATTACAACAATAACAAATACAACAATAACAAATACAACAACAACAACAACGTCAAATAAACAACAACAACAACAATGTCAAATAAGCAACAACAACAACGTAAAATAAACAACAACAACAACATCAAATGAATAACAACAACAAGAACGTCAAATAAACAACAACAATAACAACAACTTCAAATAAGCAACAACAATTACAACAACAACAAATACAACAACAACAACAACGTCAAATAAACAACAACAACAACAACAACGTCAAATAAGCAACAACAACAACGTCAAATAAACAACAACAACAACAACGTGAAATAATTGCAACAATAACAACAACGTCTAATAAACCACAACAACAACAACGTCAAATGAAATACAACAACAACAACGTCAAATAACAAAAACAACGTCAAATAAACAACAATAACAACGTCAAATAAACAGCAACAACAACAACAACAACGTCATATAAACAATAACAACAACAACAACGTCAAATAAATAACAACAACAACATCAAATAAACAACAACAACAACAACAACGTCCAATAAACAACAACAACAACAATGTCAAATAAACAACAACAACAACAACAATAACGTTAAATAAACAACAACAACAACGTCAAATAAAAAACAACAACAACAACAACATCAACAACAACAAAAACGTCAAATAAACAACAACAACAACAACGTCAATAAGAACAACTATGTCAAATATACAACAACAACGTCAAATAAACAACAACAACAACAACAATGTCAATATCAACAACGTCAAATAAAAAACAACAACAACGTCAAATAAACAACAACAACTAAAACAACATCAAATAAACAACAACAAGAACAACGTCAAATAAACGACAACAACACCAACAATAACAATAACAAAAACAACAACAACAACAACAACAACGTCAAATAAACAACAACAACAATGTCAAATAAGCAATAACAATAACAACAACGTCAACAACAACAACGTCAAATAAACAACAACAACAACGTCAAATAAACAACAACAACAACGTCAAATAAACAACAACAACAACAATGTCAACAACAACAACGTCAAATAAAAAACAACAACAACGTCAAATAAACAACAACAACAACAACGTCAAATAAACAACAACAACAATGTCAAATAAGCAACAACAACAACAACAATGTCAACAACAACAACGTCAAATAAACAACAACAACAACGTCAAATAAACAACAACAACAACGTCAAATAAATAACAACAACAACAACAATGTCAAATAAACAACAACAACAACAACACCGTCAACAACAACAACAATATAAAATAAACAACAACAACAACAATGTCCAATAAACAACAACAACAACGTCAAATAACAAAAACAACGTCAAATAAACAACAATAACAACGTCAAATAAACAACAACAACAACAACAACTTCAAATAAAGAACAACAACTATGTCAACAACAACAACAACATCAAATAAACAACAACAACAACGTAAACAACACCAACAACTTCAAATAGACAACAACAACAACAACGTCAAATAAACAACAACAACGTCAAATGAATAACAACAACAACAACGTCAAATAAACAACAACAATAACAACAACGTCAAATAAGCAACAACAATTACAACAATAACAAATACAACAACAACAACGTCAAATAAACAACAACAACAACAACGTCAAATAAGCAACAACAACAACGTCAAATAAACAACAACAACAACGTCAAATGAATAACAACAACAAGAACGTCAAATAAACAACAACAATAACAACAACGTCAAATAAGCAACTAAAATTACAACAACAACAAATACAACAACAACAACGTCAAATAAACAACAACAACAACAACAACGTCAAATAAGCACCAACAACAACGTCAAATAAACAACAACAACAACAACGTCAAATAATTGCAACAATAACAACAACGTCTAATAAACAACAACAACAACAACGTCAAATGAAATACAACAACAACAACGTCAAATAACAAAAACAACGTCAAATAAACAACAACAACAACAACAACGTCAAATAAACAATAACAACAACAACAACGTCAAATAAATAACAACAACAACATCAAATAAACAACAACGACAACAACAACAACGTCCAATAAACAACAACAACAACAATGTCAAATAAACAACAACAACAACAACAACAATAACGTTAAATAAACAACAACAACAACGTCAAATAAAAAACAACAACAACAACAACAACATCAACAACAACAAAAACGTCAAATAAACAACAACAACAACAACGTCAATAAGAACAACTATGTCAAATATACAACAACAACGTCAAATAAACAACAACAACAACAACAATGTCAATATCAACAACGTCAAATAAAAAACAACAACAACGTCAAATAAACAACAACAACTAAAACAACATCAAATAAACAACAACAACAACAACAACGTCAAATAAACAACAACAACAACAACGTCAACAACAACAACAACAACAATGTCAAATAAATAACAACAACAACAACGTCAAATAAACAACATCAACAACAACGTCAAAAAAACAACAACAACAACGCCAAATAAACAACAACAACAACAACGTCAAATAAACAAGAACAACAACAACAACAACAACAACGTCAAATAAACAACAACGTCAAATAAGCAACAACAATTACAACAATAACAAATACAATAACAACAACAACAACGTCAAATAAACAACAACAACAACAACGTCAAATAAGCAACAACAACAACGTAAAATAAACAACAACAACAACGTCAAATGAATAACAACAACAAGAACCTCAAATAAACAACAACAATTACAACAACTTCAAATAAGCAACATTAATTACAACAACAACAAATACAACAACAACAACAACGTCAAATAAACAACAACAACAACAACAACAACGTCAAATAAGCAACAACAACAACGTCAAATAAACAACAACAACAACAACGTCAAATAATTGCAACAATAACAACAACGTCTAATAAACCACAACAACAACAACGTCAAATGAAATACAACAACAACAACGTCAAATAACAAAAACAACGTCAAATAAACAACGATAACAACGTCAAATAAACAATAACAACAACAACAACAACGTCAAATAAATAACAACAACAACGTCAAATAAATAACAACATTAACAACGTCAAATAAATAACAACAACAACAACAACGTCAAATAAACAACAACAACAACGTCAAATAAACAACAACAACAACAATAACAACAACAACAACTTCAAATAAACAACAACAACAACAATGTCAAATAAAAAACAACAACAACGTCAACAACAACAACAACAAAAACGTCAAATAAACAACAACAACAACAACAACGTCAATAACAACAACTATGTCAATTAAACAACAACAACAATGTCAACAACAACAACGTCAAATAAAAAACAACAACAACGTCAAATAAACAGCAACAACTAAAACAGTATCAAATAAACAACAACAACAACAACAACAACAACGTCAAATAAACAACAACAACAACAACAACGTCAAATAAACAACAACAACAATGTCAAATAAGCAATAACAACAACAACAACGTCAAATAAACAACAACAACAACAACGTCAAATAAATAACAACAATAACAACAACCTCAAATAAGCAATAAGAACAACAATAACAACAACAAATACAACAACAACTACAACAACAACGTCAAATAACAAAAACAACGTCAAATAAACAACAATAACAACGTCAAATAAACAACAACAACAACAACGTCAAATGAACAATAACAACAACTACAACGTCAAATAAATAACAACAACAACAACGTCAAATAAACAACAACAACAACAACGTCAAATAAACAACAACAACAACGTCAAATAAACAACAACAACAACAACAATAACAACAACAACAACGTTAAATAAACAACAACAACAACGTCAAATAAAAAACAACAACAACAACGGCATCAACAACAACAAAAACGTCAAATAAAGAACAACAACAACAACGTCAATAACAACAATTACGTCAAATAAACAACAACAACAACAACAACAACAACAAATAAACAACAACAACAACTATGTCAACAATAACAACGTCAAATAAAAAACAACAACAACGTCAAATCAACAACAACAACTAAAACAACATCAAATAAACAACAACAACAACGTCAAATAAACAACAACAACAACAACAACAACGTCAAATAAACAACAACAACAATGTCAAAAAAGCAATAACAACAACAACAACGTCAACAACAACAACGTCAAATAAACAACAACAACAACAATGTCAAAAAAACAACAACAACAACGTCAAATAAACAACAACAACAACAACAATTTCAACAACAACAACGTCAAATAAAAAACAACAACAACGTCAAATAAACAACAACAACAACAACGTCAAATAAACAACAACAACAATGTCAAATAAGCAACAACAACAACAACAACGTCAACAACAACAACGTCAAATAAACAACAACAACAACGTCAAATAAACAACAACAACAACAACGTCAAATAAATAATAACAACAAAAACAATGTCAAATAAACAACAACAACAACAACACCGTCAACAACAACAACAATATAAAATAAACAACAACAACAACAATGTCCAATAAACAACAACAACAACAACGTCAAATAACAAAAACAACGTCAAATAAACAACAATAACAACGTCAAATAAACAACAACAACAACAACAATAACAACAACTTCAAATAAAGAACAACAACTATGTCAACAACAACAACAACATCAAATAAACAACAACAACAACGTCAACAACACCAACAACTTCAAATAGACAACAACAACAACAACGTCAAATAAACAACAACAACAATGTCAAATGAATAACAACAACAACAACGTCAAATAAACAACAACAATAACAACAACGTCAAATAAGCAACAACAATTACAACAATAACAAATACAACAACAACAACAACGTCAAATAAACAACAACAACAACAATGTCAAATAAGCAACAACAACAACGTAAAATAAACAACAACAACATCAAATGAATAACAACAACAAGAACGTCAAATAAACAACAACAATAACAACAACTTCAAATAAGCAACGACAATTACAACAACAACAAATACAACAACAACAACAACGTCAAATAAACAACAACAACAACAACAACGTCAAATAAGCAACAACAACAACGTCAAATAAACAACAACAACAACAACAACGTCAAATAATTGCAACAATAACAACAACGTCTAATAAACCACAACCACAACAACGTCAAATGAAATACAACAACAACAACGTCAAATAACAAAAACAACGTCAAATAAACAACAATAACAACATCAAATAAACAACAACAACAACAACAACAACGTCATATAAACAATAACAACAACAACAATGTCAAATAAGCAACAACAACAACAACAATGTCAACAACAACAACGTCAAATAAACAACAACAACAACGTCAAATAAACAACAACAACAACGTCAAATAAATAACAACAACAACAACAATGTCAAATAAACAACAACAACAACAACATCGTCAACAACAACAACAATATAAAATAAACAACAACAACAACAATGTCCAATAAACAACAACAACAACAACGTCAAATAACAAAAACAACGTCAAATAAACAACAATAACAACGTCAAATAAACAACAACAACAACAACTTCAAATAAAGAACAACAACTATGTCAACAACAACAACAACATCAAATAAACAACAACAACAACGTAAACAACACCAACAACTTCAAATAGACAACAACAACAACAACGTCAAATAAACAACAACAACGTCAAATGAATAACAACAACAACAACGTCAAATAAACAACAACAATAACAACAACGTCAAATAAGCAACAACAATTACAACAATAACAAATACAACAACAACAACGTCAAATAAACAACAACAACAACAACGTCAAATAAGCAACAACAACAACGTCAAATAAACAACAACAACAACAACGTCAAATAATTGCAACAATAACAACAACGTCTAATAAACAACAACAACAACAACGTCAAATGAAATACAACAACAACAACGTCAAATAACAAAAACAACGTCAAATAAACAACAACAACAACAACAACAACGTCAAATAAACAATAACAACAACAACAACGTCAAATAAATAACAACAACAACATCAAATAAACAACAACAACAACAACGTCCAATAAACAACAACAACAACAACAATGTCAAATAAACAACAACAACAACAACAATAACGTTAAATAAACAACAACAACAACGTCAAATAAAAAACAACAACAACAACAACAACATCAACAACAACAAAAACATCAAATAAACAACAACAACAACAACGTCAATAAGAACAACTATGTCAAATATACAACAACAACGTCAAATAAACAACAACAACAACAACAATGTCAATATCAACAACGTCAAATAAAAAACAACAACAACGTCAAATAAACAACAACAACTAAAACAACATCAAATAAACAACAACAACAACAACAACGTCAAATAAACAACAACAACAACAACGTCAACAACAACAACAACAACAATGTCAAATAAATAACAACAACAACAACGTCAAATAAACAACATCAACAACAACGTCAAAAAAACAACAACAACAACGCCAAATAAACAACAACAACAACAACGTCAAATAAACAAGAACAACAACAACAACAACAACAACGTCAAATAAACAACAACGTCAAATAAGCAACAACAATTACAACAATAACAAATACAATAACAACAACAACAACGTCAAATAAACAACAACAACAACAACGTCAAATAAGCAACAACAACAACGTAAAATAAACAACAACAACAACGTCAAATGAATAACAACAACAAGAACCTCAAATAAATAACAACAATTACAACAACTTCAAATAAGCAACATTAATTACAACAACAACAAATACAACAACAACAACAACGTCAAATAAACAACAACAACAACAACAACGTCAAATAAGCAACAACAACAACGTCAAATAAACAACAACAACAACAACGTCAAATAATTGCAACAATAACAACAACGTCTAATAAACCACAACAACAACAACGTCAAATGAAATACAACAACAACAACGTCAAATGAAATACAACAACAACAACGTCAAATAACAAAAACAACGTCAAATAAACAACGATAACAACGTCAAATAAACAATAACAACAACAACAACAACGTCAAATAAATAACAACAACAACGTCAAATAAATAACAACATTAACAACGTCAAATAAACAACAACAACAACAACGTCAAATAAACAACAACAACAACGTCAAATAAACAACAACAACAACAATAACAACAACAACAACTTCAAATAAACAACAACAACAACAATGTCAAATAAAAAACAACAACAACGTCAACAACAACAACAACAAAAACGTCAAATAAACAACAACAACAACAACAACGTCAATAACAACAACTATGTCAAATAAACAACAACAACAATGTCAACAACAACAACGTCAAATAAAAAACAACAACAACGTCAAATAAACAGCAACAACTAAAACAATATCAAATAAACAACAACAACAACAACAACAACAACAACGTCAAATAAACAACAACAACAACAACAACGTCAAATAAACAACAACAACAATGTCAAATAAGCAATAACAACAACAACAACGTCAAATAAACAACAACAACAACAACGTCAAATAAATAACAACAATAACAACAACCTCAAATAAGCAATAAGAACAACAATAACAACAACAAATACAACAACAACTACAACAACAACGTCAAATAACAAAAACAACGTCAAATAAACAACAATAACAACGTCAAATAAACAACAACAACAACAACGTCAAATGAACAATAACAACAACTACAACGTCAAATAAATAACAACAACAACAATGTCAAATAAACAACAACAACAACAACGTCAAATAAACAACAACAACAACGTCAAATAAACAACAACAACAACAACAATAACAACAACAACAACGTTAAATAAACAACAACAACAACGTCAAATAAAAAACAACAACAACAACGGCATCAACAACAACAAAAACGTCAAATAAACAACAACAACAACAATGTCAATAACAACAATTACGTCAAATAAACAACAACAACAACAACAACAACAAATAAACAACAACAACAACTATGTCAACAATAACAACTTCAAATAAAAAACAACAACAACGTCAAATCAACAACAACAACTAAAACAACATCAAATAAACAACAACAACAACGTCAAATAAACAACAACAACAACAACAACGTCAAATAAACAACAACAACAATGTCAAAAAAGCAATAACAACAACAACAACGTCAACAACAACAACGTCAAATAAACAACAACAACAACAATGTCAAAAAAACAACAACAACAACGTTAAATAAACAACAACAACAACAATGTCAACAACAACAACGTCAAATAAAAAACAACAACAACGTCAAATAAACAACAACAACAACAACGTCAAATAAACAACAACAACAATGTCAAATAAGCAACAACAACAACAACAACGTCAACAACAACAACGTCAAATAAACAACAACAACAACGTCAAATAAACAACAACAACAACGTCAAATAAATAATAACAACAAAAACAATGTCAAATAAACAACAACAACAACAACACCGTCAACAACAACAACAATATAAAATAAACAACAACAACAACAATGTCCAATAAACAACAACAACAACAACATCAAATAACAAAAACAACGTCAAATAAACAACAATAACAACGTCAAATAAACAACAACAACAACAACAATAACAACAACTTCAAATAAAGAACAACAACTATGTCAACAACAACAACAACATCAAATAAACAACAACAACAACGTCAACAACACCAACAACTTCAAATAGACAACAACAACAACAACGTCAAATAAACAACAACAACAACGTCAAATGAATAACAACAACAACAACGTCAAATAAACAACAACAATAACAACAACGTCAAATAAGCAACAACAATTACAACAATAACAAATACAACAATAACAAATACAACAACAACAACAACGTCAAATAAACAACAACAACAACAATGTCAAATAAGCAACAACAACAACGTAAAATAAACAACAACAACAACATCAAATGAATAACAACAACAAGAACGTCAAATAAACAACAACAATAACAACAACTTCAAATAAGCAACAACAATTACAACAACAACAAATACAACAACAACAACAACAACAACGTCAAATAAACAACAACAACAAAAACAACGTCAAATAAGCAACAACAACAACGTCAAATAAACAACAACAACAACAACGTGAAATAATTGCAACAATAACAACAACGTCTAATAAACCACAACAACAACAACGTCAAATGAAATACAACAACAACAACGTCAAATAACAAAAACAACGTCAAATAAACAACAATAACAACGTCAAATAAACAACAACAACAACAACAACAACAACAACAACAACAACAACAACGTCATATAAACAATAACAACAACAACAACGTCAAATAAATAACAACAACAACATCAAATAAACAACAACAACAACAACAACGTCCAATAAACAACAACAACAACAACAATGTCAAATAAACAACAACAACAACAACAATAACGTTAAATAAACAACAACAACAACGTCAAATAAAAAACAACAACAACAACAACATCAACAACAACAAAAACGTCAAATAAACAACAACAACAACAACAACGTCAATAAGAACAACTATGTCAAATATACAACAACAACGTCAAATAAACAACAACAACAACAACAATGTCAATATCAACAACGTCAAATAAAAAACAACAACAACGTCAAATAAACAACAACAACTAAAACAACATCAAATAAACAACAACAAGAACAACGTCAAATAAACGACAACAACACCAACAATAACAATAACAAAAACAACAACAACAACAACAACAACGTCAAATAAACAACAACGTCAAATAAACAACAACAACAATGTCAAATAAGCAATAACAATAACAACAACGTCAACAACAACAACGTCAAATAAACAACAACAACAACGTCAAATAAACAACAACAACAACGTCAAATAAACAACAACAACAACAATGTCAACAACAACAACGTCAAATAAAAAACAACAACAACGTCAAATAAACAACAACAACAACAACGTCAAATAAACAACAACAACAATGTCAAATAAGCAACAACAACAACAACAATGTCAACAACAACAACGTCAAATAAACAACAACAACAACGTCAAATAAACAACAACAACAACGTCAAATAAATAACAACAACAACAACAATGTCAAATAAACAACAACAACAACAACACCGTCAACAACAACAACAATATAAAATAAACAACAACAACAACAATGTCCAATAAACAACAACAACAACAACGTCAAATAACAAAAACAACGTCAAATAAACAACAATAACAACGTCAAATAAACAACAACAACAACAACAACTTCAAATAAAGAACAACAACTATGTCAACAACAACAACAACATCAAATAAACAACAACAACAACGTAAACAACACCAACAACTTCAAATAGACAACAACAACAACAACGTCAAATAAACAACAACAACGTCAAATGAATAACAACAACAACAACGTCAAATAAACAACAACAATAACAACAACGTCAAATAAGCAACAACAATTACAACAATAACAAATACAACAACAACAACGTCAAATAAACAACAACAACAACAACGTCAAATAAGCAACAACAACAACGTCAAATAAACAACAACAACAACGTCAAATGAATAACAACAACAAGAACGTCAAATAAACAACAACAATAACAACAACGTCAAATAAGCAATTAAAATTACAACAACAACAAATACAACAACAACGTCAAATAAACAACAACAACAACAACGTCAAATAAGCAACAACAACAACGTCAAATAAACAACAACAACAACGTCAAATAATTGCAACAATAACAACAACGTCTAATAAACAACAACAACAACAACGTCAAATGAAATACAACAACAACAACGTCAAATAACAAAAACAACGTCAAATAAACAACAACAACAACAACAACAACAACGTCAAATAAACAATAACAACAACAACAACGTCAAATAAATAACAACAACAACATCAAATAAACAACAACAACAACAACGTCCAATAAACAACAACAACAACAACAATGTCAAATAAACAACAACAACAATAACGTTAAATAAACAACAACAACAACGTCAAATAAAAAACAACAACAACAACAACAACATCAACAACAACAAAAACGTCAAATAAACAACAACAAAAACAACGTCAATAAGAACAACTATGTCAAATATACAACAACAACGTCAAATAAACAACAACAACAACAACAATGTCAATATCAACAACGTCAAATAAAAAACAACAACAACGTCAAATAAACAACAACAACTAAAACAACATCAAATAAACAACAACAACAACAACAACGTCAAATAAACAACAACAACAACAACGTCAACAACAACAACAACAACAATGTCAAATAAATAACAACAACAACAACGTCAAATAAACAACATCAACAACAACGTCAAAAAAACAACAACAGCAATGCCAAATAAACAACAACAACAACAACGTCAAATAAACAAGAACAACAACAACAACAACAACAACGTCAAATAAACAACAACGTCAAATAAGCAACAACAATTACAACAATAACAAATACAATAACAACAACAACAACGTCAAATAAACAACAACAACAACAACGTCAAATAAGCAACAACAACAACGTAAAATAAACAACAACAACAACGTCAAATGAATAACAACAACAAGAACCTCAAATAAACAACAACAATTACAACAACTTCAAATAAGCAACATTAATTACAACAACAACAAATACAACAACAACAACAACGTCAAATAAACAACAACAACAACAACGTCAAATAAGCAACAACAACAACGTCAAATAAACAACAACAACAACAACGTCAAATAATTGCAACAATAACAACAACGTCTAATAAACCACAACAACAACAACGTCAAATGAAATACAACAACAACAACGTCAAATAACAAAAACAACGTCAAATAAACAACGATAACAACGTCAAATAAACAATAACAACAACAACAACAACGTCAAATAAATAACAACAACAACGTCAAATAAATAACAACATTAACAACGTCAAATAAACAACAACAACAACAACAACGTCAAATAAACAACAACAACAACGTCAAATAAACAACAACAACAACAATAACAACAACAACAACTTCAAATAAACAACAACAACAACAATGTCAAATAAAAAACAACAACAACGTCAACAACAACAACAACAACAAAAACGTCAAATAAACAACAACAACAACAACAACGTCAATAACAACAACTATGTCAAATAAACAACAACAACAATGTCAACAACAACAACGTCAAATAAAAAACAACAACAACGTCAAATAAACAGCAACAACTAAAACAATATCAAATAAACAACAACAACAACAACAACAACAACGTCAAATAAACAACAACAACAACAACAACGTCAAATAAACAACAACAACAATGTCAAATAAGCAATAACAACAACAACGTCAAATAAACAACAACAACAACAACGTCAAATAAATAACAACAATAACAACAACCTCAAATAAGCAATAAGAACAACAATAACAACAACAAATACAACAACAACTACAACAACAACGTCAAATAACAAAAACAACGTCAAATAAACAACAATAACAACGTCAAATAAACAACAACAACAACAACGTCAAATGAACAATAACAACAACTACAACGTCAAATAAATAACAACAACAACAATGTCAAATAAACAACAACAACAACAATGTCAAATAAACAACAACAACAACGTCAAATAAACAACAACAACAACAACAATAACAACAACAACAACGTTAAATAAACAACAACAACAACGTCAAATAAAAAACAACAACAACAACGGCATCAACAACAACAAAAACGTCAAATAAACAACAACAACAACAACGTCAATAACAACAATTACGTCAAATAAACAACAACAACAACAACAACAACAACAAATAAACAACAACAACAACTATGTCAACAATAACAACGTCAAATAAAAAACAACAACAACGTCAAATCAACAACAACAACTAAAACAACATCAAATAAACAACAACAACAACGTCAAATAAACAACAACAACAACAACAACAACGTCAAATAAACAACAACAACAATCTCAAAAAAGCAATAACAACAACAACAACGTCAACAACAACAACGTCAAATAAACAACAACAACAACAATGTCAAAAAAACAACAACAACAACGTCAAATAAACAACAACAACAACAACAATGTCAACAACAACAACGTCAAATAAAAAACAACAACAACGTCAAATAAACAACAACAACAACAACGTCAAATAAACAACAACAACAATGTCAAATAAGCAACAACAACAACAACAACGTCAACAACAACAACGTCAAATAAACAACAACAACAACGTCAAATAAACAACAACAACAACAACGTCAAATAAATAATAACAACAAAAACAATGTCAAATAAACAACAACAACAACAACACCGTCAACAACAACAACAATATAAAATAAACAACAACAACAACAATGTCCAATAAACAACAACAACAACGTCAAATAACAAAAACAACGTCAAATAAACAACAATAACAACGTCAAATAAACAACAACAACAACAACAATAACAACAACTTCAAATAAAGAACAACAACTATGTCAACAACAACAACAACATCAAATAAACAACAACAACAACGTCAACAACACCAACAACTTCAAATAGACAACAACAACAACAACGTCAAATAAACAACAACAACAATGTCAAATGAATAACAACAACAACAACGTCAAATAAACAACAACAATAACAACAACGTCAAATAAGCAACAACAATTACAACAATAACAAATACAACAACAACAACGTCAAATAAACAACAACAACAACAATGTCAAATAAGCAACAACAACAACGTAAAATAAACAACAACAACATCAAATGAATAACAACAACAAGAACGTCAAATAAACAACAACAATAACAACAACTTCAAATAAGCAACGACAATTACAACAACAACAAATACAACAACAACAACAACGTCAAATAAACAACAACAACAACAACAACGTCAAATAAGCAACAACAACAACGTCAAATAAACAACAACAACAACAACAACGTCAAATAATTGCAACAATAACAACAACGTCTAACAAACCACAACCACAACAACGTCAAATGAAATACAACAACAACAACGTCAAATAAACAAAAACAACGTCAAATAAACAACAATAACAACATCAAATAAACAACAACAACAACAACAACAACAACGTCATATAAACAATAACAACAACAACAATGTCAAATAAGCAACAACAACAACAACAATGTCAACAACAACAACGTCAAATAAACAACAACAACAACGTCAAATAAACAACAACAACAACGTCAAATAAATAACAACAACAACAACAATGTCAAATAAACAACAACAACAACAACACCGTCAACAACAACAACAATATAAAATAAACAACAACAACAACAATGTCCAATAAACAACAACAACAACAACGTCAAATAACAAAAACCACGTCAAATAAACAACAATAACAACGTCAAATAAACAACAACAACAACAACAACAACTTCAAATAAAGAACAACAACTATGTCAACAACAACAACAACATCAAATAAACAACAACAACGTAAACAACACCAACAACTTCAAATAGATAACAACAACAACAACAACGTCAAATGAATAACAACAACAACAACGTCAAATAAACAACAACAATAACAACAACGTCAAATAAGCAACAACAATTACAACAATAACAAATACAACAACAACAACGTCAAATAAACAACAACAACAACAACGTCAAATAAGCAACAACAACAACGTCAAATAAACAACAACAACAACGTCAAATGAATAACAACAACAAGAACGTCAAATAAACAACAACAATAACAACAACGTCAAATAAGCAACTAAAATTACAACAACAACAAATACAACAACAACAACGTCAAATAAACAACAACAACAACAACGTCAAATAAGCAACAACAACAACGTCAAATAAACAACAACAACATCGTCAAATAATTGCAACAATAACAACAACGTCTAATAAACAACAACAACAACAACGTCAAATGAAATACAACAACAACAACGTCAAATAACAAAAACAACGTCAAATAAACAACAACAACAACAACAACAACGTCAAATAAACAATAACAACAACAACAACGTCAAATAAATAACAACAACAACATCAAATAAACAACAACAACAACAACGTCCAATAAACAACAACAACAACAACAATGTCAAATAAACAACAACAACAACAACAATAACGTTAAATAAACAACAACAACAACAACGTCAAATAAAAAACAACAACAACAACAACAACATCAACAACAACAAAAACGTCAAATAAACAACAACAACAACAACGTCAATAAGAACAACTATGTCAAATATACAACAACAACGTCAAATAAACAACAACAACAACAACAATGTCAATATCAACAACGTCAAATAAAAAACAACAACAACGTCAAATAAACAACAACAACTAAAACAACATCAAATAAACAACAACAACAACAACGTCAAATAAACAACAACAACAACAACGTCAACAACAACAACAACAACAATGTCAAATAAATAACAACAACAACAACGTCAAATAAACAACATCAACAACAACGTCAAAAAAACAACAACAACAACGCCAAATAAACAACAACAACAACAACGTCAAATAAACAAGAACAACAACAACAACAACAACAACGTCAAATAAACAACAACGTCAAATAACCAACAACAATTACAACAATAACAAATACAATAACAACAACAACAACGTCAAATAAACAACAACAACAACAACGTCAAATAAGCAACAACAACAACGTAAAATAAACAACAACAACAACGTCAAATGAATAACAAAACAAGAACCTCAAATAAACAACAACAATTACAACAACTTCAAATAAGCAACATTAATTACAACAACAACAAATACAACAACAACAACAACGTCAAATAAACAACAACAACAACAACGTCAAATAAGCAACAACAACAACGTCAAATAAACAACAACAACAACAACGTCAAATAATTGCAACAATAACAACAACGTCTAATAAACCACAACCACAACAACGTCAAATGAAATACAACAACAACAACGTCAAATAACAAAAACAACGTCAAATAAACAACAATAACAACATCAAATAAACAACAACAACAACAACAACGTCATATAAACAATAACAACAACAACAACGTCAAATAAATAACAACAACAACATCAAATAAACAACAACAACAACAACGTCCAATAAACAACAACAACAACAACAATGTCAAATAAACAACAACAACAACAACAACAATAACGTTAAATAAACAACAACAACAACGTCAAATAAAAAACAACAACAACAACAACATCAACAACAACAAAAACGTCAAATAAACAACAACAACAACAACGTCAATAAGAACAACTATGTCAAATATACAACAACAACGTCAAATAAACAACAATAACAACAACAACAATGTCAATATCAACAACGTCAAATAAAAAACAACAACAACGTCAAATAAACAACAACAACTAAAACAACATCAAATAAACAACAACAAGAACAACGTCAAATAAACAACAACAACACCAACAATAACAACAACAAAAACAAAAACAACAACAACAACAACGTCAAATAAACAACAACGTCAAATAAACAACAACAACAATGTCAAATAAGCAATAACAATAACAACAATGTCAACAACAACAACGTCAAATAAACAACAACAACAACGTCAAATAAACAGCAACAACAACGTCAAATAAACAACAACAACAACAATGTCAACAACAACAACGTCAAATAAAAAACAACAACAACGTCAAATAAACAACAACAACAACGTCAAATAAACAATAACAACAATGTCAAATAAGCAACAACAACAACAACAATGTCAACAACAACAACGTCAAATAAACAACAACAACAACGTCAAATAAACAACAACAACAACGTCAAATAAATAACAACAACAACAACAATGTCAAATAAACAACAACAACGACAACACCGTCAACAACAACAACAATATAAAATAAACAACAACAACAACAATGTCCAATAAACAACAACAACAACAACGTCAAATAACAAAAACAACGTCAAATAAACAACAATAAC
Source organism: Vicia faba (assembly GCA_948472305.1). NCBI lineage: Eukaryota > Viridiplantae > Streptophyta > Magnoliopsida > Fabales > Fabaceae > Vicia > Vicia faba. The sequence goes on along the minus strand of OX451735.1, from coordinate 1,389,034,759 downwards.
AACGTCAAATAAACAACAACAACAACAACAACTTCAAATAAAGAACAACAACTATGTCAACAACAACAACAACATCAAATAAACAACAACAACAACGTAAACAACACCAACAACTTCAAATAGACAACAACAACAACAACGTCAAATAAACAACAACAACAACGTCAAATGAATAACAACAACAACAACGTCAAATAAACAACAACAATAATAACAACGTCAAATAAGCAACAACAATTACAACAATAACAAATACAACAACAACAACGTCAAATAAACAACAACAACAACAACGTCAAATAAGCAACAACAACAACGTCAAATAAACAACAACAACAACGTCAAATGAATAACAACAACAAGAACGTCAAATAAACAACAATAATAACAACAACGTCAAATAAGCAACTAAAATTACAACAACAATAAATACAACAACAACAACGTCAAATAAACAACAACAACAACAACAACGTCAAATAAGCAACAACAACAACGTCAAATAAACAACAACAACAACAACGTCAAATAATTGCAACAATAACAACAACGTCTAATAAACAACAACAACAACAACAACGTCAAATGAAATACAACAACAACAACGTCAAATATCAAAAACAACGTCAAATAAACAATAACAACAACAACAACGTCAAATAAATAACAACAACAACATCAAATAAACAACAACAACAACAACGTCCAATAAACAACAACAACTACAACAATGTCAAATAAACAACAACAACAACAACAATAACGTTAAATAAACAACAACAACAACGTCAAATAAACAACAACAACAACAACAACAACATCAACAACAACAAAAACGTCAAATAAACAACAACAACAACAACGTCAATAAGAACAACTATGTCAAATATACAACAACAACGTCAAATAAACAACAACAACAACAACAATGTCAATATCAACAACGTCAAATAAAAAACAACAACAACGTCAAATAAACAACAACAACTAAAACAACATCAAATAAACAACAACAACAACAACGTTAAATAAACAACAACAACAACAACGTCAACAACAACAACAACAACAATGTCAAATAAATAACAACAACAACAACGTCAAATAAACAACATCAACAACAACGTCAAATAAACAACAACAACAACGCCAAATAAACAACAACAACAACAACAACAACGTCAAATAAACAACAACAACAACAACAACAACGTCAAATAAACAACAACAACAACAACAACGTCAATAAGAAAAACTATGTCAAATATACAACAACAACGTCAAATAAACAACAATAACAACAACAACAATGTCAATATCAACAACGTCAAATAAAAAACAACAACAACGTCAAATAAACAACAACAACTAAAACAACATCAAATAAACAACAACAAGAACAACGTCAAATAAACAACAACAACTAAAACAACATCAAATTAACAACAACAAGAACAACGTCAAATAAACAACAACAACACCAACAATAACAACAACAAAAACAAAAACAACAACAACAACAACGTCAAATAAACAACAACGTCAAATAAACAACAACAACAATGTCAAATAAGCAATAACAATAACAACAATGTCAACAACAACAACGTCAAATAAACAACAACAACAACGTCAAATAAACAGCAACAACAACGTCAAATAAACAACAACAACAACAATGTCAACAACAACAACGTCAAATAAAAAACAACAACAACGTCAAATAAACAACAACAACAACGTCAAATAAACAATAACAACAATGTCAAATAAGCAACAACAACAACAACAATGTCAACAACAACAACGTCAAATAAACAACAACAACAACGTCAAATAAACAACAACAACAACGTCAAATAAATAACAACAACAACAACAATGTCAAATAAACAACAACAACGACAACACCGTCAACAACAACAACAATATAAAATAAACAACAACAACAACAATGTCCAATAAACAACAACAACAACAACGTCAAATAACAAAAACAACGTCAAATAAACAACAATAACAACGTCAAATAAACAACAACAACAACAACAACTTCAAATAAAGAACAACAACTATGTCAACAACAACAACAACATCAAATAAACAACAACAACAACGTAAACAACACCAACAACTTCAAATAGACAACAACAACAACAACGTCAAATAAACAACAACAACAACGTCAAATGAATAACAACAACAACAACGTCAAATAAACAACAACAATAATAACAACGTCAAATAAGCAACAACAATTACAACAATAACAAATACAACAACAACAACGTCAAATAAACAACAACAACAACAACGTCAAATAAGCAACAACAACAACGTCAAATAAACAACAACAACAACGTCAAATGAATAACAACAACAAGAACGTCAAATAAACAACAATAATAACAACAACGTCAAATAAGCAACTAAAATTACAACAACAACAAATACAACAACAACAACGTCAAATAAACAACAACAACAACAACAACGTCAAATAAGCAACAACAACAACGTCAAATAAACAACAACAACAACAACGTCAAATAATTGCAACAATAACAACAACGTCTAATAAACAACAACAACAATAACAACGTCAAATGAAATACAACAACAACAACGTCAAATAACAAAAACAACGTCAAATAAACAATAACAACAACAACAACGTCAAATAAATAACAACAACAACATCAAATAAACAACAACAACAACAACGTCCAATAAACAACAACAACTACAACAATGTCAAATAAACAACAACAACAACAACAATAACGTTAAATAAACAACAACAACAACGTCAAATAAAAAACAACAACAACAACAACAACATCAACAACAACAAAAACGTCAAATAAACAACAACAACAACAACGTCAATAAGAACAACTATGTCAAATATACAACAACAACGTCAAATAAACAACAACAACAACAAAAATGTCAATCTCAACAACGTCAAATAAAAAACAACAACAACGTCAAATAAACAACAACAACTAAAACAACATCAAATAAACAACAACAACAACAACGTTAAATAAACAACAACAACAACAACGTCAACAACAACAACAACAACAATGTCAAATAAATAACAACAACAACAACGTCAAATAAACAACATCAACAACAACGTCAAATAAACAACAACAACAACGCCAAATAAACAACAACAACAACAACAACAACGTCAAATAAACAACAACAACAACAACAACAACAACGTCAAATAAACAACAACAACACCAACAATAACAACGACAAAAACAACAACAACAACAACAACAACATCAAATAAACAACAAAAACAATAACAACAAAGTCAACAACATTAACAACTTCAAATAAACAACAACAACAACAACGTTGTCAAATAAACAACAACAACAACAACGTCATCAACAACAACAACGTCAAATAAGAAACAACAACAACAACAACAATAACAACGTCAAATAAACAACAACAATAACGTCAAATAAACAACAACAACAACAACAAATACAACGTCAAATAAACAACAAAAACAACAACAAATACAACGTCAAATAAATAACAACAACAACAACAACAAATACAACAATAACAACAACGTCAAATAACAACAACAACGTGAAATAAACAACAAAAACAACAACAACAACGTCAACAACATTAACAACGTCAAATAAACAACAACAACAACGTCAAATAAACAACAACAACAACGTCAAATAAACAACAACAACAACAACAACGTCAACAACAACAATAACGTCAAATAAACAACAACAACAACGTCAAATAAACAACAACAACGACAACATCAACGTCAAATAAACAACAACAACAACAACATCAAATAAACAACAACAACAACAACGTCAAATAAGCAACAACAACAACAACAACAATAACAAATACAACAACAACAACAATAACGTCAAATAACAAAAACAACGTCAAATAAACAACAATAACAAAGTCAAATAAACAACAACAACAACGTCTAATAAACAACAACAACAACAACAACGTCAAATAAATAACAACAAGAACAACAACGTTAAATAAACAACAACAACAACATAAAATAAACAACAACAACAACGTCAAATAAACAACAACAACAACGTCAAATAAACAATAACAACAACAATAACAATAACAAAAACAACAACGTCAAATAAACCACAACAACAACAACATCAAATAAACAACAATAACAACAACATCAACAACAAGAAAATCGTCAAGTAAACAAACAACAACAACAACAACAACAACAACAATGTCAACAACAATAACTACGTCAAATAAACAACAACAACAACGTCAAATAAACAACAACAACAACAACAGCAACAATCACTAACAACAACAACAAGAACAACAACGTCAACAACAATAACTACGTCAAATAAACAACAACAACAACATCAAATAAACAACAACAACAACAACAACAACAATCACTAACAACAACAACAACGCCAAATAAACAACAAAAACAACAACAATGTCAACAACATTAACAACGTCAAAAAAACAACAACAACAACAACGTCAAATAAACAACAAGAACGTCAAATAAACAACAACAACAACGTCAAATAAATAACAACAACAACGTCAAATAAACAACAACAACAACAACGTTAAATAAACAACAACAACAACAACAACGTCAAATGAATAACAACAACAACAAAAACGTCGAATAAACAACAACAATAACAACAACGTCAAATAAACAACAACAATAACAACAACAACAAATACAACAACAACAACAACGTCAAATAAACAACAACAACAACAACAACATCAAATAAACAACAACAACGTCAAATAAACAACAACAACAACGTCAAATAAATAGAAACAATAACAACAACGTCAAATAAGCAACAACAACAACAACAACAAATACAACAACAACAACGTCAAATAACAAAAACAACGTCAAATAAACAACAATAACAACGTCAAATAAACAGCAACAACAACAACAACGTCAAATAAACAATAACAACAACAACAACAACGTCAAATAAATAACAACAACAACAACGTCAAATAAATAACAACAACAACAACGTCAAATAAACAACAACAACAACAACGTCAAATAAACAACAACAACAACATCAAATAAACAACAACAACAACAACAACAATAACAACAACAACTACGTCAAATAAACAACAACAACAACAATGTCAACAACAACAACATCAAATAAAAAACAACAACAACGTTAATTAAACAGCAACAACTAAAACAATATCAAATAAACAACAACAACAACAACAACAACAACAACGTCAAATAAACAACAACAACAATGTCAAATAAGCAACAACAACAACAACGTCAAATAAACAACAACAACAACAACGTCAAATAAATAACAATAATAACAACAACCTCAAATAAGCAACAAGAACAACAATAACAACAACAAATACAACAACAACTACAACAGCAACGTCAAATAACAAAAACAACGTCAAATAAACAACAATAACAACGTCAAATAAACAACAACAACAACGTCAAATAAACAATAACAACAACTACAACGTCAAATAAATAACAACAACAACAATGTCAAATAAACAACAACAACGACAACGTCAAATAAACAACAACAACAACGTCAAATAAACAACAACAACAACAACAATAACAACAACAACAACGTTAAATAAACAACAACAACAACAACAACAACGTCAAATAAAAAACAACAAAAACGGCATCAACAACAACAAAAACGTCAAATAAACAACAACAACAACAACGTCAATAACAACAATTACGTCAAATAAACAACAACAACAACAACATCAAATAAACAACAACAACAACTATGTCAACAATAACAACGTCAAATAAAAAACAACAACAACGTCAAATCAACAACAACAACTAAAACAATATCAAACAAACAACAACAACATCAAATAAACAACAACAACAACAACAACGTCAAATAAACAACAACAACAATGTCAAATAAGCAATAACAACAACAACAACGTCAACAACAACAACATCAAATAAACAACAACAACAACAACGTCAAAAAAACAACAACAATAACGTCAAATAAACAACAACAACAACAATGTCAACAACAACAACGTCAAATAAAAAACAACAACGTCAAATAAACAACAACAACAACAACGTCAAATAAACAACAACAATAACAACAACGTCAAATAACCAACAATAATTACAACAACAACAAATACAACAACAACAACAACGTCAAATAAACAACAACAACAACAACGACAAATAAGCAACAACAACAACGTCAAATAATTGCAACAATAACAACAACCTCAAATAAACCACAACAACAACAACGTCAAATGAAATACAATAACAACAACGTCAAATAACAAAAACAACGTCAAATAAACAACAATAACAACGTCAAATAAACAACAACAACAACAACGTCAAATAAACAATAACAACAACAACGTCAAATAAAAAACAACAACAACGTCAACAACAACAACAAAAACGTCAAATAAACAACAACAATAACAACAACAACAACAACGTCAATAACAACAACTACGTCAAATAAACAACAACAACAACAATGTCAACAACAACAACGTCAAATAAAAAACAACAACAACGTTAAATAAACAGCAACAACTAAAACAATATCAAATAAACAACAACAACAACAACAACAACAACGTCAAATAAACAACAACAACAACAACGTCAAATAAACAACAACAACAATGTCAAATAAGCAACAACAACAACAACGTCAAATAAACAACAACAACAACAACGTCAAATAAATAACAACAATAACAACAACCTCAAATAAGCAACAAGAACAACAATAACAACAACAAATACAACAACAACTACAACAACAACGTCAAATAACAAAAACAACGTCAAATAAACAACAATAACAACGTCAAATAAACAACAACAACAACAACGTCAAATAAACAATAACAACAACTACAACGTCAAATAAATAACAACAACAACAATGTCAAATAAACAACAACAACGACAACGTTAAATAAACAACAACAACAACGTCAAATAAACCACAACAACAACAACAATAACAACAACAACAACGTTAAATAAACAACAACAACAACAACAACAACGTCAAATAAAAAACAACAAAAACGGCATCAACAACAACAAAAACGTCAAATAAACAACAACAACAACAACGTCAATAACAACAATTACGTCAAATAAACAACAACAACAACAACATCAAATAAACAACAACAACAACTATGTCAACAATAACAACGTCAAATAAAAAACAACAACAACGTCAAATCAACAACAACAACTAAAACAATATCAAACAAACAACAACAACATCAAATAAACAACAACAACAACAACGTCAAATAAACAACAACAACAATGTCAAATAAGCAATAACAACAACAACAACGTCAACAACAACAACATCAAATTAACAACAACAACAACAACGTCAAAAAAACAACAACAATAACGTCAAATAAACAACAACAACAACAATGTCAACAACAACAACGTCAAATAAAAAACAACAACGTCAAATAAACAACAACAACAACAACGTCAAATAAACAACAACAATAACAACAACGTCAAATAACCAACAATAATTACAACAACAACAAATACAACAACAACAACAACGTCAAATAAACAACAACAACAACAACGACAAATAAGCAACAACAACAACGTCAAATAATTGCAACAATAACAACAACCTCAAATAAACCACAACAACAACAACGTCAAATGAAATACAATAACAACAACGTCAAATAACAAAAACAACGTCAAATAAACAACAATAACAACGTCAAATAAACAACAACAACAACAACGTCAAATAAACAATAACAACAACAACAACGTCAAATAAAAAACAACAACAACGTCAACAACAACAACAAAAACGTCAAATAAACAACAACAATAACAACAACAACAACAACGTCAATAACAACAACTACGTCAAATAAACAACAACAACAACAATGTCAACAACAACAACGTCAAATAAAAAACAACAACAACGTTAAATAAACAGCAACAACTAAAACAATATCAAATAAACAACAACAACAACAACAACAACGTCAAATAAACAACAACAACAACAACGTCAAATAAACAACAACAACAATGTCAAATAAGCAACAACAACAACAACGTCAAATAAACAACAACAACAACAACGTCAAATAAATAACAACAATAACAACAACCTCAAATAAGCAACAAGAACAACAATAACAACAACAAATACAACAACAACTACAACAACAACGTCAAATAACAAAAACAACGTCAAATAAACAACAATAACAACGTCAAATAAACAACAACAACAACAACGTCAAATAAACAATAACAACAACTACAACGTCAAATAAATAACAACAACAACAATGTCAAATAAACAACAACAACAACAACGTCAAATAAACAACAACAACAACGTCAAATAAACAACAACAACAACAACAATAACAACAACAACAACGTTAAATAAACAACAACAACAACAACAACAACGTCAAATAAAAAACAACAACAACGGCATCAACAACAACAAAAACGTCAAATAAACAACAACAACAACAACGTCAATAACAACAATTACGTCAAATAAACAACAACAACAACAACATCAAATAAACAACAACAACAACTATGTCAACAATAACAACGTCAAATAAAAAACAACAACAACGTCAAATCAACAACAACAACTAAAACAATATCAAACAAACAACAACAACGTCAAATAAACAACAACAACAACAACGTCAAATAAACAACAACAACAATGTCAAATAAGCAATAACAACAACAACAACGTCAACAACAACAACGTCAAATAAACAACAACAACAACAACGTCAAAAAAACAACAACAATAACGTCAAATAAACAACAACAACAACAATGTCAACAACAACAACGTCAAATAAAAAACAACAACGTCAAATAAACAACAACAACAACAACGTCAAATAAACAACAACAACAATGTCAAATAAGCAACAACAACAACAACGTCAACAACAACAACGTCAAATAAACAACAACAACAACGTCAAATAAACAACAACAACAACAACGTCAAATAAATAACAACAACAACAATGTCAAATAAACAACAACAACAACAACACCGTCAACAACAACAACAATATAAAATAAACAACAACAACAACAATGTCCAATAAACAACAACAACAACAACGTCAAATAACAAAAACAACGTCAAATAAACAACAATAACAACGTCAAATAAACAACAACAACAACAACAACTTCAAATAAAGAACAACAACTATGTCAACAACAACAACAACATCAAATAAACAACAACAACAACAACGTCAACAACACCAACAACTTCAAATAGACAACAACAACAACAACGTCAAATAAACAACAACAACAACGTCAAATGAATAACAACAACAACAACGTCAAATAAACAACAACAATAACAACAACGTCAAATAAGCAACAACAATTACAACAATAACAAATACAACAACAACAACAACAACAACGTCAAATAAACAACAACAACAACAACGTCAAATAAGCAACAACAACAACATAAAATAAACAACAACAACAACGTCAAATGAATAACAACAACAAGAACGTCAAATAAACAACAACAATAACAACAACGTCAAATAACCAACAATAATTACAACAACAACAAATACAACAACAACAACAACGTCAAATAAACAACAACAACAACAACGACAAATAAGCAACAACAACAACGTCAAATAATTGCAACAATAACAACAACCTCAAATAAACCACAACAACAACAACGTCAAATGAAATACAATAACAACAACGTCAAATAACAAAAACAACGTCAAATAAACAACAATAACAACGTCAAATAAACAACAACAACAACAACGTCAAATAAACAATAACAACAACAACAACGTCAAATAAATAACAACAACAACATCAAATAAACAACAACAACAAAAACGTCCAATAAACAACAACAACAACAATGTCAAATAAACAACAACAACAACAATAACGTTAAATAAACAACAACAACAACGTCAAATAAAAAACAATAACAACAACAACATCAACAACAACAAAAACGTCAAATAAACAACAACAACAACAACGTCAATAAGAACAACTATGTCAAATATACAACAACGTCAAATAAACAACAACAACAACAACAAGAACAATGTCAATATCAACAACGTCAAATAAAAAACAACAACAACGTCAAATAAACAACAACAACTAAAACAACATCAAATAAACAACAACAACAGCAACGTCAAATAAACAACAACAACAACGTCAACAATAACAACAACAACAACAATGTCAAATAAATAACAACAACAACAACGTCAAATAAACAACATCAACAACAACGTCAAATAAACAACAACAACAACAACGCCAAATAAACAACAACAACAACAGCAACAACGTCAAATAAACAACAACAACAACAACAACAACAACAACGTCAAATAAACAACAACAACACCAACAATAACAACGACAAAAACAACAACAACAACAACAACATCAAATAAACAACAAAAACAATAACAACAAAGTCAACAACATTAACAACGTCAAATAAACAACAACAACAACAACGTCGTCAAATAAACAACAACAATAACAACGTCATCAACTACAACAACGTCAAATAAGAAACAACAACAATAACAACAATAACAACGTCAAATAAACAACAACAATAACGTCAAATAAACAACAACAACAACAACAACAACAACAAATACAACATCAAATAAACAACAACAACAACAACAAATACAACGTCAAATAAACAACAACAACAACAACAACAACAAATACAACAATAACAACAACGTCAAATAAACAACAACAACGACAACATCAACGTCAAATAAACAACAGCAACAACAACATCAAATAAACAACAACAACAACAACGTCAAATAAGCAACAACAACAACAACAACAATAACAACAAATACAACAACAACAACAATAACGTCAAATAACAAAAACAACGTCAAATAAACAACAATAACAAAGTCAAATAAACAACAACAACAACGTCTAATAAACAACAACAACAACAACAACGTCAAACAAATAACAACAAGAACAACAACGTTAAATAAACAACAACAACAACATAAAATAAACAACAACAACAACGTCAAATAAACAACAACAACAACGTCAAATAAACAATAACAACAACAATAACAATAACAAAAACAACAACGTCAAATAAACCACAACAACAACAACATCAAATAAACAACAATAACAACAACATCAACAACAAGAAAATCGTCAAGTAAACAAACAACAACAACAACCACAACAACAACAACAATGTCAACAACAATAACTACGTCAAATAAACAACAACAACAACGTCAAATAAACAACAACAACAACAACAGCAACAATCACTAACAACAACAACAAGAACAACAACGTCACCAACAATAACTACGTCAAATAAACAACAACAACAACAACATCAAATAAACAACAACAACAACAACAACAACAATCACTAACAACAACAACAACAACAACGCCAAATAAACAACAAAAACAACAACAATGTCAACAACATTAACAACGTCAAAAAAACAACAACAACAACAACAACGTCAAATAAACAACAAGAACGTCAAATAAACAACAACAACAACATCAAATAAATAACAACAACAACCTCAAATAAACAACAACAACAACAACGTTAAATAAACAACAACAACGTCAAATGAATAACAACAACAACAAAAACGTCGAATAAACAACAACAATAACAACAACGTCAAATAAACAACAACAATAACAACAACAACAAATACAACAACAACAACAACGTCAAATAAATAACAACAACAACAACATCAAATAAACAACAACAACGTCAAATAAACAACAACAACAACGTCAAATAAATAGAAACAATAACAACAACGTCAAATAAGCAACAACAACAACAACAACAAATACAACAACAACAACGTCAAATAACAAAAACAACGTCAAATAAACAACAATAACAACGTCAAATAAACAACAACAACAACAACAACGTCAAATAAACAATAACAACAACAACAACAACGTCAAATAAATAACAACAACAACAACGTCAAATAAATAACAACAACAACAACGTCAAATAAACAACAACAACAACAACGTCAAATAAACAACAACAACAACGTCAAATAAACAACAACAACAACAACAATAACAACAACAACAACTTCAAATAAACAACAACAACAACAATGTCAAATAAAAAACAACAACAACGTCAACAACAACAACAACAAAAACGTCAAATAAACAACAACAATAACAACAACAACAACGTCAATAACAATAACTACGTCAAATAAACAACAACAACAACAATGTCAACAACAACAACGTCAAATAAAAAACAACAACAACGTTAAATAAACAGCAACAACTAAAACAATATCAAATAAACAACAACAACAACAACAACGTCAAATAAACAACAACAACAACAACGTCAAATAAACAACAACAACAATGTCAAATAAGCAACAACAACAACAACGTCAAATAAACAACAACAACAACAACAACGTCAAATAAATAACAACAATAACAACAACCTCAAATAAGCAACAAGAACAACAATAACAACAACAAATACAACAACAACTACAACAGCAACGTCAAATAACAAAAACAACGTCAAATAAACAACAATAACAACGTCAAATAAACAACAACAACAACAACGTCAAATAAACAATAACAACAACTACAACGTCAAATAAATAACAACAACAACAATGTCAAATAAACAACAACAACAACAACGTCAAATAAACAACAACAACAACGTCAAATAAACAACAACAACAACAACAATAACAACAACAACAACGTTAAATAAACAACAACAACAACAACAACAACAACGTCAAATAAAAAACAACAACAACAACGACATCAACAACAACAAAAACGTCAAATAAACAACAACAACAACAACGTCAATAACAACAATTACGTCAAATAAACAACAACAACAACAACATCAAATAAACAACAACAACAACTATGTCAACAATAACAACATCAAATAAAAAACAACAACAACGTCAAATAAACAACAACAACTAAAACAATATCAAACAAACAACAACAACGTCAAATAAACAACAACAACAACAACGTCAAATAAACAACAACAACAATGTCAAATAAGCAATAACAACAACAACAACGTCAACAACAACAACGTCAAATAAACAACAATAACAACAACGTCAAAAAAACAACAACAACAACGTCAAATAAACAACAACAACAACGTCAAATAAACAACAATAACAACAACGTCAAATAAACAACAACAACAATGTCAAATAAGCAACAACAACGTCAACAACAACAACGTCAAATAAACAACAACAACAACGTCAAATAAACAACAACAACAACGTCAAATAAATAACAACAACAACAATGTCAAATAAACAACAACAACAACAACACCGTCAACAACAACAACAATATAAAATAAACAACAACAACAACAATGTCCAATAAACAACAACAACAACAACGTCAAATAACAAAAACAACGTCAAATAAACAACAATAACAACGTCAAATAAACAACAACAACAACAACTTCAAATAAAGAACAACAACTATGTCAACAACAACAACAACAACAACAACATCAAATAAACAACAACAACAACGTCAACAACACCAACACCTTCAAATAGACAACAACAACAACAACGTCAAATAAACAACAACAACGTCAAATGAATAACAACAACAACAACGTCAAATAAACAACAACAATAACAACAACGTCAAATAAGCAACAACAATTACAACAATAACAAATACAATAACAACAACAACGTCAAATAAACAACAACAACAACAACGTCAAATAAGCAACAAAAACAACGTAAAATAAACAACAACAACAACGTCAAATGAATAACAACAACAAGAACGTCAAATAAACTACAACAATAACAACAACGTCAAATAACCAACAATAATTACCACAACAACAAATACAACAACAACAACAACGTCAAATAAACAACAACAACGACAACGACAAATAAGCAACAACAACAACGTCAAATAATTGCAACAATAACAACAACGTCAAATAAACCACAACAACAACAACGTCAAATGAAATACAATAACAACAACGTCAAATAACAAAAACAACGTCAAATAAACAACAATAACAACGTCAAATAAACAACAACAACAACAACGTCAAATAAACAATAACAACAACAACAACGTCAAATAAATAACAACAACAACATCAAATAAACAACAACAACAACGTCCAATAAACAACAACAACAACAATGGCAAATAAACAACAACAACAACAATAACGTTAAATAAACAACAACAACAACGTCAAATAAAAAACAATAACAACAACAACATCAACAACAACAAAAACGTCAAATAAACAACAACAACAACAACAACGTCAATAAGAACAACTATGTCAAATATACAACAACGTCAAATAAACAACAACAACAACAACAAGAACAAGGTCAATATCAACAACGTCAAATAAAAAACAACAACGTCAAATAAACAACAATAACTAAAACAACATCAAATAAACAACAACAACAACAACGTCAAATAAACAACAACAACAACGTCAACTATAACAACAACAACAACAACAATGTCAAATAAATAACAACAACAACAACGTCTAATAAACAACATCAACAACAACGTCAAATAAACAACAACAACAACAACGCCAAATAAACAACAACAACAACAGCAACAACGTCAAATAAACAACAACAACAACAACAACAACAACAACGTCAAATAAACAACAACAACAACACCAACAATAACAACGACAAAAAGAACAACAATAATAACAACAAAGTCAACAACATTAACAACGTCAAATAAACAACAACAACAACAACGTCGTCAAATAAACAACAACAACAACAACGTCATCAACTACAACAACGTCAAATAAGAAACAACAACAATAACAACAATAACAACGTCAAATAAACAACAACAATAACGTCAAATAAACAACAACAACAACAACAACAAATACAACGTCAAATAAACAACAACAACAACAACAAATACAACGTCAAATAAACAACAACAACAACAACAACAAATACAACAATAACAACAACGTCAAATAACAACAACAACGTGAAATAAACTACAAAAACAACAACAACAACGTCAACAACATTAACAACGTCAAATAAACAACAACAACAACGTCAAATAAACAACATCAACAACAACGTCAACAACAACAACAACGTCAAATAAACAATAACAACAACGTCAAATAAACAACAACAACGACAACAACAACGTCAAATAAACAACAGCAACAACAACATCAAATAAACAACAACAACAACAACAACAACAACGTCAAATAAGCAACAACAACAACAACAATAACAACAAATACAACAACAACAACAATAACGTCAAATAACAAAAACAACGTCAAATAAACAACAATAACAAAGTCAAATAAACAACAACAACAACGTCTAATAAATAACAACAAGAACAACAACGTTAAATAAACAACAACAACAACGTCAAATAAACAACAACAACAACAACGTCAAATAAACAACAACAACAACGTCAAATAAACAATAACAACAACAATAACAATAACAAAAACAACAACGTCAAATAAACCACAACAACAACAACGTCAAATAAACAACAATAACAACAACATCAACAACAAGAAAATCGTCAAGTAAACAAACAACAACAACAACAACAACAACAACGTCAACAACAATAACTACGTCAAATAAACAACAACAACAACGTCAAATAAACAACAACAACAACAACAACAACAATCACTAACAACAACAACAACAACAACGTCAACAACAATAACTACGTCAAATAAACAACAACAACAAATAAACAACAACAACAATAACAACAACAATCACTAACAACAACAACAACAACGCCAAATAAACAACAAAAACAACAACAATGTCAAAAACATTAACAACGTCAAAAAAACAACAACAACAACAACGTCTAATAAACAACAACAACGTCAAATAAACAACAACAACAACGTCAAATAAATAACAACAACAACGTCAAATAAACAACAACAACGTCAAATAAACAACAACAACAACAACAACAACGTTAAATAAACAACAACAACAACAACAACAACGTCAAATGAATAACAACAACAACAAAAACATCGAATAAACAACAACAATAACAACAACGTCAAATAAACAACAACAATAACAACAACAACAAATACAACAACAACAACAACAACGTCAAATAAACAACAACAACAACAACAACGTTAAATAAACAACAACAACAACGTCAAATAAATAGCAACAATAACAACAACGTCAAATAAGCAACAACAACAACAACAAATACAACAACAAATACAACAACAACAACGTCAAATAACAAAAACAACGTCAAATAAACAACAATAACAACGTCAAATAAACAGCAACAACAACAACAACGTCAAATAAACAATAACAACAATAACAACAACAACAACTTCAAATAAACAACAACAACAACAACGTCAAATAAAAAACAACAACAACGTCAACAACAACAACAACAAAAACGTCAAATAAACAAGAACAACAACAACAACGTCAATAACAACAACTACGTCAAATAAACAACAACAACAACAATGTCAACAACAACAACGTCAAATAAAAAACAACAACAACGTCATATAAACAGCAACAACTAAAACAATATCAAATAAACAACAACAACAACGTCAAATAAACAACAACAACAATGTCAAATAAGCAACAACAACAACAACGTCAACAACAACAACGTCAAATAAATAACAACAACAACGTCAAATAAACAACAACAACAACGTCAAATAAATAACAACAATAACAACATTGTCAAATAAACAACAACAACAACACCGTCAACAACAACAACAATGTCAAATAAACAACAACAACAACGTCCAATAAACAACAACAACAACAAAAACGTCAACAACAACAACAACGTCAAATAAACAACAACAACAACAACGTCAAATAAACAACAACGTCAACAACAACAACAACGTCAAATAAACATCAACAACAACGTCAAATAAACAACAACAATTATGTCAACAACAACAACAACAACATCAAATAAACAACAACAACAACAATGTCAACAACAACAACAACGTCAAATAAACAACAACAACAACAACGTCAAATGAATAACAACAACAACAACGTCAAATAAACAGCAACAATAACAACAACGTCAAACAAGCAACAACAATAACAACAACAACAAATACAACAACAACAACAACAACGTCAAATAAACAACAACAACAACAACAACGTCAAATAAGCAACAACAATAACGTCAAATAAACAACAACATCACCAACATCAAATAAATAGCAACAATAACAACAATGTCAAATAAGCAACAACAACAACAACAAATACAACAACAACAACGTCAAATAACAAAAACAACTTCAAATAAACAACAATAACAAATTCAAATAAACAACAAAACCAACAACGTCAAATAAACAATAACAACAACAACAACGTCAAATAAATAACAACAACAACGTCAAATAAACAACAACAACAACAACGTCAAATAAACAACAACAACAACAACGTCAAATAAACAACAACAACAATAACATCGTCAAATAAACAACAACAACAACGTCAAATAAAAAACAACAACAACAACAACATCAACAACAACAAAAACGTCAAATAAACAATAACAACAACAACAACGTCAATAACAACAACTACGTCAAATAAACAACAACAACAACAACAACGTCAAATAAACAACAACAACAATAATGTCAACATCAACAACGTCAAATAAATAACAACAACTAAAACAACATCAAATAAATAACAACAACAATAATGTCAAATAAACAACAACAACAACAACGTCAACAACAACAACAACAACGTCAAATAAATAACATCAACAACAACGTCAAATAAACAACAACAACAACGTCAAATAAACAACAACAACAACAACAACAACAACGTCAAATAAACAACAACAACAACAACAACGTCAAATAAAAACCAACAACAACAACAACGTCAAATAAACAACAAAAACAACAACAACAATGTCAACAACATTAATAACGTCAAATAAATAACAACAACAACGTCAAATAAAAAACAACAACAACAACGACATCAACAACAACAAAAACGTCAAATAAACAACAACAACAACAACGTCAATAACAACAATTACGTCAAATAAACAACAACAACAACAACATCAAATAAACAACAACAACAACTATGTCAACAATAACAACGTCAAATAAAAAACAACAACAACGTCAAATAAACAACAACAACTAAAACAATATCAAACAAACAACAACAACGTCAAATAAACAACAACAACAACAACGTCAAATAAACAACAACAACAATGTCAAATAAGCAATAACAACAACAACAACGTCAACAACAACAACGTCAAATAAACAACAACAACAACAACGTCAAAAAAACAACAACAACAACGTCAAATAAACAACAACAATAACAATGTCAACAACAACAACGTCAAATAAAAAACAACAACAACGTCAAATAAACAACAATAACAACAACGTCAAATAAACAACAACAAAAATGTCAAATAAGCAACAACAACAACAACGTCAACAACAACAACGTCAAATAAACAACAACAACAACGTCAAATAAACAACAACAACAACGTCAAATAAATAACAACAACAACAATGTCAAATAAACAACAACAACAACAACACCGTCAACAACAACAACAATATAAAATAAACAACAACAACAACAACAATGTCCAATAAACAACAACAACAACAACGTCAAATAACAAAAACAACGTCAAATAAACAACAATAACAACGTCAAATAAACAACAACAACAACAACTTCAAATAAAGAACAACAACTATGTCAACAACAACAACAACATCAAATAAACAATAACAACAACGTCAACAACACCAACAACTTCAAATAGACAACAACAACAACAACGTCAAATAAACAACAACAACAACGTCAAATGAATAACAACAACAACAACGTCAAATAAACAACAACAATAACAACAACGTCAAATAAGCAACAACAATTACAACAATAACAAATACAACAACAACAACAACGTCAAATAAACAACAACAACAACAACGTCAAATAAGCAACAACAACAACGTAAAATAAACAACAACAACAACGTCAAATGAATAACAACAACAAGAACGTCAAATAAACAACAACAATAACAACAACGTCAAATAACCAACAATAATTACAACAACAACAAATACAACAACAACAACAACGTCAAATAAACAACAACAACAACAACGACAAATAAGCAACAACAACAACGTCAAATAATTGCAACAATAACAACAACGTCAAATAAACCACAACAACAACAACGTCAAATGAAATACAATAACAACAACGTCAAATAACAAAAACAACGTCAAATAAACAACAATAACAACGTCAAATAAACAACAACAACAACAACGTCAAATAAACAATAACAACAACAACAACGTCAAATAAATAACAACAACAACATCAAATAAACAACAACAACAACAACGTCCAATAAACAACAACAACAACAATGTCAAATAAACAACAACAACAACAATAACGTTAAATAAACAACAACAACAATGTCAAATAAAAAACAATAACAACAACAACATCAACAACAACAAAAACGTCAAATAAACAACAACAACAACAACGTCAATAAGAACAACTATGTCAAATATACAACAACGTCAAATAAACAACAACAACAACAACAAGAACAATGTCAATATCAACAACGTCAAATAAAAAACAACAACAACGTCAAATAAACAACAACAACTAAAACAACATCAAATAAACAACAACAACAACAACGTCAAATAAACAACAACAACAACGTCAACAATAACAACAACAACAACAACAATGTCAAATAAATAACAACAACAACAACGTCAAATAAACAACATCAACAACAACGTCAAATAAACAACAATAACAACAACGCCAAATAAACAACAACAACAACAGCAACAACGTCAAATAAACAACAACAACAACAACAACAACAACGTCAAATAAACAACAACAACAACACCAACAATAACAACGACAAAAAGAACAACAACAATAACAACAAAGTCAACAACATTAACAACGTCAAATAAACAACAACAACAACAACAACGTCGTCAAATAAACAACAACAACAACAACGTCATCAACTACAACAACGTCAAATAAGAAACAACAACAATAACAACAATAACAACGTCAAATAAACAACAACAATAACGTCAAATAAACAACAACAACAACAACAACAAATACAATGTCAAATAAACAACAACAACAACAACAAATACAACGTCAAATAAACAACAACAACAACAACAACAAATACAACAATAACAACAACGTCAAATAACAACAACAACGAGAAATAAACTACAAAAACAACAACAACAACGTCAACAACATTAACAACGTCAAATAAACAACAACAACAACGTCAAATAAACAACATCAACAACAACGTCAACAACAACAACAACGTCAAATAAACAATAACAACAACGTCAAATAAACAACAACAACGACAACAACAACGTCAAATAAACAACAGCAACAACAACATCAAATAAACAACAACAACAACAACGTCAAATAAGCAACAACAACAACAACAATAACAACAAATACAACAACAACAACAATAACGTCAAATAACAAAAACAACGTCAAATAAACAACAATAACAAAGTCAAATAAACAACAACAACAACGTCTAATAAATAACAACAAGAACAACAACGTTAAATAAACAACAACAACAACGTCAAATAAACAACAACAACAACGTCAAATAAACAACAACAACAACGTCAAATAAACAATAACAACAACAACAACAATAACAAAAACAACAACGTCAAATAAACCACAACAACAACAACGTCAAATAAACAACAACATCAACAACAAGAAAATCGTCAAGTAAACAAACAACAACAACAACAACAACAACAACGTCAACAACAATAACTACGTCAAATAAACAACAACAACAACGTCAAATAAACAACAACAACAACAACAATCACTAACAACAACAACAACAACAACAACGTCAACAACAATAACTAAGTCAAATAAACAACAACAACAACAACAACAAATAAACAACAACAACAACAACAACAACAATCACTAACAACAACAACAACAACGCCAAATAAACAACAACAATAACAACAACGTCAAATAACCAACAATAATTACAACAACAACAAATACAACAACAACAACGTCAAATAAACAACAACAACAACGACGACAAATAAGCAACAACAACAACGTCAAATAATTGCAACAATAACAACAACGTCAAATAAACCACAACAACAACAACATCAAATGAAATACAATAACAACAACGTCAAATAACAAAAACAACGTCAAATAAACAACAATAACAACGTCAAATAAACAACAACAACAACAACGTCAAATAAACAATAACAACAACAACAACGTCAAATAAATAACAACAACAACATCAAATAAACAACAACAACAACAACGTCCAATAAACAACAACAACAACAATGTCAAATAAACAACAACAACAACAATAACGTTAAATAAACAACAACTACAATGTCAAATAAAAAACAATAACAACAACAACATCAACAACAACAAAAACGTCAAATAAACAACAACAACAACAACGTCAATAAGAACAACTATGTCAAATATACAACAACGTCAAATAAACAACAACAACAACAACAAGAACAATGTCAATATCAACAACGTCAAATAAAAAACAACAACAACGTCAAATAAACAACAACAACTAAAACAACATCAAATAAACAACAACAACAACAACGTCAAATAAACAACAACAACAACGTCAACAATAACAACAACAACAACAACAACAATGTCAAATAAATAACAACAACAACAACGTCAAATAAACAACATCAACAACAACGTCAAATAAACAACAATAACAACAACGCCAAATAAACAACAACAACAACAGCAACAACGTCAAATAAACAACAACAACAACAACAACAACAACAACAACGTCAAATAAACAACAACAACAACACCAACAATAACAACGACAAAAAGAACAACAACAATAACAACAAAGTCAACAACATTAACAACGTCAAATAAACAACAACAACAACAACAACGTCGTCAAATAAACAACAACAACAACAACGTCATCAACTACAACAACGTCAAATAAGAAACAACAACAATAACAACAATAACAACGTCAAATAAACAACAACAATAACGTCAAATAAACAACAACAACAACAACAACAAATACAACGTCAAATAAACAACAACAACAACAACAAATACAACGTCAAATAAACAACAACAACAACAACAACAAATACAACAATAACAACAACGTCAAATAACAACAACAACGAGAAATAAACTACAAAAACAACAACAACAACGTCAACAACATTAACAACGTCAAATAAACAACAACAACAACGTCAAATAAACAACATCAACAACAACGTCAACAACAACAACAACGTCAAATAAACAATAACAACAACGTCAAATAAACAACAACAACGACAACAACAACGTCAAATAAACAACAGCAACAACAACATCAAATAAACAACAACAACAACAACGTCAAATAAGCAACAACAACAACAACAACAATAACAACAAATACAACAACAACAACAATAACGTCAAATAACAAAAACAACGTCAAATAAACAACAATAACAAAGTCAAATAAACAACAACAACAACGTCTAATAAATAACAACAAGAACAACAACGTTAAATAAACAACAACAACAACAACGTCAAATAAACAACAACAACAACGTCAAATAAACAACAACAACAACGTCAAATAAACAATAACAACAACAATAACAATAACAAAAACAACAACGTCAAATAAACCACAACAACAACAACGTCAAATAAACAACAATAACAACAACATCAACAACAAGAAAATCGTCAAGTAAACAAACAACAACAACAACAACAACAACAACAACGTCAACAACAATAACTACGTCAAATAAACAACAACAACAACGTCAAATAAACAACAACAACAACAACAACAACAATCACTAACAACAACAACAACAACAACAACAACGCCAACAACAATAACTAAGTCAAATAAACAACAACAACAACAACAAATAAACAACAACAACAACAACAACAACAATCACTAACAACAACAACAACAACGCCAAATAAACAACAAAAACAACAACAATGTCAAAAACATTAACAACGTCAAAAAAACAACAACAACAACAACGTCTAATAAACAACAACAACGTCAAATAAACAACAACAACAACGTCAAATAAATAACAACAACAACGTCAAATAAACAACAACAACGTCAAATAAACAACAACAACAACAACAACGTTAAATAAACAACAACAACAACAACAACGTCAAATGAATAACAACAACAACAAAAACGTCGAATAAACAACAACAATAACAACAACGTCAAATAAACAACAACAATAACAACAACAACAAATACAACAACAACATCAACGTCAAATAAACAACAACAACAACAACAACGTCAAATAAACAACAACAACAACAACGTCAAATAAATAGCAACAATAACAACAACGTCAAATAAGCAACAACAACAACAACAAATACAACAACAAATACAACAACAACAACGTCAAATAACAAAAACAACGTCAAATAAACAACAATAACAACGTCAAATAAACAGCAACAACAACAACAACGTCAAATAAACAATAACAACAATAACAACAACAACAACTTCAAATAAACAACAACAACAACAACGTCAAATAAAAAACAACAACAACGTCAACAACAAAAACAACAACAAAAACGTCAAATAAACAAGAACAACAACAACAACGTCAATAACAACAACTACGTCAAATAAACAACAACAACAACAATGTCAACAACAACAACGTCAAATAAAAAACAACAACAACGTCATATAAACAGCAACAACGAAAACAATATCAAATAAACAACAACAACAACGTCAAATAAACAACAACAACAATGTCAAATAAGCAACAACAACAACAACGTCAACAACAACAACGTCAAATAAATAACAACAACAACGTCAAATAAACAACAACAACAACGTCAAATAAATAACAACAATAACAACATTGTCAAATAAACAACAACAACAACACCGTCAACAACAACAACAATGTCAAATAAACAACAACAACAACGTCCAATAAACAACAACAACAAAAACGTCAACAACAACAACAACGTCAAATAAACAACAACAACAACAACGTCAAATAAACAACAACGTCAACAACAACAACAACAACAACGTCAAATAAACATCAACAACAACGTCAAATAAACAACAACAATTATGTCAACAACAACAACAACATCAAATAAACAACAACAACAACAACAACAATGTCAACAACAACAACAACGTCAAATAAACAACAACAACAACAACGTCAAATGAATAACAACAACAACAACGTCAAATAAACAGCAACAATAACAACAACGTCAAACAAGCAACAACAATAACAACAACAACAAATACAACAACAACAACAACAACAACAACGTCAAATAAACAACAACAACAACAACAACGTCAAATAAGCAACAACAATAACGTCAAATAAACAACAACAGCACCAACATCAAATAAATAGCAACAATAACAACAATGTCAAATAAGCAACAACAACAACAACAAATACAACAACAACAACGTCAAATAACAAAAACAACTTCAAATAAACAACAATAACAAATTCAAATAAACAACAAAACCAACAACGTCAAATAAACAATAACAACAACAACAACGTCAAATAAATAACAACAACAACGTCAAATAAACAACAACAACAACAACGTCAAATAAACAACAACAACAACAACGTCAAATAAACAACAACAACAATAACATCGTCAAATAAACAACAACAACAACAACAACGTCAAATAAAAAACAACAACAACAACAACATCAACAACAACAAAAACGTCAAATAAACAATAACAACAACAACAACGTCAATAACAACAACTACGTCAAATAAACAACAACAACAACAACGTCAAATAAACAACAACAACAATAATGTCAACATCAACAACGTCAAATAAATAACAACAACTAAAACAACATCAAATAAATAACAACAACAATAATGTCAAATAAACAACAACAACAACAACGTCAACAACAACAACAACAACGTCAAATAAATAACATCAACAACAACGTCAAATAAACAACAACAACAACAACGTCAAATAAACAACAACAACAACAACAACGTCAAATAAACAACAACAACAACAACAACGTCAAATAAAAACCAACAACAACAACAACGTCAAATAAACAACAAAAACAACAACAACAATGTCAACAACATTAATAACGTCAAATAAATGACAACAACAACGTCAAATAAAAAACAACAACAACAACGGCATCAACAACAACAAAAACGTCAAATAAACAACAACAACAACAACGTCAATAACAAAATTACGTCAAATAAACAACAACAACAACAACATCAAATAAACAACAACAACAACTATGTCAACAATAACAACGTCAAATAAAAAACAACAACAACGTCAAATAAACAACAACAACTAAAACAATATCAAACAAACAACAACAACGTCAAATAAACAACAACAACAACAACGTCAAATAAACAACAACAACAATGTCAAATAAGCAATAACAACAACAACAACGTCAACAACAACAACGTCAAATAAACAACAACAACAACAACGTCAAAAAAACAACAACAACAACAACGTCAAATAAACAACAACAATAACAATGTCAACAACAACAACGTCAAATAAAAAACAACAACAACGTCAAATAAACAACAATAACAACAACGTCAAATAAACAACAACAACAATGTCAAATAAGCAACAACAACAACAACGTCAACAACAACAACGTCAAATAAACAACAACAACAACGTCAAATAAACAACAACAACAACGTCAAATAAATAACAACAACAACAATGTCAAATAAACAACAACAACAACAACAACACCGTCAACAACAACAACAATATAAAATAAACAACAACAACAACAACAATGTCCAATAAACAACAACAACAACAACGTCAAATAACAAAAACAACGTCAAATAAACAACAATAACAACGTCAAATAAACAACAACAACAACAACTTCAAATAAAGAACAACAACTATGTCAACAACAACAACAACATCAAATAAACAACAACAACAACGTCAACAACACCAACAACTTCAAATAGACAACAACAACAACAACGTCAAATAAACAACAACAACAATGTCAAATGAATAACAACAACAACAACGTCAAATAAACAACAACAATAACAACAACGTCAAATAAGCAACAACAATTACAACAATAACAAATACAACAACAACAACAACGTCAAATAAACAACAACAACAACGTCAAATAAGCAACAACAACAACGTAAAATAAATAACAACAACAACGTCAAATGAATAACAACAACAAGAACGTCAAATAAACAACAACAATAACAACAACGTCAAATAACCAACAATAATTACAACAACAACAAATACAACAACAACAACAACGTCAAATAAACAACAACAACGACAAATAAGCAACAACAACAACGTCAAATAATTGCAACAATAACAACAACGTCAAATAAACCACAACAACAACAACGTCAAATGAAATACAATAACAACAACGTCAAATAACAAAAACAATGTCAAATAAACAACAATAACAATGTCAAATAAACAACAACAACAACAACGTCAAATAAACAATAACAACAACAACAACGTCAAATAAATAACAACAACAACATCAAATAAACAACAACAACAACAACGTCCAATAAACAACAACAACAACAATGTCAAATAAACAACAACAACAACAATAACGTTAAATAAACAACAACAACAATGTCAAATAAAAAACAATAACAACAACAACATCAACAACAACAAAAACGTCAAATAAACAACAACAACAACAACGTCAATAAGAACAACTATGTCAAATATACAACAACGTCAAATAAACAACAACAACAACAACAAGAACAATGTCAATATCAACAACGTCAAATAAAAAACAACAACAACGTCAAATAAACAACAACAACTAAAACAACATCAAATAAACAACAACAACAACAACGTCAAATAAACAACAACAACAACGTCAACAATAACAACAACAACAACAATGTCAAATAAATAACAACAACAACAACGTCAAATAAACAACATCAACAACAACGTCAAATAAACAACAACAACAACAACGCCAAATAAACAACAACAACAACAGCAACAACGTCAAATAAACAACAACAACAACAACAACGTCAAATAAACAACAACAACACCAACAATAACAACGACAAAAAGAACAACAACAACAACAACATCAAATAAACAACAAAAACAATAACAACAAAGTCAACAACATTAACAACGTCAAATAAACAACAACAACAACAACGTCGTCAAATAAACAACAACAACAACAACGTCATCAACTACAACAACGTCAAATAAGAAACAACAACAATAACAACAATAACAACGTCAAATAAACAACAACAATAACGTCAAATAAACAACAACAACAACAACAACAACAAATACAACGTCAAATAAACAACAACAACAACAACAAATACAACGTCAAATAAACAACAACAACAATAACAACAACGTCAAATAACAACAACAACGTGAAATAAACTACAAAAACAACAACAACAACGTCAACAACATTAACAACGTCAAATAAACAACAACAACAACGTCAAATAAACAACATCAACAACAACGTCAACAACAACAACAACGTCAAATAAACAATAACAACAACGTCAAATAAACAACAACAATGACAACAACAACGTCAAATAAACAAAAGCAACAACAACATCAAATAAACAACAACAACAACAACAACGTCAAATAAGCAACAACAACAACAACAACAACAATAACAACAAATACAACAACAACAAGAATAACGTCAAATAACAAAAACAACGTCAAATAAACAACAACAACAACAACAAGAAGAACAAGGTCAATATCAACAACGTCAAATAAAAAACAACAACGTCAAATAAACAACAACAACTAAAACAACATCAAATAAACAACAAGAACAACAACGTTAAATAAACAACAACAACAACAACGTCAAATAAACAACAACAACAACGTCAAATAAACAACAACAACAACGTCAAATAAACAATAACAACAACAATAACAATAACAAAAACAACAACGTCAAATAAACCACAACAACAACAACGTCAAATAAACAACAATAACAACAACATCAACAACAAGAAAATCGTCAAGTAAACAAACAACAACAACAACAACAACAACGTCAACAACAATAACTACGTCAAATAAACAACAACAACAACGTCAAATAAACAACAACAACAACAACAACAATCACTAACAACAACAACAACAACGTCAACAACAATAACTACGTCAAATAAACAACAACAACAACAACAAATAAACAACAACAACAACAACAATCACTAACAACAACAACAACAACGCCAAATAAACAACAACAACAACAACAACAATCACTAACAACAACAACAACAACGCCAAATAAACAACAAAAACAACAACAATGTCAAAAACATTAACAACGTCAAAAAAACAACAACAACAACAACGTCTAATAAACAACAACAACGTCAAATAAACAACAACAACAACGTCAAATAAATAACAACAACAACGTCAAATAAACAACAACAACGTCAAATAAACAACAACAACAACAACAACGTTAAATAAACAACAACAACAACAACAACGTCAAATGAATAACAACAACAACAAAAACGTCGAATAAACAACAACAATAACAACAACGTCAAATAAACAACAACAATAACAACAACAACAAATACAACAACAACAACAACGTCAAATAAACAACAACAACAACAACAACGTCAAATAAACAACAACAACAACGTCAAATAAATAGCAACAATAACAACAACGTCAAATAAGCAACAACAACAACAACAAATACAACAACAAATACAACAACAACAACAACGTCAAATAACAAAAACAACGTCAAATAAACAACAATAACAACGTCAAATAAACAGCAACAACAACAACAACGTCAAATAAACAATAACAACAATAACAACAACAACAACTTCAAATAAACAACAACAACAACAACGTCAAATAAAAAACAACAACAACGTCAACAACAACAACAAAAACGTCAAATAAACAAGAACAACAACAACAACGTCAATAACAACAACTACGTCAAATAAACAACAACAACAACAATGTCAACAACAACAACGTCAAATAAAAAACAACAACAACGTCATATAAACAGCAACAACTAAAACAATATCAAATAAACAACAACAACAACGTCAAATAAACAACAACAACAATGTCAAATAAGCAACAACAACAACAACAACGTCAACAACAACAACGTCAAATAAATAACAACAACAACGTCAAATAAACAACAACAACAACGTCAAATAAATAACAACAACAACAACATTGTCAAATAAACAACAACAACAACACCGTCAACAACAACAACAATGTCAAATAAACAACAACAACAACGTCCAATAAACAACAACAACAACAAAAACGTCAACAACAACAACAACGTCAAATAAACAACAACAACAACAACGTCAAATAAACAACAACGTCAACAACAACAACAACAACAACGTGAAATAAACATCAACAACAACGTCAAATAAACAACAACAATTATGTCAACAACAACAACAACATCAAATAAACAACAACAACAATGTCAACAACAACAACAACGTCAAATATACAACAACAACAACAACAACGTCAAATGAATAACAATAACAACAACGTCAAATAAACAGCAACAATAACAACAACATCAAACAAGCAACAACAATAACAACAACAACAAATACAACAACAACAACAACAACAACGTCAAATAAACAACAACAACAACAACAACGTCAAATAAGCAACAACAATAACGTCAAATAAACAACAACAACACCAACATCAAATAAATAGCAACAATAACAACAATGTCAAATAAGCAACAACAACAACAACAAATACAACAACAACAACGTCAAATAACAAAAACAACTTCAAATAAACAACAATAACAAATTCAAATAAACAACAAAACCAACAACGTCAAATAAACAATAACAACAACAACAACGTCAAATAAATAACAACAACAACGTCAAATAAACAACAACAACAAGAACGTCAAATAAACAACAACAACAACAACGTCAAATAAACAACAACAACAATAACATCGTCAAATAAACAACAACAACAACAACAATGTCAAATAAAAAACAACAACAACAACAACATCAACAACAACAAAAACGTCAAATAAACAATAACAACAACAACAACGTCAATAACAACAACTACGTCAAATAAACAACAACAACAACAACGTCAAATAAACAACAACAACAATAATGTCAACATCAACAACGTCAAATAAATAACAACAACTAAAACAACATCAAATAAATAACAACAACAATAATGTCAAATAAACAACAACAACAACAACGTCAACAACAACAACAACAACGTCAAATAAATAACATCAACAACAACGTCAAATAAACAACAACAACAACAACGTCAAATAAACAACAACAACAACAACAACGTCAAATAAACAACAACAACAACAACAACGTCAAATAAAAACCAACAACAACAACAACGTCAAATAAACAACAAAAACAACAACAACAATGTCAACAAACTTTAATAACGTCAAATAAATAACAACAACAACGTCAAATAAACAACAACAACAACGTCAAATAAACAACAACAACGACAACAACAACGTCAAATAAACAACAGCAACAACAACATCAAATAAACAACAACAACAACAACAACAACAACAACAACGTCAAATAAGCAACAACAACAAATACAACAACAACAACGTCAAATAACAAAAACAACGTCAAATAAACAACAATAACAAAGCCAAATAAACAACAACAACAGCGTCTAATAAACAACAACAACAACAACGTCAAATAAATAACAACAAGAACAACAACGTTAAATAAACAACAACAACAACAACGTCAAACAAACAACAACAACAACAACGTCAAATAAACAACAACAACAACATCAAATAAATAATAACAATAACAATAACAAAAACAAAAACAACAACGTCAAATAAACCACAACAACAACAACGTCAAATGAAATACAACAACAACAACAACATCAACAACAAAATCGTCAAGTAAACAAACAACAAAAACAACAACGTCAACAACAACAACTACGTCAAATAAACAACAACAACAACGTCAAATAAACAACAACAACAACAACAACAATCACTAACAACAACAACAACGCCAAATAAACAACAAAAACAACAACAATGTCAACAACATTAACAACATAAAATAAACAACAACAACAACAACAACGTCAAATAAAGAACAACAATGTCAAATAAACAACAACAACAACAACAACAACGTCAAATAAACAACAACAACAACGTCAAATAAACAATAACAACAACAATAACAATAACAAAAACAACAACGTCAAATAAACCACAACAACAACAACGTCAAATAAACAACAATAACAACAACATCAACAACAACAAAATCATCAAGTAAACAAAGAACAACAACAACAACAACAACGTCAACAACAACAACTACATCAAATAAACAACAACAACAACATCAAATAAATAACAACAACAACAATGTCAAATAAACAACAACAACAACAACACCGTCAACAACAACAACAATATAAAATAAACAACAACAACAACAACAATGTCCAATAAACAACAACAACAACAACGTCAAATAACAAAAACAACGTCAAATAAACAACAATAACAACGTCAAATAAACAACAACAACAACAACTTCAAATAAAGAACAACAACTATGTCAACAACAACAACAACATCAAATAAACAACAACAACAACGTCAACAACACCAACAACTTCAAATAGACAACAACAACAACAACGTCAAATAAACAACAACAACAACGTCAAATGAATAACAACAACAACAACGTCAAATAAACAACAACAATAACAACAACGTCAAATAAGCAACAACAATTACAACAATAACAAATACAACAACAACAACAACGTCAAATAAACAACAACAACAACAACGTCAAATAAGCAACAACAACAACGTAAAATAAACAACAACAACAACGTCAAATGAATAACAACAACAAGAACGTCAAATAAACAACAACAATAACAACAACGTCAAATAACCAACAATAATTACAACAACAACAAATACAACAACAACAACAACGTCAAATAAACAACAACAACAACAACGACAAATAAGCAACAACAACAACGTCAAATAATTGCAACAATAACAACAACGTCAAATAAACCACAACAACAACAACGTCAAATGAAATACAATAACAACAACGTCAAATAACAAAAACAACGTCAAATAAACAACAATAACAACGTCAAATAAACAACAACAACAACGTCAAATAAACAATAACAACAACAACGTCAAATAAATAACAACAACAACATCAAATAAACAACAACAACAACAACGTCCAATAAACAACAACAACAACAATGTCAAATAAACAACAACAACAACAATAACGTTAAATAAACAACAACAACAATGTCAAATAAAAAACAATAACAACAACAACATCAACAACAACAAAAACGTCAAATAAACAACAACAACAACAACGTCAATAAGAACAACTATGTCAAATATACAACAACGTCAAATAAACAACAACAACAACAACAAGAACAATGTCAATATCAACAACGTCAAATAAAAAACAACAACAACGTCAAATAAACAACAAAAACTAAAACAACATCAAATAAACAACAACAACAACAACAACGTCAAATAAACAACAACAACAACGTCAACAATAACAACAACAACAACAACAATGTCAAATAAATAACAACAACAACAACGTCAAATAAACAACATCAACAACAACGTCAAATAAACAACAACAACAACAACGCCAAATAAACAACAACAACAACAGCAACAACGTCAAATAAACAACAACAACAACAACAACAACAACGTCAAATAAACAACAACAACACCAACAATAACAACGACAAAAAGAACAACAACAACAACAACATCAAATAAACAACATAAACAATAACAACAAAGTCAACAACATTAACAACGTCAAATAAACAACAACAACAACAACAACGTCGTCAAATAAACAACAACAACAACAACGTTATCAACTACAACAACGTCAAATAAGAAACAACAACAATAACAACAATAACAACAATAACAACGTCAAATAAACAACAACAATAACGTCAAATAAACAACAACAACAACAACAACAAATACAACGTCAAATAAACAACAACAACAACAACAAATACAACGTCAAATAAACAACAACAACAACAACAAATACAACAATAACAACAACGTCAAATAACAACAACAACGTGAAATAAACTACAAAAACAACAACAACAACGTCAACAACATTAACAACGTCAAATAAACAACAACAACAACGTCAAATAAACAACATCAACAATAACGTCAACCACAACAACAACGTCAAATAAACAATAACAACAACGTCAAATAAACAACAACAACGACAACAACAACGTCAAATAAACAACAACAACAACAACATCAAATAAACAACAACAACAACAACAACGTCAAATAAGCAACAACAACAACAACAACAATAACAACAAATACAACAACAACAAGAATAACGTCAAATAACAAAAACAATGTCAAATAAACAACAATAACAAAGTCAAATAAACAACAACAACAACGTCTAATAAATAACAACAAGAACAACAACGTTAAATAAACAACAACAACAACAACGTCAAATAAACAACAACAACAACGTCAAATAAACAACAACAACAACGTCAAATAAACAATAACAACAACAATAACAATAACAAAAACAACAACGTCAAATAAACCACAACAACAACAACGTCAAATAAACAACAATAACAACAACATCAACAACAAGAAAATCGTCAAGTAAACAAACAACAACAACAACAACAACAACAACGTCAACAACAATAACTACGTCAAATAAACAACAACAACAACGTCAAATAAACAACAACAACAACAACAACAATCACTAACAACAACAACAACAACAACAACGTCAACAATAATAACTACGTCAAATAAACAACAACAACAACAACAAATAAACAACAACAACAACAACAATCACTAACAACAACAACAACAACAACGCCAAATAAACAACAACAACAACAACAACAATCACTAACAACAACAACAACAACGCCAAATAAACAACAAAAACAACAACAATGTCAAAAACATTAACAACGTCAAAAAAACAACAACAACAACAACGTCTAATAAACAACAACAACGTCAAATAAACAACAACAACAACGTCAAATAAATAACAACAACAACGTCAAATAAACAACAACAACGTCAAATAAACAACAACAACAACAACGTTAAATAAACAACAACAACAACAACAACGTCAAATGAATAACAACAACAACAAAAACGTCGAATAAACAACAACAATAACAACAACGTCAAATAAACAACAACAATAACAACAACAACAAATACAACAACAACAACAACGTCAAATAAACAACAACAACAACAACAACGTCAAATAAACAACAACAACAACGTCAAATGAATAGCAACAATAACAACAACGTCAAATAAGCAACAACAACAACAACAAATACAACAACAAATACAACAACAACAACGTCAAATAACAAAAACAACGTCAAATAAACAACAATAACAACGTCAAATAAACAGCAACAACAACAACAACGTCAAATAAACAATAACAACAATAACAACAACAGCAACTTCAAATAAACAACAACAACAACAACGTCAAATAAAAAACAACAACAACGTCAACAACAACAACAACAAAAACGTCAAATAAACAAGAACAACAACAACAACGTCAATAACAACAACTACGTCAAATAAACAACAACAACAACAATGTCAACAACAACAACGTCAAATAAAAAACAACAACAACGTCATATAAACAGCAACAACTAAAACAATATCAAATAAACAACAACAACAACGTCAAATAAACAACAACAACAATGTCAAATAAGCAACAACAACAACAACAACGTCAACAACAACAACGTCAAATAAATAACAACAACAACGTCAAATAAACAACAACAACAACGTCAAATAAATAACAACAACAACAACATTGTCAAATAAACAGCAACAACAACACCGTCAACAACAATAACAATGTCAAATAAACAACAACAACAACGTCCAATAAACAACAACAACAACAAAAACGTCAACAACAACAACAACGTCAAATAAATAACAACAACAACAACGTCAAATAAACAACAACGTCAACAACAACAACAACAACAACGTGAAATAAACATCAACAACAACGTCAAATAAACAACAACAATTATGTCAACAACAACAACAACATCAAATAAACAACAACAACAATGTCAACAACAACAACAATGTCAACAACAACAACAACGTCAAATAAACAACAACAACAACAACAACGTCAAATGAATAACAATAACAACAACGTCAAATAAACAGCAACAATAACAACAACGTCAAACAAGCAACAACAATAACAACAACAACAAATACAACAACAACAACAACAACAACAACGTCAAATAAACAACAACAACAACAACAACAACAACGTCAAATAAGCAACAATAATAACGTCAAATAAACAACAACAACACCAACATCAAATAAATAGCAACAATAACAACAATGTCAAATAAGCAACAACAACAACAACAAATACAACAACAACAACGTCAAATAACAAAAACAACTTCAAATAAACAACAATAACAAATTCAAATAAACAACAAAACCAACAACGTCAAATAAACAATAACAACAACAACAACGTCAAATAAATAACAACAACAACGTCAAATAAACAACAACAACAAGAACGTCAAATAAACAACAACAACAACAACGTCAAATAAACAACAACAACAATAACATCGTCAAATAAACAACAACAACAACAACAATGTCAAATAAAAAACAACAACAACAACAACATCAACAACAACAAAAACGTCAAATAAACAATAACAACAACAACAACGTCAATAACAACAACTACGTCAAATAAACAACAACAACAACAACGTCAAATAAACAACAACAACAATAATGTCAACATCAACAACGTCAAATAAATAACAACAACTAAAACAACATCAAATAAATAACAACAACAATAATGTCAAATAAACAACAACAACAACAACGTCAACAACAACAACAACAACGTCAAATAAATAACATCAACAACAACGTCAAATAAACAACAACAACAACAACGTCAAATAAACAACAACAACAACAACAACAACGTCAAATAAACAACAACAACAACAACGTCAAATAAAAACCAACAACAACAACAACGTCAAATAAACAACAAAAACAACAACAACAATGTCAACAACATTAATAACGTCAAATAAATAACAACAACAACGTCAAATAAACAACAACAACAACGTCAAATAAACAACAACAACAACAACGTCAAATAAACAACAACAACGACAACAACAACGTCAAATAAACAACAGCAACAACAACATCAAATAAACAACAACAACAACAACAACAACAACGTCAAATAAGCAACAACAACAAATACAACAACAACAACGTCAAATAACAAAAACAACGTCAAATAAACAACAATAACAAAGCCAAATAAACAACAACAACAGCGTCTAATAAACAACAACAACAACAACGTCAAATAAATAACAACAAGAACAACAACGTTAAATAAACAACAACAACAACAACGTCAAATAAACAACAACAACAACGTCAAATAAACAACAACAACAACAACATCAAATAAATAATAACAATAACAATAACAAAAACAAAAACAACAACGTCAAATAAACCACAACAACAACAACGTCAAATGAAATACAACAACAACAACAACATCAACAACAAAATCGTCAAGTAAACAAACAACAAAAACAACAACGTCAACAACAACAACTACGTCAAATAAACAACAACAACAACGTCAAATAAACAACAACAACAACAACAACAACAACAATCACTAACAACAACAACAACGCCAAATAAACAACAAAAACAACAACAATGTCAACAACATTAACAACATAAAATAAACAACAACAACAACAACGTCAAATAAAGAACAACAATGTCAAATAAACAACAACAACAACAACAACGTCAAATAAACAACAACAACAACGTCAAATAAACAATAACAACAACAATAACAATAACAAAAACAACAACGTCAAATAAACCACAACAACAACAACGTCAAATAAACAACAATAACAACAACATCAACAACAACAAAATCGTCAAGTAAACAAAGAACAACAACAACAACAACAACGTCAACAACAACAACTACATCAAATAAACAACAACAACAACTTCAAATAAACAACAACAACAACAACAATCACTAACAACAACAACAACGCCAAATAAACAATAAAAACAATAACAATGTCAACAACATTAACAACGTCAAAAAAACAACAACAACAACAATAACGTCAAATAAACAACAACAACAACGTCAAATAAATAACAACAACAACGTCAAATAAACAACAACAACGCCAAATAAACAACAACAACAACAACGTCAAATAAACAACAACAACAACAACGTCAAATGAATAACAACAACAAAGTCAAATAAACAACAACAACAACGTCAAATAAACAACAACGTCAGCAACAACAACGTCAAATAAACAACAACAACTATGTCAACAACAACAACATCAAATAAACAACAACAACAACAACAACAACGTCAACAACAACAACGTCAACAACAACAACGTCAAATAAACAACAACAACAACAACAACAACGTCAACAACAACATCAAATAAGCAACAACAACAACGTCAAATAAATAACAACAACAACGTCAAATAAACAACAAAAACAACGACAACAACAACGTCAAATAAAGAACCACAACAACAACAACGTCAAATAAACAACAACAACAACAACAATAACGTCAAATGAATAACAACAACAACAACAACGTCAAATAAACAACAATAATAACAACAACGTCAAATAAGCAACAACAATAACAACAACAACAACAAAAACAACAACGTCAAATAAACAACAACAAAAACATCAAATAAACAACAACAACGTCAAATAAACAACAACAACAACGTCAAATAAATAGCAACAATAACAACAACCTCAAATAAGCAACAAGAACAACAATAACAACAACAAATACAACAACAACTACAACAACAACGTCAAATAACAAAAACAACGTCAAATAAACAACAATAACAACGTCAAATAAACAACAAAAACAACAACGTCAAATAACCAATAACAACATCAACGTCAAATAAATAACAACAACAATGTCAAATAAACAACAACAACAACGTCAAATAAACAACAACAACGAGGTCAAATAAACAACAACAACAACAATAACAACAACAACAACGTTAAATAAACAACAACAACAACGTCAAATAAAAAACAACAACAACAACGACATCAACAACAACAAAAACGTCAAATAAACAACAACAACAACGTCAATAACAACAATTACGTCAAATAAGCAACAACAACAAAACCATCAAATAAACAAGAACAACAACTATGTCAACAATAACAACGTCAAATAAAAAACAACAACAACGTCAAATCAACAACAACAACTAAAACAACATCAAATAAACAACAACAACAACAACAACAACGTCAAATAAACAACAACAACAACGTCAAATAAACAACAACAACAATGTCAAATAAGCAACAACAACAACAACAACGTCAAATAAACAACAACAACAATGTCAAATAAGCAATAACAACAACAACAACGTCAACAACAACAACGTCAAATAAACAACAACAACGTCAAATAAACAACAACAACAACGTCAAATAAACAACAACAACAACAATGTCAACAACAACAACGTCAAATAAAAAACAACAACAACGTCAAATAAACAACAACAACAACAACGTCAAATAAACAACAACAACAATGTCAAATAAGCAACAACAACAACAACGTCAACAACAACAACGTCAAATAAACAACAACAACAACGTCAAATAAACAACAACAACAACGTCAAATAAATAACAACAACAACAATATAAAATAAACAACAACAACAACAATGTCCAATAAACAACAACAACAACAACGTCAAATAACAAAAACAACATCAAATAAACAACAATAACAACGTCAAATAAACAACAACAACAACAAAAACAACTTCAAATAAAGAATAACAACTATGTCAACAACAACAACAACATCAAATAAACAACAACAACAACAACGTCAACAACAACAACAACTTCAAATAGACAACAACAACAACAACAACGTCAAATAAACAACAACAACAACAATAACGTCAAATGAATAACAACAACAACAACGTCAAATAAACAACAACGTCAAATAAGCAACAACAATTACAACAACAACAAATACAACAACAACAACGTCAAATAAACAACAACAACAATAACGTCAAATAAGCAACAACAACAACGTCAAATAAACAACAACAACGTCAAATAAACAACAACAACAACGTCAAATGAATAACAACAACAACAACGTCAAATAAACAACAAGAATAACAACAACGTCAAATAAGCAACAACAATTACAACAACAACAATAACAACAACGTCAAATAAGCAACAACAATTACAACAACAACAATAACAACAACGTCAAATAAGCAACAACAATTACAACAACAACAAATACAACAACAACAATAACGTCAAATAAACAACAACAACAACGTCAAATAAGCAACAACAACAACGTCAAATAAACAACAACAACAACGTCAAATAATTGCAACAATAACAACAATGTCTAATAAACAACAACAACAACAACGTCATATGAAATACAACAACAACAACGTCAAATAACAAAAACAACGTCATATAAACAACAATAACAACGTCAAATCAACAATAACAACAACAACAACGTCAAATAAACAATAACAACAACAACAACGTCAAATAAATAACAACAACAACGTCAAATAAACAACAACAACAACAACGTCCAATAAACAACAACAACAACAATGTCAAATAAACAATAACAACAACAACAACGTCAAATAAATAACAACAACAACGTCAAATAAACAACAACAACAACAATGTCAAATAAACAACAACAACAACAACAACAACGTCTAATAAAAAACAACAACAACAACAACATCAACAACAACAACAAAAACGTCAAATAAACAACAACAACAACAACGTCAATAACAACAACTATGTCAAATATACAACAACAACGTCAAATAAACAACAACAACAACAACAATGTCAATATCAACATAGTCAAATAAAAACCAACAACAACGTCAAATAAACAACAACAACTAAAACAACATCAAATAAACAACAACAACAACAATGTCAAATAAACAACAACAACAACAACGTCAAATAAACAACATCAACAACAACGTCAAATAAACAACAATAACAACAACGTCAAATAAACAACACCAACAACAACAACAACGTCAAATAAACAACAACAACAACAACAACAACGTTAAATAAACAACAACACCACCAACAATAACAACGACAAAAACAACAACAACAACAACAACGTCAAATAAACAACAAAAACAATAACAACAAAGTCAACAACATTAACAGCGTCAAATAAACAACAACAACAACGTCGTTAAATAAACAACAACAACAATGTCATCAACAACAACAACGTCAAATAAACAACAACAACAACAACAACAATAACAATGTCAAATAAACAACAACAATAACTTCAAATAAACAACAACAACAACGTCAAATAAACAACAACAACAACAACAACAAATACAACGTCAAATAAACAACAACAACATCAAATACAACGTCAAATAAACAACAACAACAACAACAACAACAACAAATACAACAATAACAACAACGTCAAATAACAACAACAACGTGAAATAAACAACAAAAACAACAACAACAACGTCAACAACATTAACAACGTCAAATAAACAACAACAACAACAACGTCAAATAAACAACAACAACAACAACGTCAACAACAACAACAACGTCAAATAAACAACAACAACAACAACGTCAAATAAACAACAACAACGACAACAACAACGTCAAATAAACAACAGCAACAACAACATCAAATAAACAACAACAACAACGTCAAATAAGCAACAACAACAACAACAACAACAATAACGTCAAATAACAAAAACAACGTCAAATAAACAACAATAACAAAGTCAAATAAACAACAACAACAACAACGTCTAATAAACAACAACAACAACAACGTCAAATAAATAACAACAAGAACAACAACGTTAAATAAACAACAACAACAACAACGTCAAATAAACAACAACAACAACGTCAAATAAACAACAACAACAATGTCAAATAAACAATAACAACAACAATAACAATAACAAAAACAACAACGTCAAATAAACCACAACAACAACAACGTCAAATAAACAATAATAACAACAACATCAACAACAACAAAATCGTCAAGTAAACAAACAACAACAACAACAACGTCAACAACAATAACTATGTCAAATAAACAACAACAACAACAACGTCAAATAAACAACAACAACAACAACAATCACTAACAACAACAACAACAACAACAACAACGTCAACAATAATAACTACGTCAAATAAACAACAACAACAACGTCAAATAAACAACAACAACAACAACAATCACTAACAACAACAACAATAACGCCAAATAAACAACAAAAACAACAACAATGTCAACAACATTAACAACGTCAAAAAAACAACAACAACAACAAC
This sequence comes from Vicia faba, assembly GCA_948472305.1. NCBI lineage: Eukaryota > Viridiplantae > Streptophyta > Magnoliopsida > Fabales > Fabaceae > Vicia > Vicia faba. Next base: position 1,388,992,164 of record OX451735.1, on the reverse strand, counting down.
AACGTCAAATAAACAACAACAACGTCAAATAAACAACAACAACGTCAAATAAACAACAACAACATCAAATAAACAACAACAACAACAACGTCAAATAAATAACAAAAACAACGTCAAATAAACAACAACAACAACAACAACGTCAAATAAACAACAACAACAACAACAACAACAACGTCAAATAAACAACAACAACAACAACAACGTCAAATGAATAACAACAACAACAAAAACGTCGAATAAACAACAACAATAACAACAATGTCAAGTAAACAACAACAATAACAACAACAACAAATACAACAACAACAACAACGTCAAATAAACAACAACAACAACGTCAAATAAATAGCAACAATAACAACAACGTCAAATAAGCAATAACAACAAAAACAACAAATACAACAACCACAACGTCAAATAACAAAAACAATAACAACGTCAAATAATCAGCAACAACAACAACAACGTCAAATAAACAATAACAACAACAACAACAATGTCAAATAAATAACAACAACAACAACGTCAAATAAACAACAACAACAACAACATCAAATAAACAACAACAACAACAACGTCAAATAAACAACAACAACAACAACATCAAATAAACAACAATAACAACAACAACAACAATAACAACAACAACAACGTTAAATAAACAACAATAACAACAACGTCAAATAAAAAACAACAACGTCAACAACAAAAACAACAAAAACGTCAAATAAACAACAACAACAATAACAACGTCAATAACAACAACTACGTCAAATAAACAACAACAACAATGTCAACAACAACAACGTCAAATAAAAAACAACAACAACGTCAAATAAACAGCAACAACTAAAACAATATCAAATAAACAACAACAACAACAACAACAATGTCTAATAAACAACAACAACAACAACAACGTCAAATAAACAACAACAACAATGTCAAATAAGCAACAACAAGAACAACAACGTCAAATAAACAACAACAACAACAACAACGTCAAATAAACAACAACAACAATGTCAAATAAGCAACAACAACAACAACAACGTCAACAACAACAACGTAAAATAAACAACAACAACAACGTCAAATAAACAACTACAACAACGTCAAATAAACAACAACAACAACGTCAAATAAATAACAACAACAACAATAATGTCAAATAAACAACAACAACAACACCGTCAACAACAACAACAATGTCAAATAAACATCAACAACAACAACGTCCAATAAACAACAACAACAATAACAACGTCAACAACAACAACAACAACGTCAAATAAACAACAACAACAACGTCAAATAAACAACAACGTTAAATCAACAACAATAACAACAACAACAACGTCAAATAAACAACAACAACGTCAAATAAACAACAACAACAACAACGTCAAATAAACAACAACAAAAACAACAAATACAACAACAACAACAACAACAACAACAACGTCAAATAAACAACAACAACAACAACAACGTCAAATAAGCAACAACAATAACGTCAAATAAACAACAACAACACCAACATCAAATAAATAGCAACAATAACAACAATGTCAAATAAGCAACAACAACAACAACAAATACAACAACAACAACGTCAAATAACAAAAACAACTTCAAATAAACAACAATAACAAATTCAAATAAACAACAAAACCAACAACGTCAAATAAACAATAACAACAACAACAACGTCAAATAAATAACAACAACAACGTCAAATAAACAACAACAACAACAACGTCAAATAAACAACAACAACAACAACGTCAAATAAACAACAACAACAACAACGTCAAATAAACAACAACAACAATAACATCGTCAAATAAAGAACAACAACAACAACGTCAAATAAAAAACAACAACAACAACAACATCAACAACAACAAAAACGTCAAATAAACAATAACAACAACAACAACGTCAATAACAACAACTACGTCAAATAAACAACAACAACAACAACGTCAAATAAACAACAACAACAATAATGTCAACATCAACAACGTCAAATAAATAACAACAACTAAAACAACATCAAATAAATAACAACAACAATAATGTCAAATAAACAACAACAACAACAACGTCAACAACAACAACAACAACGTCAAATAAATAACATCAACAACAACGTCAAATAAACAACAACAACAACAACGTCAAATAAACAACAACAACAAGAACAACAACGTCAAATAAACAACAACAACAACAACAACGTCAAATAAAAACCAACAACAACAACAACGTCAAATAAACAACAAAAACAACAACAACAATGTCAACAACATTAATAACGTCAAATAAATAACAACAACAACGTCAAATAAACAACAACAACAACGTCAAATAAACAACAACAACAACGTCAAATAAACAACAACAACGACAACAACAACATCAAATAAACAACAGCAACAACAACATCAAATAAACAACAACAACAACAACAACAACGTCAAATAAGCAACAACAACAAATACAACAACAACAACGTCAAATAACAAAAACAACGTCAAATAAACAACAATAACAAAGCCAAATAAACAACAACAACAGCGTCTAATAAACAACAACAACAACAACGTCAAATAAATAACAACAACAACAACAACGTTAAATAAACAACAACAACAACGTCAAATAAACAACAACAACAACAACGTCAAATAAACAACAACAACAACATCAAATAAATAATAACAATAACAATAACAAAAACAAAAACAACAACGTCAAATAAACCACAACAACAACAACGTCAAATGAAATACAACAACAACAACAACATCAACAACAAAATCGTCAAGTAAACAAACAACAAAAACAACAACGTCAACAACAACAACTACGTCAAATAAACAACAACAACAACGTCAAATAAACAACAACAACAACAACAACAATCACTAACAACAACAACAACGCCAAATAAACAACAAAAACAACAACAATGTCAACAACATTAACAACATAAAATAAACAACAAAAACAACAACGTCAAATAAAGAACAACAATGTCAAATAAAGAACAACAACAACAACAACAACGTCAAATAAACAACAACAACAACGTCAAATAAACAATAACAACAACAATAACAATAACAAAAACAACAACGTCAAATAAACCACAACAACAACAACGTCAAATAAACAACAATAACAACAACATCAACAACAACAAAATCGTCAAGTAAACAAAGAACAACAACAACAACAACAATGTCAACAACAACAACTACATCAAATAAACAACAACAACAACTTCAAATAAACAACAACAACAACAACAATCACTAACAACAACAACAACGCCAAATAAACAATAAAAACAATAACAATGTCAACAACATTAACAACGTCAAAAAAACAACAACAACAATAACGTCAAATAAACAACAACAACGTCAAATAAACAACAACAACAACGTCAAATAAATAACAACAACAACGTCAAATAAACAACAACAACAACAACAACGCCAAATAAACAACAACAACAACAACAACAACGTCAAATGAATAACAACAACAAAGTCAAATAAACAACAACAACAACGTCAAATAAACAACAACGTCAGCAACAACAACGTCAAATAAACAACAACAACTATGTCAACAACAACAACAACATCAAATAAACAACAACAACAACAACAACAACGTCAACAACAACAACGTCAACAACAACAACGTCAAATAAACAACAACAACAACAACAACAACGTCAACAACAACATCAAATAAGCAACAACAACAACGTCAAATAAATAACAACAACAACGTCAAATAAACAACAAAAACAACGACAACAACAACGTCAAATAAAGAACCACAACAACAACAACGTCAAATAAACAACAACAACAACAACAACAACGTCAAATGAATAACAACAACAACAACAACGTCAAATAAACAACAATAATAACAACAACGTCAAATAAGCAACAACAATAACAACAACAACAACAAAAACAACAACGTCAAATAAACAACAACAAAAACATCAAATAAACAACAACAACGTCAAATAAACAACAACAACAACAACAACGTCAAATAAATAGCAACAATAACAACAACCTCAAATAAGCAACAAGAACAACAATAACAACAATAAATACAACAACAACTACAACAACAACGTCAAATAACAAAAACAACGTCAAATAAACAACAATAACAACGTCAAATAAACAACAACAACAACAACGTCAAATAACCAATAACAACAACAACGTCAAATAAATAACAACAACAATGTCAAATAAACAACAACAACAACGTCAAATAAACAACAACAACGAGGTCAAATAAACAACAACAACAACAATAACAACAACAACAACGTTAAATAAACAACAACAACAACGTCAAATAAAAAACAACAACAACAACGACATCAACAACAACAAAAACGTCAAATAAACAACAACAACAACGTCAATAACAACAATTACGTCAAATAAGCAACAACAACAATAACATCAAATAAACATGAACAACAACTATGTCAACAATAACAACGTCAAATAAAAAACAACAACAATGTCAAATCAACAACAACAACTAAAACAACATCAAATAAACAACAACAACAACAACAACGTCAAATAAACAACAACAACAACGTCAAATAAACAACAACAACAATGTCAAATAAGCAATAACAACAACAACAACGTCAACAACAACAACGTCAAATAAACAACAACAACAACAACGTCAAATAAACATCAACAACAACGTCAAATAAACAACAACAACAACAATGTCAACAACAACAACGTCAAATAAAAAACAACAACAACGTCAAATAAACAACAACAACAACGTCAAATAAACAACAACAACAATGTCAAATAAGCAACAACAACAACAACAACGTCAACAACAACAACGTCAAATAAACAACAACAACAACGTCAAATAAACAACAACAACAACGTCAAATAAATAACAACAACAACAACAACAATGTCAAATAAACAACAACAAAAACAACACCGTCAACAACAACAACAATATAAAATAAACAACAACAACAATGTCCAATAAACAACAACAACAACAACGTCAAATAACAAAAACAACATCAAATAAACAACAATAACAACGTCAAATAAACAACAACAACAACAACAACAACTTCAAATAAAGAATAACAACTATGTCAACAACAACAACAACATCAAATAAACAACAACAACAACGTCAACAACAACAACAACTTCAAATAGACAACAACAACAACAACAACGTCAAATAAACAACAACAACAACAATAACGTCAAATGAATAACAACAACAACAACGTCAAATAAACAACAACAATAACAACAACGTCAAATAAGCAACAACAATTACAACAACAACAAATACAACAACAACAACGTCAAATAAACAACAACAACAACAACGTCAAATAAGCAACAACAACAACGTCAAATAAACAACAACAACGTCAAATAAACAACAACAACAATGTCAAATGAATAACAACAACAACAACGTCAAATAAACAACAACAATAACAACAACGTCAAATAAGCAACAACAATTACAACAACAACAATAACAACAACGTCAAATAAGCAACAACAATTACAACAACAACAATAACAACAACGTCAAATAAGCAACAACAATTACAACAACAACAAATACAACAACAATAACGTCAAATAAACAACAACAACAACGTCAAATAAGCAACAACAACAACGTCAAATAAACAACAACAACAACATCAAATAATTGCAACAATAACAACAACGTCTAATAAACAACAACAACAACAACGTCATATGAAATACAACAACAACAACGTCAAATAACAAAAACAACGTAATATAAACAACAATAACAACGTCAAATAAACAATAACAACAACAACAACGTCAAATAAACAATAACAACAACAACAACGTCAAATAAATAACAACAACAACGTCAAATAAACAACAACAACAACAACATCCAATAAACAACAACAACAACAATGTCAAATAAACAACAACAACAACAACAACAACAACAATAACGTTAAATAAACAACAACAACAACGTCTAATAAAAAACAACAACAACAACAACATCAACAACAACAACAAAAACGTCAAATAAACAACAACAACAACAACGTCAATAACAACAACTATGTCAAATATACAACAACAACGTCAAATAAACAACAACAACAACAACAATGTCAATATCAACAACGTCAAATAAAAACCAACAACAACGTCAAATAAACAACAACAACTAAAACAACATCAAATAAACAACAACAACAACAATGTCAAATAAACAACAACAATAACAACAACGTCAAATAAACAACATCAACAACAACGTCAAATAAACAACAACAACAACAACGTCAAATAAACAACACCAACAACAACAACAACGTCAAATAAACAACAACAACAACAACAACGTTAAATAAACAACAACAACACCAACAATAACAACGACAAAAATAACAACAACAACAACAACGTCAAATAAACAACAAAAACAATAACAACAAAGTCAACAACATTAACAACGTCAAATAAACAACAACAACAACGTCGTTAAATAAACAACAACAACAACGTCATCAACAACAACAACGTCAAATAAACAACAACAACAACAACAACAACAATAACAATGTCAAATAAACAACAACAATAACGTCAAATAAACAACAACAACAACGTCAAATAAACAACAACAACAACAACAACAAATACAACGTCAAATAAACAACAACAACAACAAATACAACGTCAAATAAACAACAACAACAACAACAACAACAAATACAACAATAACAACAACGTCAAATAACAACAACAACGTGAAATAAACAACAAAAACAACAACAACAACGTCAACAACATTAACAACGTCAAATAAACAACAACAACAACAACGTCAAATAAACAACAACAACAACAACGTCAACAACAACAACAACGTCAAATAAACAACAACAACAACGTCAAATAAACAACAACAACGACAACAACAACGTCAAATAAACAACAGCAACAACAACATCAAATAAACAACAACAACAACAACGTCAAATAAGCAACAACAACAACAACAACAACAAATACAACAACAACAACAATAACGTCAAATAACAAAAACAACGTCAAATAAACAACAATAACAAAGTCAAATAAACAACAACAACAACAACGTCTAATAAACAACAACAACAACAACGTCAAATAAATAACAACAAGAACAACAACGTTAAATAAACAACAACAACAACAACAACGTCAAATAAACAACAACAACAACGTCAAATAAACAACAACAACAATGTCAAATAAACAATAACAAAAACAATAACAAATACAAAAACAACAACGTCAAATAAACCACAACAACAACAACGTCAAATAAACAATAATAACAACAACATCAACAACAACAAAATCGTCAAGTAAACAAACAACAACAACAACAACAACGTCAACAACAATAACTATGTCAAATAAACAACAACAACAACAACGTCAAATAAACAACAACAACAACAACAACAATCACTAACAACAACAACAACAACGTCAACAATAATAACTACGTCAAATAAACAACAACAACAACGTCAAATAAACAACAACAACAACAACAACAATCACTAACAACAACAACAATAACGCCAAATAAACAACAAAAACAACAACAATGTCAACAACATTAACAACGTCAAAAAAACAACAACAACAACAACGTCAAATAAACAACAACAACGTCAAATAAACAACAACAACGTCAAATAAACAACAACAACATCAAATAAACAACAACAACAACAACGTCAAATAAATAACAAAAACAACGTGAAATAAACAACAACAACAACAACGTCAAATAAACAACAACAACAACAACAACGTCAAATAAACAACAACAACAACAACAACGTCAAATGAATAACAACAACAACAAAAACGTCGAATAAACAACAACAATAACAACAATGTCAAGTAAACAACAACAATAACAACAACAACAAATACAACAACAACAACAACATCAAATAAACAACAACAACGTCAAATAAACAACAACAACAACGTCAAATAAATAGCAACAATAACAACAACGTCAAATAAGCAATAACAACAACAACAACAAATACAACAACCACAACGTCAAATAACAAAAACAATAACAACGTCAAATAATCAGCAACAACAACAACAACGTCAAATAAACAATAACAACAACAACAACAACAACGTCAAATAAATAACAACAACAACAACGTCAAATAAACAACAACAACAACAACATCAAATAAACAACAACAACAACAACAACGTCAAATAAACAACAACAACAACAACATCAAATAAACAACAATAACAACAACAACAACAATAACAACAACAACAACGTCAAATAAACAACAATAACAACAACGTCAAATAAAAAACAACAACGTCAACAACAAAAACAACAAAAACGTCAAATAAACAACAACAACAATAACAACGTCAATAACAACAACTACGTCAAATAAACAACAACAACAACAACAATGTCAACAACAACAACGTCAAATAAAAAACAACAACAACGTCAAATAAACAGCAACAACTAAAACAATATCAAATAAACAACAACAACAACAACAACAACAACAACGTCAAATAAACAACAACAACAACAACGTCAAATAAACAACAACAACAATGTCAAATAAGCAACAACAACAACAACAACGTCAAATAAACAACAACAACAACAACGTCAAATAAACAACAACAACAATGTCAAATAAGCAACAACAACAACAACAACGTCAACAACAACAACGTAAAATAAACAACAACAACAACGTCAAATAAACAACTACAACAATGTCAAATAAACAGCAACAACACCGTCAAATAAATAACAACAACAACAATAATGTCAAATAAACAACAACAACAACACCGTCAACAACAACAACAATGTCAAATAAACAACAACAACAAGAACGTCCAATAAACAACAACAACAATAACAGCGTCAACAACAACAACAACAACGTCAAATAAACAACAACAACAACGTCAAATAAACAACAACGTCAACAACAACAACAACAACGTCAAATAAACAACAACAATTATCTCAACAACAACAATAACAACATCAAATAAACAACAACAACAACAACAACGTCAACAACAACAACGTCAAATAAACAACAACAACAACAACGTCAAATGAATACCAACAACAAAAACGTCAAATAAACAACAACAATAACAACAACGTCAAATAAGCAATAACAATAACAACAACAACAAATACAACAACAACAACAACGTCAAATAAACAACAACAACAACAACAACGTCAACTAAGCAACAACAATAACATCAAATAAACAACAACAACAACAACGTCAAATAAATAGCAAAAATAACAACAATGTCAAATAAGCAACAACAACAACAACAACAAATACAACAACCACAACAACGTCAAATAACAAAAACAACTTCAAATAAACAACAATAACAACGTCAAATAAACAACAAAACCAACAACGTCAAATAAACAATAACCACAACAACAACGTCAAATAAATAACAACAACAACATCAAATAAACAACAACAACAACAACGTCAAATAAACAACAACAACAACAACGTCAAATAAACAACAACAACAATAACAACGTCAAATAAACAACAACAACAACAACGTCAAATAAAAAACAACAACAACAACAACAACATCAACAACAACAAAAACGTCAAATAAACAATAACAACAACAACAACGTCAATAACAACAACTACGTCAAATAAACAACAACAACAACAACGTCAAATAAACAACAACAACAACGATGTCAACATCAACAACGACAAATAAAAAATAACAACAACGTCAAATAAACAACAACAACTAAAACAACATCAAATAAACAACAACAACAACAACGTCAAATAAACAACAACAACAACAACAACATCAACAACAACATCAACAATGTCAAATAAACAACAACAACAACGTCAAATAAACAACATCAACAACAACGTCAAATAAACAACAACAACAACAACAACGTCAAATAAACAACAACAACAACAACGTCAAATAAACAACAACAACAACAACGTCAAATAAACAACAACAACAACAACAACAACGTCAAATAAACAACAACAACAACAACAACAACGTCAAATAAACAACAAAAACAACAACAACAATGTCAACAACATTAATAACGTCAAATAAACAACAAAAACAACGTCAAATAAACAACAACAACAACGTCAACAACAACAACAACGTCAAATAAACAACAACAACAACGTCAAATAAACAACAACAACGACAACAACGTCAAATAAACAACAGCAACAACAACATCAAATAAACAACAACAACAACGTCAAATAAGCAACAACAACAAATACAACCACAACAACAATGTCAAATAAACAACAATAACAAAGCCAAATAAACAACAACAAAAACGTCTAATAAACAACAACAACAACAACAACGTCAAATAAATAACAACAAGAACAACAACGTTAAATAAACAACAACAACAACGTCAAATAAACAACAACAACAACAACGTCAAATAAACAACAACAACAACGTCAAATAAACAATAACAATAACAATAACAATAAGAATAACAACAACGTCAAACTAACCACAACAACAACAACATCAACAACAACAAAATCGTCAAGTAAACAAACAACAAAAACAACAACGTCAACAATAACAACAACAACTACGTCAAATAAACAACAACAACAGCGTCAAATAAACAACAACAACAACAACAATCACTAACAACAACAACAACGCCAAATAAACAACAAAAACAACAACAATGTCTACAACATTAACATCATCAAATAAACAACAACAACAACAACGTCAAATAAACAACAACAACGTCAAATAAACAACAACAACAACGTCAAATAAATAACAACAACAACGCCAAATAAACAACAAAAACAACAACAACAACAACGTCAAATAAACAACAACAACAACAACAACGTCAAATAAACTACAACAACAACAACAACGACAAATGAATAACAACAACAACAAAAACGTCGAATAAACAACAACAATAACCACAACGTCAAATAAACAACAACAATAACAACAACAACAAATACAACAACAACAACGTCAAATAAACAACAACAACGTCAAATAAACAACAACAACAACAACGTCAAATAAATAGCAACAATCACAACAACGTCAAATAAGCAACAACAACAACAACAAAGAATACAACAACAACAACGTCAAATAACAAAACCAACGTCAAATAAACAATAATAACAACGTCAAATAAACAACAACAACAACAACAACGTCAAATAAACAATAACAACAACAACAACGTTAAATAAATAACAACAACAACAACGTCAAATAAACAACAACAACAACAACAACAACAACAACGTCAAATAAACAACAACAAAATCGTCAAGTAAACAAACAACAAAAACAACAACGTCAACAACAACAACTACGTCAAATAAACAACAACAACAACGTCAAATAAACAACAACAACAACAACAACAATCACTAACAACAACAACAACGCCAAATAAACAACAAAAACAACAACAATTTCTACAACATTAACAACATCAAATAAACAACAACAACAACAACGTCAAATAAACAACAACAACGTCAAATAAACAACAACAACAACGTCAAATAAATAACAACCAAAACGTCAAATAAACAACAAAAACAACAACAACAACAATGTCAAATAAACAACAACAACGACAACAACGCCAAATAAACAACAACAACAACAACAACGTCAAATGAATAACAACAACAACAAAAACGTCGAATAAACAACAACAATAACAACAACGTCAAATAAACAACAACAATAACAACAACAACAAATACAACAACAACAACAACAACGTCAAATAAACAATAATAACGTCAAATAAACAACAACAACAACAACAACGTCAAATAAATAGCAACAATAACAACAACGTTAAATAAGCAACAACAACAACAACAACAACAAATACAACAACAACAACGTCAAATAACAAAAACAACGTCAAATAAACAACAATAACAACGTCAAATAAACAGCAACAACAACAACAACGTCAAATAAACAATAACAAAAACAACAACGTCAAATAAACCACAACAACAACAACGTCAAATAAACAACAATAACAACAACATCAACAACAAGAAAATCGTCAAGTAAACAAACAACAACAACAACAACAACAACGTCAACAACAATAACTACGTCAAATAAACAACAACAACAACGTCAAATAAACAACAAGAACAACAACAACAATCACTAACAACAACAACAACAACAACAACAACAACGTCAACAATAATAACTACGTCAAATAAACAACAACAACAACAACAAATAAACAACAACAACAACAACAATCACTAACAACAACAACAACAACAACAACGCCAAATAAACAACAACAACAACAACAACAATCACTAACAACAACAACAACAACGCCAAATAAACAACAAAAACAACAACAATGTCAAAAACATTAACAACGTCAAAAAAACAACAACAACAACAACGTCTAATAAACAACAACAACGTCAAATAAACAACAACAACAACAACGTCAAATAAATAACAACAACAACGTCAAATAAACAACAACAACGTCAAATAAACAACAACAACAACAACGTTAAATAAACAACAACAACAACAACGTCAAATGAATAACAACAACAACAAAAACGTCGAATAAACAACAACAATAACAACAACGTCAAATAAACAACAACAATAACAACAACAACAAATACAACAACAACAACAACGTCAAATAAACAACAACAACAACAACAACGTCAAATAAACAACAACAACAACGTCAAATAAATAGCAACAATAACAACAACGTCAAATAAGCAACAACAACAACAACAAATACAACAACAAATACAACAACAACAACGTCAAATAACAAAAACAACGTCAAATAAACAACAATAACAACGTCAAATAAACAGCAACAACAACAACAACGTCAAATAAACAATAACAACAATAACAACAACAACAACTTCAAATAAACAACAACAACAACAACGTCAAATAAAAAACAACAACAACGTCAACAACAACAACAACAAAAACGTCAAATAAACAAGAACAACAACAACAACGTCAATAACAACAACTACGTCAAATAAACAACAACAACAACAATGTCAACAACAACAACGTCAAATAAAAAACAACAACAACGTCATATAAACAGCAACAACTAAAACAATATCAAATAAACAACAACAACAACGTCAAATAAACAACAACAACAATGTCAAATAAGCAACAACAACAACAACAACGTCAAATAAATAACAACAACAACGTCAAATAAACAACAACAACAACGTCAAATAAATAACAACAACAACAACATTGTCAAATAAACAACAACAACAACACCGTCAACAACAACAACAATGTCAAATAAACAACAACAACAACGTCCAATAAACAACAACAACAACAAAAACGTCAACAACAACAACAACGTCAAATAAATAACAACAACAACAACGTCAAATAAACAACAACGTCAACAACAACAACAACAACAACGTGAAATAAACATCAACAACAACGTCAAATAAACAACAACAATTATGTCAACAACAACAACAACATCAAATAAACAACAACAACAATGTCAACAACAACAACAATGTCAACAACAACAACAACGTCAAATAAACAACAACAACAACAACAACGTCAAATGAATAACAATAACAACAACGTCAAATAAACAGCAACAATAACAACAACGTCAAACAAGCAACAACAATAACAACAACAACAAATACAACAACAACAACAACAACAACAACGTCAAATAAACAACAACAACAACAACAACAACGTCAAATAAGCAACAATAATAACGTCAAATAAACAACAACAACACCAACATCAAATAAATAGCAACAATAACAACAATGTCAAATAAGCAACAACAACAACAACAAATACAACAACAACAACGTCAAATAACAAAAACAACTTCAAATAAACAACAATAACAAATTCAAATAAACAACAAAACCAACAACGTCAAATAAACAATAACAACAACAACAACGTCAAATAAATAACAACAACAACGTCAAATAAACAACAACAACAAGAACGTCAAATAAACAACAACAACAACAACGTCAAATAAACAACAACAACAATAACATCGTCAAATAAACAACAACAACAACAACAATGTCAAATAAAAAACAACAACAACAACAACATCAACAACAACAAAAACGTCAAATAAACAATAACAACAACAACAACGTCAATAACAACAACTACGTCAAATAAACAACAACAACAACAACGTCAAATAAACAACAACAACAATAATGTCAACATCAACAACGTCAAATAAATAACAACAACTAAAACAACATCAAATAAATAACAACAACAATAATGTCAAATAAACAACAACAACAACAACGTCAACAACAACAACAACAACGTCAAATAAATAACATCAACAACAACGTCAAATAAACAACAACAACAACAACGTCAAATAAACAACAACAACAACAACAACGTCAAATAAACAACAACAACAACAACAACGTCAAATAAAAACCAACAACAACAACAACGTCAAATAAACAACAAAAACAACAACAACAATGTCAACAACATTAATAACGTCAAATAAATAACAACAACAACGTCAAATAAACAACAACAACAACGTCAAATAAACAACAACAACAACAACGTCAAATAAACAACAACAACGACAACAACAACGTCAAATAAACAACAGCAACAACAACATCAAATAAACAACAACAACAACAACAACAACAACGTCAAATAAGCAACAACAACAAATACAACAACAACAACGTCAAATAACAAAAACAACGTCAAATAAACAACAATAACAAAGCCAAATAAACAACAACAACA
Organism: Vicia faba; assembly: GCA_948472305.1. NCBI lineage: Eukaryota > Viridiplantae > Streptophyta > Magnoliopsida > Fabales > Fabaceae > Vicia > Vicia faba. The sequence goes on along the minus strand of OX451735.1, from coordinate 1,388,977,075 downwards.
GCGTCTAATAAACAACAACAACAACAACGTCAAATAAATAACAACAAGAACAACAACGTTAAATAAACAACAACAACAACAACGTCAAATAAACAACAACAACAACGTCAAATAAACAACAACAACAACAACATCAAATAAATAATAACAATAACAATAACAAAAACAAAAACAACAACGTCAAATAAACCACAACAACAACAACGTCAAATGAAATACAACAACAACAACAACATCAACAACAAAATCGTCAAGTAAACAAACAACAAAAACAACAACGTCAACAACAACAACTACGTCAAATAAACAACAACAACAACGTCAAATAAACAACAACAACAACAACAATAACAACAATCACTAACAACAACAACAACGCCAAATAAACAACAAAAACAACAACAATGTCAACAACATTAACAACATAAAATAAACAACAACAACAACAACGTCAAATAAAGAACAACAATGTCAAATAAACAACAACAACAACGTCAAATAAACAACAACAACAACGTCAAATAAACAATAACAACAACAATAACAATAACAAAAACAACAACGTCAAATAAACCACAACAACAACAACGTCAAATAAACAACAATAACAACAACATCAACAACAACAAAATCGTCAAGTAAACAAAGAACAACAACAACAACAACAACGTCAACAACAACAACTACATCAAATAAACAACAACAACAACTTCAAATAAACAACAACAACAACAACAATCACTAACAACAACAACAACGCCAAATAAACAATAAAAACAATAACAATGTCAACAACATTAACAACGTCAAAAAAACAACAACAACAACAATAACGTCAAATAAACAACAACAACAACGTCAAATAAATAACAACAACAACGTCAAATAAACAACAACAACGTCAAATAAACAACAACAACAACAACGTTAAATAAACAACAACAACAACAACGTCAAATGAATAACAACAACAAAGTCAAATAAACAACAACAACAACGTCAAATAAACAACAACGTCAGCAACAACAACGTCAAATAAACAACAACAACTATGTCAACAACAACAACATCAAATAAACAACAACAACAACAACAACAACGTCAACAACAACAACGTCAACAACAACAACGTCAAATAAACAACAACAACAACAACAACAACGTCAACAACAACATCAAATAAGCAACAACAACAACGTCAAATAAATAACAACAACAACGTCAAATAAACAACAAAAACAACGACAACAACAACGTCAAATAAAGAACCACAACAACAACAACGTCAAATAAACAACAACAACAACAACAATAACGTCAAATGAATAACAACAACAACAACAACGTCAAATAAACAACAATAATAACAACAACGTCAAATAAGCAACAACAATAACAACAACAACAACAAAAACAACAACGTCAAATAAACAACAACAAAAACATCAAATAAACAACAACAACGTCAAATAAACAACAACAACAACAACGTCAAATAAATAGCAACAATAACAACAACCTCAAATAAGCAACAAGAACAACAATAACAACAACAAATACAACAACAACTACAACAACAACGTCAAATAACAAAAACAACGTCAAATAAACAACAATAACAACGTCAAATAAACAACAAAAACAACAACGTCAAATAACCAATAACAACATCAACGTCAAATAAATAACAACAACAATGTCAAATAAACAACAACAACAACGTCAAATAAAAAACAACAACGAGGTCAAATAAACAACAACAACAACAATAACAACAACAACAACGTTAAATAAACAACAACAACAACGTCAAATAAAAAACAACAACAACAACGACATCAACAACAACAAAAACGTCAAATAAACAACAACAACAACGTCAATAACAACAATTACGTCAAATAAGCAACAACAACAACAACATCAAATAAACAAGAACAACAACTATGTCAACAATAACAACGTCAAATAAAAAACAACAACAACGTCAAATCAACAACAACAACTAAAACAACATCAAATAAACAACAACAACAACAACAACAACGTCAAATAAACAACAACAACAACGTCAAATAAACAACAACAACAATGTCAAATAAGCAACAACAACAACAACAACGTCAAATAAACAACAACAACAATGTCAAATAAGCAATAACAACAACAACAACGTCAACAACAACAACGTCAAATAAACAACAACAACGTCAAATAAACAACAACAACAACGTCAAATAAACAACAACAACAACAATGTCAACAACAACAACGTCAAATAAAAAACAACAACAACGTCAAATAAACAACAACAACAACAACGTCAAATAAACAACAACAACAATGTCAAATAAGCAACAACAACAACAACGTCAACAACAACAACGTCAAATAAACAACAACAACAACGTCAAATAAACAACAACAACAACGTCAAATAAATAACAACAACAACAATATAAAATAAACAACAACAACAACAATGTCCAATAAACAACAACAACAACAACGTCAAATAACAAAAACAACATCAAATAAACAACAATAACAACGTCAAATAAACAACAACAACAACAAAAACAACTTCAAATAAAGAATAACAACTATGTCAACAACAACAACAACATCAAATAAACAACAACAACAACAACGTCAACAACAACAACAACTTCAAATAGACAACAACAACAACAACAACGTCAAATAAACAACAACAACAACAATAACGTCAAATGAATAACAACAACAACAACGTCAAATAAACAACAACGTCAAATAAGCAACAACAATTACAACAACAACAAATACAACAACAACAACGTCAAATAAACAACAACAACAATAACGTCAAATAAGCAACAACAACAACGTCAAATAAACAACAACAACGTCAAATAAACAACAACAACAACGTCAAATGAATAACAACAACAACAACGTCAAATAAACAACAAGAATAACAACAACGTCAAATAAGCAACAACAATTACAACAACAACAATAACAACAACGTCAAATAAGCAACAACAATTACAACAACAACAATAACAACAACGTCAAATAAGCAACAACAATTACAACAACAACAAATACAACAACAACAATAACGTCAAATAAACAACAACAACAACGTCAAATAAGCAACAACAACAACGTCAAATAAACAACAACAACAACGTCAAATAATTGCAACAATAACAACAATGTCTAATAAACAACAACAACAACAACGTCATATGAAATACAACAACAACAACGTCAAATAACAAAAACAACGTCATATAAACAACAATAACAACGTCAAATCAACAATAACAACAACAACAACGTCAAATAAACAATAACAACAACAACAACGTCAAATAAATAACAACAACAACGTCAAATAAACAACAACAACAACAACGTCCAATAAACAACAACAACAACAATGTCAAATAAACAATAACAACAACAACAACGTCAAATAAATAACAACAACAACGTCAAATAAACAACAACAACAACAATGTCAAATAAACAACAACAACAACAACAACAACGTCTAATAAAAAACAACAACAACAACAACATCAACAACAACAACAAAAACGTCAAATAAACAACAACAACAACAACGTCAATAACAACAACTATGTCAAATATACAACAACAACGTCAAATAAACAACAACAACAACAACAATGTCAATATCAACAACGTCAAATAAAAACCAACAACAACGTCAAATAAACAACAACAACTAAAACAACATCAAATAAACAACAACAACAACAATGTCAAATAAACAACAACAACAACAACGTCAAATAAACAACATCAACAACAACGTCAAATAAACAACAATAACAACAACGTCAAATAAACAACACCAACAACAACAACAACGTCAAATAAACAACAACAACAACAACAACAACGTTAAATAAACAACAACACCACCAACAATAACAACGACAAAAACAACAACAACAACAACAACGTCAAATAAACAACAAAAACAATAACAACAAAGTCAACAACATTAACAGCGTCAAATAAACAACAACAACAACGTCGTTAAATAAACAACAACAACAATGTCATCAACAACAACAACGTCAAATAAACAACAACAACAACAACAACAATAACAATGTCAAATAAACAACAACAATAACTTCAAATAAACAACAACAACAACGTCAAATAAACAACAACAACAACAACAACAAATACAACGTCAAATAAACAACAACAACATCAAATACAACGGCAAATAAACAACAACAACAACAACAACAACAACAAATACAACAATAACAACAACGTCAAATAACAACAACAACGTGAAATAAACAACAAAAACAACAACAACAACGTCAACAACATTAACAACGTCAAATAAACAACAACAACAACAACGTCAAATAAACAACAACAACAACAACGTCAACAACAACAACAACGTCAAATAAACAACAACAACGTCAAATAAACAACAACAACGACAACAACAACGTCAAATAAACAACAGCAACAACAACATCAAATAAACAACAACAACAACGTCAAATAAGCAACAACAACAACAACAACAACAACAATAACGTCAAATAACAAAAACAACGTCAAATAAACAACAATAACAAAGTCAAATAAACAACAACAACAACAACAACGTCTAATAAACAACAACAACAACAACGTCAAATAAATAACAACAAGAACAACAACGTTAAATAAACAACAACAACAACAACGTCAAATAAACAACAACGTCAAATAAACAACAACAACAATGTCAAATAAACAATAACAACAACAATAACAATAACAAAAACAACAACGTCAAATAAACCACAACAACAACAACGTCAAATAAACAATAATAACAACAACATCAACAACAACAAAATCGTCAAGTAAACAAACAACAACAACAACAACGTCAACAACAATAACTATGTCAAATAAACAACAACAACAACAACGTCAAATAAACAACAACAACAACAACAATCACTAACAACAACAACAACAACAACAACGTCAACAATAATAACTACGTCAAATAAACAACAACAACAACGTCAAATAAACAACAACAACAACAACAATCACTAACAACAACAACAATAACGCCAAATAAACAACAAAAACAACAACAATGTCAACAACATTAACAACGTCAAAAAAACAACAACAACAACAACAACGTCAAATAAACAACAACAACGTCAAATAAACAACAACAACGTCAAATAAACAACAACAACATCAAATAAACAACAACAACAACAACGTCAAATAAATAACAAAAACAACGTCAAATAAACAACAACAACAACAACAACGTCAAATAAACAACAACAACAACAACAACAACGTCAAATAAACAACAACAACAACAACAACGTCAAATGAATAACAACAACAACAAAAACGTCGAATAAACAACAACAATAACAACAATGTCAAGTAAACAACAACAATAACAACAACAACAAATACAACAACAACAACAACGTCAAATAAACAACAACAACAACGTCAAATAAATAGCAACAATAACAACAACGTCAAATAAGCAATAACAACAAAAACAACAAATACAACAACCACAACGTCAAATAACAAAAACAATAACAACGTCAAATAATCAGCAACAACAACAACAACGTCAAATAAACAATAACAACAACAACAACAATGTCAAATAAATAACAACAACAACAACGTCAAATAAACAACAACAACAACAACATCAAATAAACAACAACAACAACAACGTCAAATAAACAACAACAACAACAACATCAAATAAACTACAATAACAACAACAACAACAATAACAACAACAACAACGTTAAATAAACAACAATAACAACAACGTCAAATAAAAAACAACAACGTCAACAACAAAAACAACAAAAACGTCAAATAAACAACAACAACAATAACAACGTCAATAACAACAACTACGTCAAATAAACAACAACAACAATGTCAACAACAACAACGTCAAATAAAAAACAACAACAACGTCAAATAAACAGCAACAACTAAAACAATATCAAATAAACAACAACAACAACAACAACAATGTCTAATAAACAACAACAACAACAACAACGTCAAATAAACAACAACAACAATGTCAAATAAGCAACAACAAGAACAACAACGTCAAATAAACAACAACAACAACAACAACGTCAAATAAACAACAACAACAATGTCAAATAAGCAACAACAACAACAACAACGTCAACAACAACAACGTAAAATAAACAACAACAACAACGTCAAATAAACAACTACAACAACGTCAAATAAACAACAACAACAACGTCAAATAAATAACAACAACAACAATAATGTCAAATAAACAACAACAACAACACCGTCAACAACAACAACAATGTCAAATAAACATCAACAACAACAACGTCCAATAAACAACAACAACAATAACAACGTCAACAACAACAACAACAACGTCAAATAAACAACAACAACAACGTCAAATAAACAACAACGTTAAATCAACAACAATAACAACAACAACAACGTCAAATAAACAACAACAACGTCAAATAAACAACAACAACAACAACGTCAAATAAACAACAACAAAAACAACAAATACAACAACAACAACAACAACAACAACAACAACGTCAAATAAACAACAACAACAACAACAACGTCAAATAAGCAACAACAATAACGTCAAATAAACAACAACAACACCAACATCAAATAAATAGCAACAATAACAACAATGTCAAATAAGCAACAACAACAACAACAAATACAACAACAACAACGTCAAATAACAAAAACAACTTCAAATAAACAACAATAACAAATTCAAATAAACAACAAAACCAACAACGTCAAATAAACAATAACAACAACAACAACGTCAAATAAATAACAACAACAACGTCAAATAAACAACAACAACAACAACGTCAAATAAACAACAACAACAACAACGTCAAATAAACAACAACAACAACAACGTCAAATAAACAACAACAACAATAACATCGTCAAATAAAGAACAACAACAACAACGTCAAATAAAAAACAACAACAACAACAACATCAACAACAACAAAAACGTCAAATAAACAATAACAACAACAACAACGTCAATAACAACAACTACGTCAAATAAACAACAACAACAACAACGTCAAATAAACAACAACAACAATAATGTCAACATCAACAACGTCAAATAAATAACAACAACTAAAACAACATCAAATAAATAACAACAACAATAATGTCAAATAAACAACAACAACAACAACGTCAACAACAACAACAACAACGTCAAATAAATAACATCAACAACAACGTCAAATAAACAACAACAACAACAACGTCAAATAAACAACAACAACAAGAACAACAACGTCAAATAAACAACAACAACAACAACAACGTCAAATAAAAACCAACAACAACAACAACGTCAAATAAACAACAAAAACAACAACAACAATGTCAACAACATTAATAACGTCAAATAAATAACAACAACAACGTCAAATAAACAACAACAACAACGTCAAATAAACAACAACAACAACGTCAAATAAACAACAACAACGACAACAACAACATCAAATAAACAACAGCAACAACAACATCAAATAAACAACAACAACAACAACAACGTCAAATAAGCAACAACAACAAATACAACAACAACAACGTCAAATAACAAAAACAACGTCAAATAAACAACAATAACAAAGCCAAATAAACAACAACAACAGCGTCTAATAAACAACAACAACAACAACGTCAAATAAATAACAACAACAACAACAACGTTAAATAAACAACAACAACAACGTCAAATAAACAACAACAACAACAACGTCAAATAAACAACAACAACAACATCAAATAAATAATAACAATAACAATAACAAAAACAAAAACAACAACGTCAAATAAACCACAACAACAACAACGTCAAATGAAATACAACAACAACAACAACATCAACAACAAAATCGTCAAGTAAACAAACAACAAAAACAACAACGTCAACAACAACAACTACGTCAAATAAACAACAACAACAACGTCAAATAAACAACAACAACAACAACAACAATCACTAACAACAACAACAACGCCAAATAAACAACAAAAACAACAACAATGTCAACAACATTAACAACATAAAATAAACAACAAAAACAACAACGTCAAATAAAGAACAACAATGTCAAATAAAGAACAACAACAACAACAACAACGTCAAATAAACAACAACAACAACGTCAAATAAACAATAACAACAACAATAACAATAACAAAAACAACAACGTCAAATAAACCACAACAACAACAACGTCAAATAAACAACAATAACAACAACATCAACAACAACAAAATCGTCAAGTAAACAAAGAACAACAACAACAACAACAATGTCAACAACAACAACTACATCAAATAAACAACAACAACAACTTCAAATAAACAACAACAACAACAACAATCACTAACAACAACAACAACGCCAAATAAACAATAAAAACAATAACAATGTCAACAACATTAACAACGTCAAAAAAACAACAACAACAATAACGTCAAATAAACAACAACAACGTCAAATAAACAACAACAACAACGTCAAATAAATAACAACAACAACGTCAAATAAACAACAACAACGTCAAATAAACAACAACAACAACAACAACGCCAAATAAACAACAACAACAACAACAACAACAACGTCAAATGAATAACAACAACAAAGTCAAATAAACAACAACAACAACATCAAATAAACAACAACGTCAGCAACAACAACGTCAAATAAACAACAACAACTATGTCAACAACAACAACAACATCAAATAAACAACAACAACAACAACAACAACGTCAACAACAACAACGTCAACAACAACAACGTCAAATAAACAACAACAACAACAACAACAACGTCAACAACAACATCAAATAAGCAACAACAACAACGTCAAATAAATAACAACAACAACGTCAAATAAACAACAAAAACAACGACAACAACAACGTCAAATAAAGAACCACAACAACAACAACGTCAAATAAACAACAACAACAACAACAACAACGTCAAATGAATAACAACAACAACAACAACGTCAAATAAACAACAATAATAACAACAACGTCAAATAAGCAACAACAATAACAACAACAACAACAAAAACAACAACGTCAAATAAACAACAACAAAAACATCAAATAAACAACAACAACGTCAAATAAACAACAACAACAACAACAACGTCAAATAAATAGCAACAATAACAACAACCTCAAATAAGCAACAAGAACAACAATAACAACAATAAATACAACAACAACTACAACAACAACGTCAAATAACAAAAACAACGTCAAATAAACAACAATAACAACGTCAAATAAACAACAACAACAACAACGTCAAATAACCAATAACAACAACAACGTCAAATAAATAACAACAACAATGTCAAATAAACAACAACAACAACGTCAAATAAACAACAACAACGAGGTCAAATAAACAACAACAACAACAATAACAACAACAACAACGTTAAATAAACAACAACAACAACGTCAAATAAAAAACAACAACAACAACGACATCAACAACAACAAAAACGTCAAATAAACAACAACAACAACGTCAATAACAACAATTACGTCAAATAAGCAACAACAACAATAACATCAAATAAACATGAACAACAACTATGTCAACAATAACAACGTCAAATAAAAAACAACAACAACGTCAAATCAACAACAACAACTAAAACAACATCAAATAAACAACAACAACAACAACAACAACGTCAAATAAACAACAACAACAACGTCAAATAAACAACAACAACAATGTCAAATAAGCAATAACAACAACAACAACGTCAACAACAACAACGTCAAATAAACAACAACAACAACAACGTCAAATAAACAACAACAACAACGTCAAATAAACAACAACAACAACAATGTCAACAACAACAACGTCAAATAAAAAACAACAACAACGTCAAATAAACAACAACAACAACGTCAAATAAACAACAACAACAATGTCAAATAAGCAACAACAACAACAACAACGTCAACAACAACAACGTCAAATAAACAACAACAACAACGTCAAATAAACAACAACAACAACGTCAAATAAATAACAACAACAACAACAACAATGTCAAATAAACAACAACAAAAACAACACCGTCAACAACAACAACAATATAAAATAAACAACAACAACAATGTCCAATAAACAACAACAACAACAACGTCAAATAACAAAAACAACATCAAATAAACAACAATAACAACGTCAAATAAACAACAACAACAACAACAACAACTTCAAATAAAGAATAACAACTATGTCAACAACAACAACAACATCAAATAAACAACAACAACAACGTCAACAACAACAACAACTTCAAATAGACAACAACAACAACAACAACGTCAAATAAACAACAACAACAACAATAACGTCAAATGAATAACAACAACAACAACGTCAAATAAACAACAACAATAACAACAACGTCAAATAAGCAACAACAATTACAACAACAACAAATACAACAACAACAACGTCAAATAAACAACAACAACAACAACGTCAAATAAGCAACAACAACAACGTCAAATAAACAACAACAACGTCAAATAAACAACAACAACAATGTCAAATGAATAACAACAACAACAACGTCAAATAAACAACAACAATAACAACAACGTCAAATAAGCAACAACAATTACAACAACAACAATAACAAGAACGTCAAATAAGCAACAACAATTACAACAACAACAATAACAACAACGTCAAATAAGCAACAACAATTACAACAACAACAAATACAACAACAATAACGTCAAATAAACAACAACAACAACGTCAAATAAGCAACAACAACAACGTCAAATAAACAACAACAACAACATCAAATAATTGCAACAATAACAACAACGTCTAATAAACAACAACAACAACAACAACGTCATATGAAATACAACAACAACAACGTCAAATAACAAAAACAACGTAATATAAACAACAATAACAACGTCAAATAAACAATAACAACAACAACAACGTCAAATAAACAATAACAACAACAACAACGTCAAATAAATAACAACAACAACGTCAAATAAACAACAACAACAACAACGTCCAATAAACAACAACAACAACAATGTCAAATAAACAACAACAACAACAACAACAACAATAACGTTAAATAAACAACAACAACAACGTCTAATAAAAAACAACAACAACAACAACATCAACAACAACAACAAAAACGTCAAATAAACAACAACAACAACAACGTCAATAACAACAACTATGTCAAATATACAACAACAACGTCAAATAAACAACAACAACAACAACAATGTCAATATCAACAACGTCAAATAAAAACCAACAACAACGTCAAATAAACAACAACAACTAAAACAACATCAAATAAACAACAACAACAACAATGTCAAATAAACAACAACAACAACAACGTCAAATAAACAACATCAACAACAACGTCAAATAAACAACAACAACAACAACGTCAAATAAACAACACCAACAACAACAACAACGTCAAATAAACAACAACAACAACAACAACGTTAAATAAACAACAACAACACCAACAATAACAACGACAAAAACAACAACAACAACAACAACGTCAAATAAACAACAAAAACAATAACAACAAAGTCAACAACATTAACAACGTCAAATAAACAACAACAACAACGTCGTTAAATAAACAACAACAACAACGTCATCAACAACAACAACGTCAAATAAACAACAACAACAACAACAACAACAATAACAATGTCAAATAAACAACAACAATAACGTCAAATAAACAACAACAACAACGTCAAATAAACAACAACAACAACAACAACAAATACAACGTCAAATAAACAACAACAACAACAAATACAACGTCAAATAAACAACAACAACAACAACAACAACAAATACAACAATAACAACAACGTCAAATAACAACAACAACGTGAAATAAACAACAAAAACAACAACAACAACGTCAACAACATTAACAACGTCAAATAAACAACAACAACAACAACGTCAAATAAACAACAACAACAACAACGTCAACAACAACAACAACGTCAAATAAACAACAACAACAACGTCAAATAAACAACAACAACGACAACAACAACGTCAAATAAACAACAGCAACAACAACATCAAATAAACAACAACAACAACAACGTCAAATAAGCAACAACAACAACAACAACAACAAATACAACAACAACAACAATAACGTCAAATAACAAAAACAACGTCAAATAAACAACAATAACAAAGTCAAATAAACAACAACAACAACAACGTCTAATAAACAACAACAACAACAACGTCAAATAAATAACAACAAGAACAACAACGTTAAATAAACAACAACAACAACAACAACGTCAAATAAACAACAACAACAACGTCAAATAAACAACAACAACAATGTCAAATAAACAATAACAAAAACAATAACAAATACAAAAACAACAACGTCAAATAAACCACAACAACAACAACGTCAAATAAACAATAATAACAACAACATCAACAACAACAAAATCGTCAAGTAAACAAACAACAACAACAACAACAACAACGTCAACAACAACGTCAAATAAACAACAACAACAACGTCAAATAAACAACAACAACAACAACAACAATCACTAACAACAACAACAACAACGTCAACAATAATAACTACGTCAAGTAAACAACAACAACAACGTCAAATAAACAACAACAACAACAACAATCACTAACAACAACAACAATAACGCCAAATAAACAACAAAAACAACAACAATGTCAACAACATTAACAACGTCAAAAAAACAACAACAACAACAACGTCAAATAAACAACAACAACGTCAAATAAACAACAACAACGTCAAATAAACAACAACAACATCAAATAAACAACAACAACAACAACGTCAAATAAATAACAAAAACAACGTGAAATAAACAACAACAACAACAACGTCAAATAAACAACAACAACAACAACAACGTCAAATAAACAACAACAACAACAACAACGTCAAATGAATAACAACAACAACAAAAACGTCGAATAAACAACAACAATAACAACAATGTCAAGTAAACAACAACAATAACAACAACAACAAATACAACAACAACAACAACGTCAAATAAACAACAACAACGTCAAATAAACAACAACAACAACGTCAAATAAATAGCAACAATAACAACAACGTCAAATAAGCAATAAGAACAACAACAACAAATACAACAACCACAACGTCAAATAACAAAAACAATAACAACGTCAAATAATCAGCAACAACAACAACAACGTCAAATAAACAATAACAACAACAACAACAACAACGTCAAATAAATAACAACAACAACAACGTCAAATAAACAACAACAACAACAACATCAAATAAACAACAACAACAACAACGTCAAATAAACAACAACAACAACAACATCAAATAAACAACAATAACAACAACAACAACAATAACAACAACAACAACGTCAAATAAACAACAATAACAACAACGTCAAATAAAAAACAACAACGTCAACAACAAAAACAACAAAAACGTCAAATAAACAACAACAACAATAACAACGTCAATAACAACAACTACGTCAAATAAACAACAACAACAACAACAATGTCAACAACAACAACGTCAAATAAAAAACAACAACAACGTCAAATAAACAGCAACAACTAAAACAATATCAAATAAACAACAACAACAACAACAACAACAACAACAACGTCAAATAAACAACAACAACAACAACGTCAAATAAACAACAACAACAATGTCAAATAAGCAACAACAACAACAACAACGTCAAATAAACAACAACAACAACAACGTCAAATAAACAACAACAACAATGTCAAATAAGCAACAACAACAACAACAACGTCAACAACAACAACGTAAAATAAACAACAACAACAACGTCAAATAAACAACTACAACAATGTCAAATAAACAGCAACAACACCGTCAAATAAATAACAACAACAACAATAATGTCAAATAAACAACAACAACAACACCGTCAACAACAACAACAATGTCAAATAAACAACAACAAGAACGTCCAATAAACAACAACAACAATAACAGCGTCAACAACAACAACAACAACGTCAAATAAACAACAACAACAACGTCAAATAAACAACAACGTCAACAACAACAACAACAACGTCAAATAAACAACAACAATTATCTCAACAACAACAATAACAACATCAAATAAACAACAACAACAACAACAACGTCAACAACAACAACGTCAAATAAACAACAACAACAACAACGTCAAATGAATACCAACAACAAAAACGTCAAATAAACAACAACAATAACAACAACGTCAAATAAGCAATAACAATAACAACAACAACAAATACAACAACAACAACAACGTCAAATAAACAACAACAACAACAACAACGTCAACTAAGCAACAACAATAACATCAAATAAACAACAACAACAACAACGTCAAATAAATAGCAAAAATAACAACAATGTCAAATAAGCAACAACAACAACAACAACAAATACAACAACAACAACAACGTCAAATAACAAAAACAACTTCAAATAAACAACAATAACAACGTCAAATAAACAACAAAACCAACAACGTCAAATAAACAATAACAACAACAACAACGTCAAATAAATAACAACAACAACATCAAATAAACAACAACAACAACAACGTCAAATAAACAACAACAACAACAACGTCAAATAAACAACAACAACAATAACAACGTCAAATAAACAACAACAACAACAACGTCAAATAAAAAACAACAACAACAACAACAACATCAACAACAACAAAAACGTCAAATAAACAATAACAACAACAACAACGTCAATAACAACAACTACGTCAAATAAACAACAACAACAACAACGTCAAATAAACAACAACAACAACGATGTCAACATCAACAACGACAAATAAAAAATAACAACAACGTCAAATAAACAACAACAACTAAAACAACATCAAATAAACAACAACAACAACAACGTCAAATAAACAACAACAACAACAACATCAACAACAACATCAACAATGTCAAATAAACAACAACAACAACAACGTCAAATAAACAACATCAACAACAACGTCAAATAAACAACAACAACAACAACAACGTCAAATAAACAACAACAACAACAACGTCAAATAAACAACAACAACAACAACGTCAAATAAACAACAACAACAACAACAACGTCAAATAAACAACAACAACAACAACAACAACGTCAAATAAACAACAAAAACAACAACAACAATGTCAACAACATTAATAACGTCAAATAAACAACAAAAACAACGTCAAATAAACAACAACAACAACGTCAACAACAACAACAACGTCAAATAAACAACAACAACAACGTCAAATAAACAACAACAACGACAACAACGTCAAATAAACAACAGCAACAACAACATCAAATAAACAACAACAACAACGTCAAATAAGCAACAACAACAAATACAACCACAACAACAATGTCAAATAAACAACAATAACAAAGCCAAATAAACAACAACAAAAACGTCTAATAAACAACAACAACAACAACAACGTCAAATAAATAACAACAAGAACAACAACGTTAAATAAACAACAACAACAACGTCAAATAAACAACAACAACAACAACGTCAAATAAACAACAACAACAACGTCAAATAAACAATAACAATAACAATAACAATAAGAATAACAACAACGTCAAACTAACCACAACAACAACAACATCAACAACAACAAAATCGTCAAGTAAACAAACAACAAAAACAACAACGTCAACAACAACAACAACAACTACGTCAAATAAACAACAACAACAGCGTCAAATAAACAACAACAACAACAACAATCACTAACAACAACAACAACGCCAAATAAACAACAAAAACAACAACAATGTCTACAACATTAACATCATCAAATAAACAACAACAACAACAACAACGTCAAATAAACAACAACAACGTCAAATAAACAACAACAACAACGTCAAATAAATAACAACAACAACGCCAAATAAACAACAAAAACAACAACAACAACAACGTCAAATAAACAACAACAACAACAACAACGTCAAATAAACTACAACAACAACAACAACGACAAATGAATAACAACAACAACAAAAACGTCGAATAAACAACAACAATAACCACAACGTCAAATAAACAACAACAATAACAACAACAACAAATACAACAACAACAACAACGTCAAATAAACAACAACAACGTCAAATAAACAACAACAACAACAACGTCAAATAAATAGCAACAATCACAACAACGTCAAATAAGCAACAACAACAACAACAAAGAATACAACAACAACAACGTCAAATAACAAAACCAACGTCAAATAAACAATAATAACAACGTCAAATAAACAACAACAACAACAACAACGTCAAATAAACAATAACAACAACAACAACGTTAAATAAATAACAACAACAACAACGTCAAATAAACAACAACAACAACAACAACAACAACGTCAAATAAACAACAACAAAATCGTCAAGTAAACAAACAACAAAAACAACAACGTCAACAACAACAACTACGTCAAATAAACAACAACAACAACGTCAAATAAACAACAACAACAACAACAACAATCACTAACAACAACAACAACGCCAAATAAACAACAAAAACAACAACAATTTCTACAACATTAACAACATCAAATAAACAACAACAACAACAACGTCAAATAAACAACAACAACGTCAAATAAACAACAACAACAACGTCAAATAAATAACAACCAAAACGTCAAATAAACAACAAAAACAACAACAACAACAATGTCAAATAAACAACAACAACAACAACAACGCCAAATAAACAACAACAACAACAACAACGTCAAATGAATAACAACAACAACAAAAACGTCGAATAAACAACAACAATAACAACAACGTCAAATAAACAACAACAATAACAACAACAACAAATACAACAACAACAACAACAACGTCAAATAAACAATAATAACGTCAAATAAACAACAACAACAACAACAACGTCAAATAAATAGCAACAATAACAACAACGTTAAATAAGCAACAACAACAACAACAACAACAAATACAACAACAACAACGTCAAATAACAAAAACAACGTCAAATAAACAACAATAACAACGTCAAATAAACAGCAACAACAACAACAACGTCAAATAAACAATAACAACAACAACAACGTTAAATAAATAACAACAACAACAACGTCAAATAAACAACAAGAACAACAACAACAACAACGTCAAATAAACAACAACAACAACAACAACAACGTCAAATAAACAACAACAACAACGTTAAATAAACAACAACAACAACAATAACAACAAAAACGTCAAATAAACAACAACAACAACGTCAAATAAACAACAACGTTAAATCAACAACAACAACAATAACAACAACAACAACGTCAAATAAACAACAACAACAACGTCAAATAAACAACAACAACAACGTCAAATAAACAACAACAAAAACAGCAACAACATCAACAACAATAAAAACGTCAAATAAATAACAACAATAACAACAACGTCAACAACAACAACTACGTCAAATAAACAACAACAACAACGTCAAAAAATCAATAACAACAACAACAACGTCAACAACAACAACGTCAAGTAAACAACAACAACAACAATGTCAAATAAGCAACAAAAACAACAACGTCAAATAAACAACAACAACAACAACGTCAAATAAACAACAACAACAATGTCAAATAAGCAACAACAACAACAACGTCAACAACAACAACGTCAAATAAACAACAACAACAACGTCAAATAAACAACAACAACAATGTCAAATAAATAACAACAACAACAATGTCAAATAAACAACAACAACACCGTCAACAACAACAACACCGTCAACAACAACAACAATGTCAAATAAACAATAACAACAACAACGTCCCATAAACAACAACAACAACAACATCAACAACTATAACAACGTCAGATAAACAACAACAACAACGTCAAATAAACAACAACGTCAACAACAACAACAACGTCAATTAAACAACAACAATTATGTCAACAACAACAACAACAACATCAATTAAACAACAACAACAACAACGTCAACAACGACAACGTCAAATAAACAACAACAACAACAACGTCAAATGAATAACAACAACAACAACGTCAAATAAACAACAAAAATAACAACAACGTCAAATAAGCAACAACAATAACAACAGCAACAAATACAACAACAACGTCAAATAAACAACAACAACAACAACCACGTCAAATAAGCAACAACAACAACGTCAAATAAACAACAACAACAACAATGTCAAATAAATAGCAACAATAACAACAACGTCAAATAAGCAACAACAACAACAACAACAACAACAAATACAACAACAACAACAACAACAACGTCAAATAACAAAAACAACGTCAAATAAACAACAATAACAACGTCAAAAAACAACAACATCAACAACGTCAAATAAACAATAACAACAACAACGTCAAATAAATAACAACAACCACAACGTCAAATAAACAACAACAACAACGTCAAATAAACAACAACAACAACAATGTCAACATCAACAATGTCAAATAAAAAACAACAACAACGTCAAATAAATAACAACAACTAAAACAACATCAACAATGTCAAATAAACAACAACAACAACGTCAAATAAACAACAACACCAACAACAACGTCAACAACAACAACAATAATGTCAAATAAACAACAAAGACAACAACGTCAAATAAACAACATCAACAACAAGGTCAAATAAACAACAACAACAACAACGTCAAATAAACAACAACAACAACAACGTCAAATAAACAACAACAACAACAACAACGTCAAATAAACAACAACGACAACAACAACGTCAAATAAACAACAACACCAACACCAACAATAACAACAACAAAAACAACAACAACAACGTCAAATAAACAACAAAAACAACAACAACAACAATGTCAACAACATTAACAACACCAAATAAACAACAACAACAACAACAACAACAACAACGTCAAATAACAACAACGTCAAATAACAACAACAACGTCAAATAAACAACAACAATAACAACAACAACAACAACAAATACAACAACAACAACCTCAAATAACAACAACAACGTCAAATAAACAATAACAAAAACGTCAAATAAACAACAACGTCAAATCAACAACAACAATAATAACAACAACAACAATAACAACGTCAAATAAACAACAACAACGTCATATAAAAACAACAACAACGTCAAATAAACAACAACAAAAACAACAACAACATCAACAACAATAAAAACGTCAAATAAACAACAACAACAACAATAACAACAACAACGTCAACAACAACAACTACGTCAAATAAACAACAACAACAACGTCAAATCAATAATAACAACAACAACAACGTCAACAACAACAACGTCAAATAAAAAACAATAAAAACGTCAAATAAACAACAACAACAACAACGTCAACAACAACAACTACGTCAAATAAACAACAACAACAACGTCAAATCAATAATAACAACAACAACAACGTCAATAAAAACAACGTCAAATAAACAACAACAACAACGTCAAATAAACAACAACAACAACGTCAAATAAACAACAACGTCAACAACAACAATAACAACATTGTCAAATAAACAACAATAACAACACCATCAACAACAACAACAACAACAACGTCAAATAAACAACAACAACAATAACACCGTCAAATAAACAACAACAACAACGTCAAATAAACAACAACAACAACAACAACAACGTCAAATAAACAACAACAACAACAACGTCAACAACAACAACAACAACGTCAAATAAACAACAAAAACAACGACAACAACAACGTCAAATAAACAACAACAACAACATCGTCAAATAAACAACAACAACAACGTCAAATAAACAACAACCACAACAACAACGTCAAATAAACAACAACAACAACACCAACAATAACAACAACAACAACAACGTCGAATAAATAACAAAAACAACAACAACGTCAACTAAACAACAATAAACAACACCAACAATAACAACAACAACAACAACGTCAAATAAATAACAAAAACAACAACAACAATGTCAATAACATTAACAACGTCAAATAAACACCAACAACAACAACAACGTCAAATAAACAACAACAACAACAACGTCAACAACAACAACGTCAAATAAATAACAACAACAACAACAATAACAACGTCAAATAAACAACAACAATAACGTCAAATAAACAATAACAACAACAACATCAAATAAACAACAACAACAACAACAACAACAACAAATACAACAACAACAACAACGTCAAATAACAACAACAATGTCAAATAAACAACAACAACAACAACGTCAAATAACAACAACAACGTCAAATAACAACAACAACGTCAAATAAACAACAACAACGTCAAATAAACAACAACGTCAAATCAACAACAACGTCAAATAAATAACAACAACGACAACAACAACGTCAAATAAACAACAACAACAACAATGTCAATAACATTAATAACGTCAAATAAACAACAACAATAACAACGTCAAATAAACAACAACAACAACAACAACAATGTCAATAACATTAATAACGTCAAATAAACAACAACAACAACAACGTCAAATAAACAATACCAACAACAACGTCAACAACAACAACGTCAAATAAACAACAACAACAACAACAATAACAACGTCAAATAAACAACAACAATAACGTCAAATAAACAACAACAACAACAAATACAACAACAACAACAACAACAATAACAACAACAACAACAACAACAACAACAATGTCAAATAACAACAACAACGTCAAATAAACAACAACAACAACAACAACAACAACAAATACAACAACAACAAAACCTCAAATAACAACAACAATGTCAAATAAACAACAACACCAACGTCAAATAAACAACAACGTTAAATCAACAACAACAACAATAACAACAACAACAACGTCAAATAAACAACAACAACAACGTCAAATAAAAAACAACAAAAACAACAACAACATCAACAACAATAAAAACGTCAAATAAATAACAACAACAACAACAACAACGTCAACAACAACAACTACGTCAAATAAACAACAACAACAACGTCAAATAATCATTTAACAACAACAACAACGTCAACAATAACAACAATGTCAAATAAACAACAACAACAACAACGTCAAATAAACAACAACAACAACAACGTCAAATAAACAACAACAACGTCAACAACAACAACAATGTCAAATAAACAACAACAACATTAACAACAACAACACCGTCAAATAAACAACAACAACAACGTCAAATAAACAACAACAACAATGTCAAATAAACAACAACAACAACAACAACGTCAACAACAACAACGTCAAATAAACAACAAAAACAACGACAACAACAACGTCAAATAAACAACAACAACAACAACGTCAACTAAACAACAACAACAACAACGTCAAATAAACAACAACCACAACAACAACGTCAAATAAACAACAACAACAACACCAACAATAACAACAACAACAACAACGTCAAATAAATAACAAAAACAACAACAACAATGTCAAGAACATTAACAACGTCAAATAAACAACAACAACAACGTCAAATAAACAACAACGTTAAATCAACAACAACAACAATAACAACAACAACAACGTCAAATAAACAACAACGTTAAATCAACAACAACAACAATAACAACAACAACAACGTCAAATAAACAACAACAACAACGTCAAATAAACAACAACAAAAACAGCAACAACATCAACAACAATAAAAACGTCAAATAAATAACAACAACAACAACAACGTCAACAACAACAACTACGTCAAATAAACAACAACAACAACGTCAAATAATCAATAACAACAACAACAACGTCAACAACAACAACGTCAAATAAACAACAACAACACAAAACGTCAAATAAACAACAACAACAACAACAACAACGTCAAATAAACAACAACAACACAAAACGTTAAATAAACAACAACAACAACAACGTCAAATAAACAACAACAACGTCAACAACAACAACAACAATGTCAAATAAACAACAACAACAACAACAACACCGTCAGATAAACAACAACAACAACGTCAAATAAATAACAACAACAATGTCAAATAAACAACAACAACAACAACGTCAACAACAACAACGTCAAATAAACAACAAAAACAACGACAACAACAACGTCAAATA
>OX451735.1:1388912038-1388949538 GCA_948472305.1 Vicia faba | reverse complement strand
ACATTAATAACGTCATATAAACAACAACAACAACGTCAAATAAACAATAACAACAACAACGTCAAATAAATAACAACAACCACAACGTTAAATAAACAACAACAACAACGTCAAATAAACAACAACAACAACAATGTCAACATCAACAACGTCAAATAAAAAACAACAACAACGTCAAATAAATAACAACAACTAAAACAACATCAACAATGTCAAATAAACAACAACAACAACGTCAAATAAACAACAACACCAACAACAACGTCAACAACAACAACAACAATGTCAAATAAACAACAAAGACAACAACGTCAAATAAACAACATCAACAACAACGTCAAATAAACAACAACAACAACAACGTCAAATAAACAACAACAACAACAACGTCAAATAAACAACAACAACAACAACAACGTCAAATAAACAACAACAACAACAACAACGTCAAATAAACAACAACACCAACACCAACAATAACAACAACAAAAACAACAACAACAACGTCAAATAAATAACAAAAACAACAACAACAACAATGTCAACAACATTAACAACACCAAATAAACAACAACAACAACAACGTCAAATAACAACAACGTCAAATAACAACAACAACGTCAAATAAACAACAACAATAACAACAACAACAACAACAACAAATACAACAACAACAACAACCTCAAATAACAACAACAACGTCAAATAAACAATAACAAAAACGTCAAATAAACAACAACGTCAAATCAACAACAACAATAATAACAACAACAACAATAACAACGTCAAATAAACAACAACAACGTCATATAAAAACAACAACAACGTCAAATAAACAACAACAAAAACAACAACAACATCAACAACAATAAAAACGTCAAATAAACAACAACAACAACAACAACAACAACGTCAACAACAACAACTACGTCAAATAAACAACAACAACAACGTTAAATCAATAATAACAACAACAACAACGTCAACAACAACAACGTCAAATAAACAACAATAAAAACGTCAAATAAACAACAACAACAACAACAACAACGTCAACAACAACAACTACGTCAAATAAACAACAACAACAACGTCAAATCAATAATAACAACAACAACAACGTCAATAAAAACAACGTCAAATAAACAACAACAACAACGTCAAATAAACAACAACAACAACGTCAAATAAACAACAACGTCAACAACAACAACAACATTGTCAAATAAACAACAACAACAACACCATCAACAACAACAACAACAACAACGTCAAATAAACAACAACAACAATAACACCGTCAAATAAACAACAACAACAACAACAACGTCAAATAAACAACAACAACAACAACAACGTCAAATAAACAACAACAACAACAACGTCAACAACAACAAAAACAACGTCAAATAAACGACAAAAACAACGACAACAACAACGTCAAATAAACAACAACAACAACAACGTCAAATAAACAACAACAACAACGTCAAATAAACAACAACCACAACAACAACGTCAAATAAACAACAACAACAACACCAACAATAACAACAACAACAACAACAACGTCGAATAAATAACAAAAACAACATCAACGTCAACTAAACAACAATAAACAACACCAACAATAACAACAACAACAACAACAACGTCAAATAAATAACAAAAACAACAACAACAATGTCAATAACATTAACAACGTCAAATAAACAACAACAACAACAACAACGTCAAATAAACAACAACAACAACAACGTCAACAACAACGTCAAATAAATAACAACAACAACAATAACAACGTCAAATAAACAACAACAATAACGTCAAATAAACAATAACAACAACAACATAAAATAAACAACAACAACAACAACCACAAATACAACAACAACAACAACGTCAAATAACAACAACAACGTCAAATAAACAACAACAACAACAACGTCAAATAACAACAACAACGTCAAATAAACAACAACAACAACAACGTCAAATAAACAACAACGTCAAATCAACAACAACGTCAAATAAATAACAACAACGACAACAACAACGTCAAATAAACAACAACAACAACAATGTCAATAACATTAATAACGTCAAATAAACAACAACAATAACAACGTCAAATAAACAACAACAACAACAACAACAATGTCAATAACATTAATAACGTCAAATAAACAACAACAACAACAACGTCAAATAAACAATACCAACAACAACGTCAACAACAACAACGTCAAATAAACAACAACAACAACAACAATAACAACGTCAAATAAACAACAACAATAACGTCAAATAAACAACAACAACAACAAATACAACAACAACAACAATAACAACAACAACAACAACAACGTCAAATAACAACAACAACGTCAAATAAACAACAACAACAACAACAACAACAACAAATACAACAACAACAAAACCTCAAATAACAACAACAATGTCAAATAAACAACAACACCAACGTCAAATAAACAACAATGTTAAATCAACAACAACAACAATAACAACAACAACAACGTCAAATAAACAACAACAACAACGTCAAATAAAAAACAACAAAAACAGCAACAACATCAACAACAATAAAAACGTCAAATAAATAACAACAACAACAACAACAACGTCAACAACAACAACTACGTCAAATAAACAACAACAACAACAACGTCAAATAATCATTTAACAACAACAACAACGTCAACAACAACAACGTCAAATAAACAACAACAACAACAACGTCAAATAAACAACAACAACAACGTCAAATAAACAACAACAACGTCAACAACAACAATGTCAAATAAACAACAACAACATTAACAACAACAACACCGTCAAATAAACAACAACAACAACGTCAAATAAACAACAACAACAATGTCAAATAAACAACAACAACAACAACAATGTCAACAACAACAACGTCAAATAAACAACAAAAACAACGATAACAACAACGTCAAATAAACAACAACAACAACGTCAACTAAACAACAACAACAACAACGTCAAATAAACAACAACCACAACAACAACGTCAAATAAACAACAACAACAACACCAACAATAACAACAACAACAACAACGTCAAATAAATAACAAAAACAACAACAACAATGTCAAGAACATTAACAATGTCAAATAAACAACAACAACAACGTCAAATAAACAACAATGTTAAATCAACAACAACAATAACAACAACAACAACGTCAAATAAACAACAACGTTAAATCAACAACAACAATAATAACAACAACAACAACGTCAAATAAACAACAACAACAACGTCAAATAAACAACAACAAAAACAGCAACAACATCAACAACAATAAAAACGTCAAATAAATAACAACAACAACAACAACGTCAACAACAACAACTACGTCAAATAAACAACAACAACAACAGCAAATAATCAATAAAAACAACAACAACGTCAACAACAACAACGTCAAATAAACAACAACAACACAAAACGTCAAATAAACAACAACAACAATGTCAAATAAAAAACAACAACAACGTCAAATAAATAACAACAACTAAAACAACATCAACAATGTCAAATAAACAACAACAACAACGTCAAATAAACAACAACACCAACAACAACGTCAACAACAACAATAATAATGTCAAATAACCAACAAAGACAACAACGTCAAATAAACAACATCAACAACAACGTCAAATAAACAACAACCACAACAACCTCAAATAAACAACAACAACAACAACGTCAAATAAACGACAACAACAACAACAACGTCAAATAAACAACAACGACAACAACAACGTCAAATAAACAACAACACCAACACCAACAATAACAACAACAAAAACAACAACAACAACGTCAAATAAACAACAAAAACAACAACAACAACAATGTCAACAACATTAACAACACCAAATAAACAACAACAACAACAACAACAACGTCAAATAACAACAACAACGTCAAATAAACAACAACAATAACAACAACAACAACAACATATACAACAACAACAACCTCAAATAACAACAACAACGTCAAATAAACAATAACAAAAACGTCAAATAAACAACAACGTCAAATCAACAACAACAATAATAACAACAACAATAACAACGTCAAATAAACAACAACAACGTCATATAAAAACAACAACAACGTCAAATAAACAACAACAAAAACAACAACAACATCAACAACAATAAAAACGTCAAATAAACAACAACAACAACAACAACAACAACGTCAACAACAACAACTACGTCAAATAAACAACAACAACAACGTCAAATCAATAATAACAACAACAACAACGTCAACAACAACAACGTCAAATAAACAACAATAAAAACGTCAAATAAACAACAACAACAACAACAACGTCAACAACAACAACTACGTCAAATAAACAACAACAACAACGTCAAATCAATAATAACAACAACAACAACGTCAATAAAAACAACGTCAAATAAACAACAACAACAACGTCAAATAAACAACAACAACAACGTGAAATAAACAACAACGTCAACAACAACAACAACAACATTGTCAAATAAACAACAACAACAACACCATCAACAACAACAACAACAACAACGTCAAATAAACAACAACAACAATAACACCGTCAAATAAACAACAACAACAACGTCAAATAAACAACAACAACAACAACAACGTCAAATAAACAACAACAACAACAACGTCAACAACAACAACAACAACGTCAAATAAACAACAAAAACAACGACAACAACAACGTCAAATAAACAACAACAACAACATCGTCAAATAAACAACAACAACAACGTCAAATAAACAACAACCACAACAACAACGTCAAATAAACAACAACAACAACACCAACAATAACAACAACAACAACAACGTCGAATAAATAACAAAAACAACAACAACGTCAACTAAACAACAATAAACAACACCAACAATAACAACAACAACAACAACGTCAAATAAATAACAAAAACAACAACAACAATGTCAATAACATTAACAACGTCAAATAAACACCAACAACAACAACAACGTCAAATAAACAACAACAACAACAACGTCAACAACAACAACGTCAAATAAATAACAACAACAACAACAATAACAACGTCAAATAAACAACAACAATAACGTCAAATAAACAATAACAACAACAACATCAAATAAACAACAACAACAACAACAACAAATACAACAACAACAACAACGTCAAATAACAACGACAACGTCAAATAAACAACAACAACAACAACGTCAAATAACAACAACAACGTCAAATAAACAACAACAACAACAACGTCAAATAAACAACAACGTCAAATAAACAACAACAACAACACCAACAATAACAACAACAACAACAACGTCAAATAAATAACAAAAACAACAACAACAATGTCAAGAACATTAACAACGTCAAATAAACAACAACAACAACGTCAAATAAACAACAACATTAAATCAACAACAACAACAATAACAACAACAACAACGTCAAATAAACAACAACGTTAAATCAACAACAACAACAATAACAACAACAACAACGTCAAATAAACAACAACAACAACGTCAAATAAACAACAACAAAAACAGCAACAACATCAACAACAATAAAAACGTCAAATAAATAACAACAACAACAACAACGTCAACAACAACAACTACGTCAAATAAACAACAACAACAACGTCAAATAATCAATAACAACAACAACAACGTCAACAACAACAACGTCAAATAAACAACAACAACACAAAACGTCAAATAAACAACAACAACAACAACGTCAAATAAACAACAACAACGTCAACAACAACAATGTCAAATAAACAACAACAACATTAACAACAACAACACCGTCAAATAAACAACAACAACAACGTCAAATAAACAACAACAACAATGTCAAATAAACAACAACAACAACAACAATGTCAACAACAACAACGTCAAATAAACAACAAAAACAACGATAACAACAACGTCAAATAAACAACAACAACAACGTCAACTAAACAACAACAACAACAACGTCAAATAAACAACAACCACAACAACAACGTCAAATAAACAACAACAACAACACCAACAATAACAACAACAACAACAACGTCAAATAAATAACAAAAACAACAACAACAATGTCAAGAACATTAACAATGTCAAATAAACAACAACAACAACGTCAAATAAACAACAATGTTAAATCAACAACAACAATAACAACAACAACAACGTCAAATAAACAACAACGTTAAATCAACAACAACAATAATAACAACAACAACAACGTCAAATAAACAACAACAACAACGTCAAATAAACAACAACAAAAACAGCAACAACATCAACAACAATAAAAACGTCAAATAAATAACAACAACAACAACAACGTCAACAACAACAACTACGTCAAATAAACAACAACAACAACAGCAAATAATCAATAAAAACAACAACAACGTCAACAACAACAACGTCAAATAAACAACAACAACACAAAACGTCAAATAAACAACAACAACAATGTCAAATAAAAAACAACAACAACGTCAAATAAATAACAACAACTAAAACAACATCAACAATGTCAAATAAACAACAACAACAACGTCAAATAAACAACAACACCAACAACAACGTCAACAACAACAATAATAATGTCAAATAAACAACAAAGACAACAACGTCAAATAAACAACATCAACAACAACGTCAAATAAACAACAACCACAACAACCTCAAATAAACAACAACAACAACAACGTCAAATAAACGACAACAACAACAACAACGTCAAATAAACAACAACGACAACAACAACGTCAAATAAACAACAACACCAACACCAACAATAACAACAACAAAAACAACAACAACAACGTCAAATAAACAACAAAAACAACAACAACAACAATGTCAACAACATTAACAACACCAAATAAACAACAACAACAACAACAACAACGTCAAATAACAACAACAACGTCAAATAAACAACAACAATAACAACAACAACAACAACATATACAACAACAACAACCTCAAATAACAACAACAACGTCAAATAAACAATAACAAAAACGTCAAATAAACAACAACGTCAAATCAACAACAACAATAATAACAACAACAATAACAACGTCAAATAAACAACAACAACGTCATATAAAAACAACAACAACGTCAAATAAACAACAACAAAAACAACAACAACATCAACAACAATAAAAACGTCAAATAAACAACAACAACAACAACAACAACAACGTCAACAACAACAACTACGTCAAATAAACAACAACAACAACGTCAAATCAATAATAACAACAACAACAACGTCAACAACAACAACGTCAAATAAACAACAATAAAAACGTCAAATAAACAACAACAACAACAACAACGTCAACAACAACAACTACGTCAAATAAACAACAACAACAACGTCAAATCAATAATAACAACAACAACAACGTCAATAAAAACAACGTCAAATAAACAACAACAACAACGTCAAATAAACAACAACAACAACGTGAAATAAACAACAACGTCAACAACAACAACAACAACATTGTCAAATAAACAACAACAACAACACCATCAACAACAACAACAACAACAACGTCAAATAAACAACAACAACAATAACACCGTCAAATAAACAACAACAACAACGTCAAATAAACAACAACAACAACAACAACGTCAAATAAACAACAACAACAACAACGTCAACAACAACAACAACAACGTCAAATAAACAACAAAAACAACGACAACAACAACGTCAAATAAACAACAACAACAACATCGTCAAATAAACAACAACAACAACGTCAAATAAACAACAACCACAACAACAACGTCAAATAAACAACAACAATAACACCAACAATAACAACAACAACAACAACGTCGAATAAATAACAAAAACAACAACAACGTCAACTAAACAACAATAAACAACACCAACAATAACAACAACAACAACAACGTCAAATAAATAACAAAAACAACAACAACAATGTCAATAACATTAACAACGTCAAATAAACACCAACAACAACAACAACGTCAAATAAACAACAACAACAACAACGTCAACAACAACAACGTCAAATAAATAACAACAACAACAACAATAACAACGTCAAATAAACAACAACAATAACGTCAAATAAACAATAACAACAACAACATCAAATAAACAACAACAACAACAACAACAAATACAACAACAACAACAACGTCAAATAACAACGACAACGTCAAATAAACAACAACAACAACAACGTCAAATAACAACAACAACGTCAAATAAACAACAACAACAACAACGTCAAATAAACAACAACGTCAAATAAACAACAACAACAACACCAACAATAACAACAACAACAACAACGTCAAATAAATAACAAAAACAACAACAACAATGTCAAGAACATTAACAACGTCAAATAAACAACAACAACAACGTCAAATAAACAACAACGTTAAATCAACAACAACAACAATAACAACAACAACAACGTCAAATAAACAACAACGTTAAATCAACAACAACAACAATAACAACAACAACAACGTCAAATAAACAACAACAACAACGTCAAATAAACAACAACAAAAACAGCAACAACATCAACAACAATAAAAACGTCAAATAAATAACAACAACAACAACAACGTCAACAACAACAACTACGTCAAATAAACAACAACAACAACGTCAAATAATCAATAACAACAACAACAACGTCAACAACAACAACGTCAAATAAACAACAACAACACAAAACGTCAAATAAACAACAACAACAACAACGTCAAATAAACAACAACAACGTCAACAACAACAACAACAATGTCAAATAAACAACAACAACAACAACAACACCGTCAGATAAACAACAACAACAACGTCAAATAAATAACAACAACAATGTCAAATAAACAACAACAACAACAACGTCAACAACAACAACGTCAAATAAACAACAAAAACAACGACAACAACAACGTCAAATAAACAACAACAACAACAACGTCAACTAAACAACAACAACAACAACAACGTCAAATAAACAACAACCACAACAACAACGTCAAATAAACAACAACAACAACACCAACAATAACAACAACAACAACAACGTCAAATAAATAACAAAAACAACAACAACAATGTCAAGAACATTAATAACGTCAAATAAACAACAACAACAACAATGTCAAATAAACAACAACAACAACGTCAAATAAACAACAACAACAACAACAATAACAACGTCTAATAAACAACAATAGTAACGTCAAATAAACAATAACAACAACAACGTCAAATAAACAACAACAACAACAACAAATACAACAACAACAACAACGTCAAATAAACAACAACAACAACAACAACAAATACAACAACAACAACAATAACAACGTCAAATAACAACAACAACGTCAAATAAACAACAACAACAACGTCAAATATACAACAACGTCAAATCAACAACAACAACAATAACAACAACAACAACAAATACAACAACAACAACAACAACAACGTCAAATAACAACAACAACGTCAAATAAACAACAACAACAACGTCAAATAAACAACAACGTCAAATCAACAACAACAACAATAACAACAACAACAACAACAACGTCAAATAAACAACAACAACAGCGTCAAATAAACAACAACAACAACGTCAAATAAACAACAACAAAAATAATAACAACATCAACAATAACAAAAACGTCAAATAAACAACAACAACAACGTCAAATAAACAACAACGTTAAATAAACAACAACAACAATAACAACAACAACAACGTCAAATAAACAACAACAACAACGTCAAATAAACAACAACAACAACAACAACAACGTCAACAACAACAACTACGTCAAATAAACAACAACAACAACGTCAAATCAATAATAACAACAACAACAACGTCAACAACAACAACGTCAAATAAACAACAATAAAAACGTCAAATAAACAACAACAACAACAACAATGTCAACAACAACAACTACGTCAAATAAACAACAACAACAACGTCAAATCAATAATAACAACAACAACAACGTCAATAAAAACAACGTCAAATAAACAACAACAACAACGTCAAATAAACAACAACAACAACGTGAAATAAACAACAACGTCAACAACAACAACAACAACATTGTCAAATAAACAACAACAACAACACCATCAACAACAACAACAACAACAACGTCAAATAAACAACAACAACAATAACACCGTCAAATAAACAACAACAACAACGTCAAATAAACAACAACAACAACAACAACGTCAAATAAACAACAACAACAACAACGTCAACAACAACAACAACAACGTCAAATAAACAACAAAAACAACGACAACAACAACGTCAAATAAACAACAACAACAACAACATCGTCAAATAAACAACAACAACAACGTCAAATAAACAACAACCACAACAACAACGTCAAATAAACAACAACAACAACACCAACAATAACAACAACAACAACAACAACGTCGAATAAATAACAAAAACAACAACAACGTCAACTAAACAACAATAAACAACACCAACAATAACAACAACAACAACAACGCCAAATAAATAACAAAAACAACAACAACAATGTCAATAACATTAACAACGTCAAATAAACACCAACAACAACAACAACGTCAAATAAACAACAACAACAACAACGTCAACAACAACAACGTCAAATAAATAACAACAACAACAACAATAACAACGTCAAATAAACAACAACAATAACGTCAAATAAACAATAACAACAACAACATCAAATAAACAACAACAACAACAACAAATACAACAACAACAACAACGTCAAATAACAACGACAACGTCAAATAAACAACAACAACAACAACGTCAAATAACAACAACAACGTCAAATAAACAACAACAACAACAACGTCAAATAAACAACAACGTCAAATAAACAACAACAACAACACCAACAATAACAACAACAACAACAACGTCAAATAAATAACAAAAACAACAACAACAATGTCAAGAACATTAACAACGTCAAATAAACAACAACAACAACGTCAAATAAACAACAACGTTAAATCAACAACAACAACAATAACAACAACAACAACGTCAAATAAACAACAACGTTAAATCAACAACAACAACAATAACAACAACAACAACGTCAAATAAACAACAACAACAACGTCAAATAAACAACAACAAAAACAGCAACAACGTCAACAACAACAACGTCAAATAAACAACAAAAACAACGACAACAACAACGTCAAATAAACAACAACAACAACAACGTCAACTAAACAACAACAACAACAACAACGTCAAATAAACAACAACCACAACAACAACGTCAAATAAACAACAACAACAACACCAACAATAACAACAACAACAACAACGTCAAATAAATAACAAAAACAACAACAACAATGTCAAGAACATTAATAACGTCAAATAAACAACAACAACAACAATGTCAAATAAACAACAACAACAACGTCAAATAAACAACAACAACAACAACAATAACAACGTCTAATAAACAACAATAGTAACGTCAAATAAACAATAACAACAACAACGTCAAATAAACAACAACAACAACAACAAATACAACAACAACAACAACGTCAAATAAACAACAACAACAACAACAACAAATACAACAACAACAACAATAACAACGTCAAATAACAACAACAACGTCAAATAAACAACAACAACAACGTCAAATATACAACAACGTCAAATCAACAACAACAACAATAACAACAACAACAACAAATACAACAACAACAACAACAACAACGTCAAATAACAACAACAACGTCAAATAAACAACAACAACAACGTCAAATAAACAACAACGTCAAATCAACAACAACAACAATAACAACAACAACAACAACAACGTCAAATAAACAACAACAACAGCGTCAAATAAACAACAACAACAACGTCAAATAAACAACAACAAAAATAATAACAACATCAACAATAACAAAAACGTCAAATAAACAACAACAACAACGTCAAATAAACAACAACGTTAAATAAACAACAACAACAATAACAACAACAACAACGTCAAATAAACAACAACAACAACGTCAAATAAACAACAACAACAACGTCAAATAAACAACAACAAAAACAGCAACAACATCAACAACAATAAAAACGTCAAATAAATAACAACAATAACAACAACGTCAACAACAACAACTACGTCAAATAAACAACAACAACAACGTCAAAAAATCAATAACAACAACAACAACGTCAACAACAACAACGTCAAATAAACAACAACAACAACAACAACGTCAAATAAACAACAACAACAACAACGTCAAATAAACAACAACAACAACAACGTTAAATAAACAACAACAACAACGTCAACAACAACAATAACAATGTCAAATAAATAACAACAACAACACCGTCAACAACAACAACAACAACGTCAAATAAACAACAACAACAACACCGTCAAATAAACAACAACAAAAACGTCAAATAAACAACAACAACAACGTCAAATAAACAACAACAACAACAACAACATCAAATAAACAACAACAACAACAACAACGTCAAATAAACAACAAAAACAACGACAACAACAACGTCAAATAAACAACAACAACAACAACGTCAACTAAACAACAACAACAACAACAACAACGTCAAATAAATAACAAAAACAACAACAACAATGTCAAGAACATTAATAACGTCATATAAACAACAACAACAACGTCAAATAAACAATAACAACAACAACGTCAAATAAATAACAACAACCACAACGTCAAATAAACAACAACAACAACGTCAAATAAACAACAACAACAACAATGTCAACATCAACAACGTCAAATAAAAAACAACAACAACGTCAAATAAATAACAACAACTAAAACAACATCAACAATGTCAAATAAACAACAACAACAACGTCAAATAAACAACAACACCAACAACAACGTCAACAACAACAACAACAATGTCAAATAAACAACAAAGACAACAACGTCAAATAAACAACATCAACAACAACGTCAAATAAACAACAACAACAACAACGTCAAATAAACAACAACAACAACAACGTCAAATAAACAACAACAACAACAACAACGTCAAATAAACAACAACAACAACAACAACGTCAAATAAACAACAACACCAACACCAACAATAACAACAACAAAAACAACAACAACAACGTCAAATAAACAACAAAAACAACAACAACAACAATGTCAACAACATTAACAACACCAAATAAACAACAACAACAACAACAACAACAACGTCAAATAACAACAACGTCAAATAACAACAACAACGTCAAATAAACAACAACAATAACAACAACAACAACAACAAATACAACAACAACAACAACAACCTCAAATAACAACAACAACGTCAAATAAACAATAACAAAAACGTCAAATAAACAACAACGTCAAATCAACAACAACAATAATAACAACAACAACAATAACAACGTCAAATAAACAACAACAACGTCATATAAAAACAACAACAACGTCAAATAAACAACAACAAAAACAACAACAACATCAACAACAATAAAAACGTCAAATAAACAACAACAACAACAACAACAACAACATCAACAACAACAACTACGTCAAATAAACAACAACAACAACGTTAAATCAATAATAACAACAACAACAACGTCAACAACAACAACGTCAAATAAACAACAATAAAAACGTCAAATAAACAACAACAACAACAACAACAACGTCAACAACAACAACTACGTCAAATAAACAACAACAACAACGTCAAATCAATAATAACAACAACAACAACGTCAATAAAAACAACGTCAAATAAACAACAACAACAACGTCAAATAAACAACAACAACAACAACGTCAAATAAACAACAACGTCAACAACAACAACAACATTGTCAAATAAACAACAACAACAACACCATCAACAACAACAACAACAACAACGTCAAATAAACAACAACAACAATAACACCGTCAAATAAACAACAACAACAACAACGTCAAATAAACAACAACAACAACAACAACGTCAAATAAACAACAACAACAACAACGTCAACAACAACAACAACAACGTCAAATAAACGACAAAAACAACGACAACAACAACGTCAAATAAACAACAACAACAACAACGTCAAATAAACAACAACAACAACGTCAAATAAACAACAACCACAACAACAACGTCAAATAAACAACAACAACACCAACAATAACAACAACAACAACAACGTCGAATAAATAACAAAAACAACATCAACGTCAAATAAACAACAATAAACAACACCAACAATAACAACAACAACAACAACAACGTCAAATAAATAACAAAAACAACAACAACAATGTCAATAACATTAACAACGTCAAATAAACAACAACAACAACAACAACAACAACGTCAAATAAACAACAACAACAACAACGTCAACAACAACGTCAAATAAATAACAACAATAACAACAATAACAACGTCAAATAAACAACAACAATAACGTCAAATAAACAATAACAACAACAACATCAAATAAACAACAACAACAACAACAACAAATACAACAACAACAACAACGTCAAATAACAACAACAACGTCAAATAAACAACAACAACAACAACAACGTCAAATAACAACAACAACGTCAAATAAACAACAACAACAACAACGTCAAATAAACAACAACGTCAAATCAACAACAACGTCAAATAAATAACAACAACGACAACAACAACGTCAAATAAACAACAACAACAACAATGTCAATAACATTAATAACGTCAAATAAACAACAACAATAACAACGTCAAATAAACAACAACAACAACAACAACAATGTCAATAACATTAATAACGTCAAATAAACAACAACAACAACAACGTCAAATAAACAATACCAACAACAACGTCAGCAACAACAACGTCAAATAAACAACAACAACAACAACAATAACAACGTCAAATAAACAACAACAATAACGTCAAATAAACAACAACAACAACAAATACAACAACAACAACAATAACAACAACAACAACAACGTCAAATAACAACAACAACGTCAAATAAACAACAACAACAACAACAACAACAAATACAACAACAACAAAACCTCAAATAACAACAACAATGTCAAATAAACAACAACACCAACGTCAAATAAACAACAACGTTAAATCAACAACAACAACAATAACAACAACAACAACGTCAAATAAACAACAACAACAACGTCAAATAAAAAACAACAAAAACAGCAACAACATCAACAACAATAAAAACGTCAAATAAATAACAACACCAACAACAACAACGTCAACAACAACAACTACGTCAAATAAACAACAACAACAACAACGTCAAATAATCATTTAACAACAACAACAACGTCAACAACAACAACGTCAAATAAACAACAACAACAACAACGTCAAATAAACAACAACAACAACAACGTCAAATAAACAACAACAACGTCAACAACAACAACAATGTCAAATAAACAACAACAACATTAACAACAACAACACCGTCAAATAAACAACAACAACAACGTCAAATAAACAACAACAACAATGTCAAATAAACAACAACAACAACAACAACGTCAACAACAACAACGTCAAATAAACAACAAAAACAACGACAACAACAACGTCAAATAAACAACAACAACAACAACGTCAACTAAACAACAACAACAACAACGTCAAATAAACAACAACCACAACAACAACGTCAAATAAACAACAACAACAACACCAACAATAACAACAACAACAACAACGTCAAATAAATAACAAAAACAACAACAACAATGTCAAGAACATTAACAACGTCAAATAAACAACAACAACAACGTCAAATAAACAACAATGTTAAATCAACAACAACAATAACAACAACAACAACGTCAAATAAACAACAACGTTAAATCAACAACAACAATAATAACAACAACAACAACGTCAAATAAACAACAACAACAACGTCAAATAAACAACAACAAAAACAGCAACAACATCAACAACAATAAAAACGTCAAATAAATAACAACAACAACAACAACGTCAACAACAACAACTACGTCAAATAAACAACAACAACAACGTCAAATAATCAATAAAAACAACAACAACGTCAACAACAACAACGTCAAATAAACAACAACAACACAAAACGTCAAATAAACAACAACAACAATGTCAAATAAAAAACAACAACAACGTCAAATAAATAACAACAACTAAAACAACATCAACAATGTCAAATAAACAACAACAACAACGTCAAATAAACAACAACACCAACAACAACGTCAACAACAACAACAATAATGTCAAATAAACAACAAAGACAACAACGTCAAATAAACAACATCAACAACAACGTCAAATAAACAACAACAACAACAACGTCAAATAAACAACAACAACAACAACGTCAAATAAACAACAACAACAACAACAACGTCAAATAAACAACAACGACAACAACAACGTCAAATAAACAACAACTCCAACACCAACAATAACAACAACAAAAACAACAACAACAACGTCAAATAAACAACAAAAACAACAACAACAACAATGTCAACAACATTAACAACACCAAATAAACAACAACAACAACAACAACAACAACGTCAAATAACAACAACGTCAAATAACAACAACAACGTCAAATAAACAACAACAATAACAACAACAACAACAACAACATATACAACAACAACAACCTCAAATAACAACAACAACGTCAAATAAACAATAACAAAAACGTCAAATAAACAACAACGTCAAATCAACAACAACAATAATAACAACAACAATAACAACGTCAAATAAACAACAACAACGTCATATAAAAACAACAACAACGTCAAATAAACAACAACAAAAACAACAACAACATCAACAACAATAAAAACGTCAAATAAA
Organism: Vicia faba; assembly: GCA_948472305.1. Lineage (NCBI taxonomy): Eukaryota > Viridiplantae > Streptophyta > Magnoliopsida > Fabales > Fabaceae > Vicia > Vicia faba. Next base: position 1,388,932,410 of record OX451735.1, on the reverse strand, counting down.
CAACAACAACAACAACAACAACAACGTCAACAATAACAACTACGTCAAATAAACAACAACAACAACGTCAAATCAATAATAACAACAACAACAACGTCAACAACAACAACGTCAAATAAACAACAATAAAAACGTCAAATAAACAACAACAACAACAACAACGTCAACAACAACAACTACGTCAAATAAACAACAACAACAACGTCAAATCAATAATAACAACAACAACAACGTCAATAAAAACAACGTCAAATAAACAACAACAACAACGTCAAATAAACAACAACAACAACGTGAAATAAACAACAACGTCAACAACAACAACAACAACATTGTCAAATAAACAACAACAACAACACCATCAACAACAACAACAACAACAACGTCAAATAAACAACAACAACAATAACACCGTCAAATAAACAACAACAACAACGTCAAATAAACAACAACAACAACAACAACGTCAAATAAACAACAACAACAACAACGTCAACAACAACAACAACAACGTCAAATAAACAACAAAAACAACGACAACAACAACGTCAAATAAACAACAACAACAACAACATCGTCAAATAAACAACAACAACAACGTCAAATAAACAACAACCACAACAACAACGTCAAATAAACAACAACAACAACACCAACAATAACAACAACAACAACAACAACGTCGAATAAATAACAAAAACAACAACAACGTCAACTAAACAACAATAAACAACACCAACAATAACAACAACAACAACAACGTCAAATAAATAACAAAAACAACAACAACAATGTCAATAACATTAACAACGTCAAATAAACACCAACAACAACAACAACGTCAAATAAACAACAACAACAACAACGTCAACAACAACAACGTCAAATAAATAACAACAACAACAACAATAACAACGTCAAATAAACAACAACAATAACGTCAAATAAACAATAACAACAACAACATCAAATAAACAACAACAACAACAACAACAACAACAAATACAACAACAACAACAACGTCAAATAACAACAACAACGTCAAATAAACAACAACAACAACAACAACAACGTCAAATAACAACAACAACGTCAAATAAACAACAACAACAACGTCAAATATACAACAACGTCAAATCAACAACAACAACAATAACAACAACAACAACAAATACAACAACAACAACAACAACAACGTCAAATAACAACAACAACGTCAAATAAACAACAACAACAACGTCAAATAAACAACAACGTCAAATCAACAACAACAACAATAACAACAACAACAACAACGTCAAATAAACAACAACAACAGCGTCAAATAAACAACAACAACAACGTCAAATAAACAACAACAAAAATAATAACAACATCAACAATAACAAAAACGTCAAATAAACAACAACAACAACGTCAAATAAACAACAACGTTAAATAAACAACAACAACAATAACAACAACAACAACGTCAAATAAACAACAACAACAACGTCAAATAAACAACAACAACAACGTCAAATAAACAACAACAAAAACAGCAACAACATCAACAACAATAAAAACGTCAAATAAATAACAACAATAACAACAACGTCAACAACAACAACTACGTCAAATAAACAACAACAACAACGTCAAAAAATCAATAACAACAACAACAACGTCAACAACAACAACAACGTCAAATAAACAACAACAACAACAACGTCAAATAAACAACAACAACAACAACGTCAAATAAACAACAACAACAACAACGTTAAATAAACAACAACAACAACGTCAACAACAACAATAACAATGTCAAATAAATAACAACAACAACACCGTCAACAACAACAACAACAACGTCAAATAAACAACAACAACAACACCGTCAAATAAACAACAACAAAAACGTCAAATAAACAACAACAACAGCGTCAAATAAACAACAACAACAACAACAACATCAAATAAACAACAACAACAACAACAACGTCAAATAAACAACAAAAACAACGACAACAACAACGTCAAATAAACAACAACAACAACAACGTCAACTAAATAACAACAACAACAACAACAACGTCAAATAAATAACAAAAACAACAACAACAATGTCAAGAACATTAATAACGTCATATAAACAACAACAACAACGTCAAATAAACAATAACAACAACAACGTCAAATAAATAACAACAACCACAACGTCAAATAAACAACAACAACAACGTCAAATAAACAACAACAACAACAATGTCAACATCAACAACGTCAAATAAAAAACAACAACAACGTCAAATAAATAACAACAACTAAAACAACATCAACAATGTCAAATAAACAACAACAACAACGTCAAATAAACAACAACACCAACAACAACGTCAACAACAACAACAACAATGTCAAATAAACAACAAAGACAACAACGTCAAATAAACAACATCAACAACAACGTCAAATAAACAACAACAACAACAACGTCAAATAAACAACAACAACAACAACGTCAAATAAACAACAACAACAACAACAACGTCAAATAAACAACAACAACAACAACAACGTCAAATAAACAACAACACCAACACCAACAATAACAACAACAAAAACAACAACAACAACGTCAAATAAACAACAAAAACAACAACAACAACAATGTCAACAACATTAACAACACCAAATAAACAACAACAACAACAACAACAACGTCAAATAACAACAACGTCAAATAACAACAACAACGTCAAATAAACAACAACAATAACAACAACAACAACAACAAATACAACAACAACAACAACAACCTCAAATAACAACAACAACGTCAAATAAACAATAACAAAAACGTCAAATAAACAACAACGTCAAATCAACAACAACAATAATAACAACAACAACAATAACAACGTCAAATAAACAACAACAACGTCATATAAAAACAACAACAACGTCAAATAAACAACAACAAAAACAACAACAACATCAACAACAATAAAAACGTTAAATAAACAACAACAACAACAACAACATCAACAACAACAACTACGTCAAATAAACAACAACAACAACGTTAAATCAATAATAACAACAACAACAACGTCAACAACAACAACGTCAAATAAACAACAATAAAAACGTCAAATAAACAACAACAACAACAACAACAACGTCAACAACAACAACTACGTCAAATAAACAACAACAACAACGTCAAATCAATAATAACAACAACAACAACGTCAATAAAAACAACGTCAAATAAACAACAACAACAACGTCAAATAAACAACAACAACAACGTCAAATAAACAACAACGTCAACAACAACAACAACATTGTCAAATAAACAACAACAACAACACCATCAACAACAACAACAACAACAACGTCAAATAAACAACAACAACAATAACACCGTCAAATAAACAACAACAACAACAACGTCAAATAAACAACAACAACAACAACAACGTCAAATAAACAACAACAATAAAAACGTCAACAACAACAACAACAACGTCAAATAAACGACAAAAACAACGACAACAACAACGTCAAATAAACAACAACAACAACAACGTCAAATAAACAACAACAACAACGTCAAATAAACAACAACCACAACAACAACGTCAAATAAACAACAACAACAACACCAACAATAACAACAACAACAACAACGTCGAATAAATAACAAAAACAACATCAACGTCAACTAAACAACAATAAACAACACCAACAATAACAACAACAACAACAACAACGTCAAATAAATAACAAAAACAACAACAACAATGTCAATAACATTAACAACGTCAAATAAACAACAACAACAACAACAACAACGTCAAATAAACAACAACAACAACAACGTCAACAACAACGTCAAATAAATAACAACAACAACAACAATAACAACGTCAAATAAACAACAACAATAACGTCAAATAAACAATAACAACAACAACATCAAATAAACAACAACAACAACAACAACAAATACAACAACAACAACAACGTCAAATAACAACAACAACGTCAAATAAACAACAACAACAACAACAACGTCAAATAACAACAACAACGTCAAATAAACAACAACAACAACAACGTCAAATAAACAACAACGTCAAATCAACAACAACGTCAAATAAATAACAACAACGACAACAACAACGTCAAATAAACAAATACAACAACAATGTCAATAACATTAATAACGTCAAATAAACAACAACAATAACAACGTCAAATAAACAACAACAACAACAACAACAATGTCAATAACATTAATAACGTCAAATAAACAACAACAACAACAACGTCAAATAAACAATACCAACAACAACGTCAACAACAACAACGTCAAATAAACAACAACAACAACAACAATAACAACGTCAAATAAACAACAACAATAACGTCAAATAAACAACAACAACAACAAATACAACAACAACAACAATAACAACAACAACAACAACGTCAAATAACAACAACAACGTCAAATAAACAACAACAACAACAACAACAACAAATACAACAACAACAAAACCTCAAATAACAACAACAATGTCAAATAAACAACAACACCAACGTCAAATAAACAACAATGTTAAATCAACAACAACAACAATAACAACAACAACAACGTCAAATAAACAACAACAACAACGTCAAATAAAAAACAACAAAAACAGCAACAACATCAACAACAATAAAAACGTCAAATAAATAACAACAACAACAACAACAACGTCAACAACAACAACTACGTCAAATAAACAACAACAACAACAACGTCAAATAATCATTTAACAACAACAACAACGTCAACAACAACAACGTCAAATAAACAACAACAACAACAACGTCAAATAAACAACAACAACAACAACGTCAAATAAACAACAACAACGTCAACAACAACAACAATGTCAAATAAACAACAACAACATTAACAACAACAACACCGTCAAATAAACAACAACAACAACGTCAAATAAACAACAACAACAATGTCAAATAAACAACAACAACAACAACAACAACGTCAACAACAACAACGTCAAATAAACAACAAAAACAACGACAACAACAACGTCAAATAAACAACAACAACAACAACGTCAACTAAACAACAACAACAACAACGTCAAATAAACAACAACCACAACAACAACGTCAAATAAACAACAACAACAACACCAACAATAACAACAACAACAACAACGTCAAATAAATAACAAAAACAACAACAACAATGTCAAGAACATTAACAACGTCAAATAAACAACAACAACAACGTCAAATAAACAACAATGTTAAATCAACAACAACAATAACAACAACAACAACGTCAAATAAACAACAACGTTAAATCAACAACAACAATAATAACAACAACAACAACGTCAAATAAACAACAACAACAACGTCAAATAAACAACAACAAAAACAGCAACAACATCAACAACAATAAAAACGTCAAATAAATAACAACAACAACAACAACGTCAACAACAACAACTACGTCAAATAAACAACAACAACAACGTCAAATAATCAATAAAAACAACAACAACGTCAACAACAACAACAACGTCAAATAAACAACAACAACACAAAACGTCAAATAAACAACAACAACAATGTCAAATAAAAAACAACAACAACGTCAAATAAATAACAACAACTAAAACAACATCAACAATGTCAAATAAACAACAACAACAACGTCAAATAAACAACAACACCAACAACAACGTCAACAACAACAACAATAATGTCAAATAAACAACAAAGACAACGACGTCAAATAAACAACATCAACAACAACGTCAAATAAACAACAACAACAACAACGTCAAATAAACAACAACAACAACAACGTCAAATAAACAACAACAACAACAACAACGTCAAATAAACAACAACGACAACAACAACGTCAAATAAACAACAACTCCAACACCAACAATAACAACAACAAAAACAACAACAACAACGTCAAATAAACAACAAAAACAACAACAACAACAATGTCAACAACATTAACAACACCAAATAAACAACAACAACAACAACAACAACGTCAAATAACAACAACGTCAAATAACAACAACAACGTCAAATAAACAACAACAATAACAACAACAACAACATATACAACAACAACAACCTCAAATAACAACAACAACGTCAAATAAACAATAACAAAAACGTCAAATAAACAACAACGTCAAATCAACAACAACAATAATAACAACAACAATAACAACGTCAAATAAACAACAACAACGTCATATAAAAACAACAACAACGTCAAATAAACAACAACAAAAACAACAACAACATCAACAACAATAAAAACGTCAAATAAACAACAACAACAACAACAACAACAACGTCAACAACAACAACTACGTCAAATAAACAACAACAACAACGTCAAATCAATAATAACAACAACAACAACGTCAACAACAACAACGTCAAATAAACAACAATAAAAACGTCAAATAAACAACAACAACAACAACAACGTCAACAACAACAACTACGTCAAATAAACAACAACAACAACGTCAAATCAATAATAACAACAACAACAACGTCAATAAAAACAACGTCAAATAAACAACAACAACAACGTCAAATAAACAACAACCACAACAACAACGTCAAATAAACAACAACAACAACACCAACAATAACAACAACAACAACAACGTCGAATAAATAACAAAAACAACATCAACGTCAACTAAACAACAATAAACAACACCAACAATAACAACAACAACAACAACAACGTCAAATAAATAACAAAAACAACAACAACAATGTCAATAACATTAACAACGTCAAATAAACAACAACAACAACAACAACAACGTCAAATAAACAACAACAACAACAACGTCAACAACAACGTCAAATAAATAACAACAACAACAACAATAACAACGTCAAATAAACAACAACAATAACGTCAAATAAACAATAACAACAACAACATCAAATAAACAACAACAACAACAACAACAAATACAACAACAACAACAACGTCAAATAACAACAACAACGTCAAATAAACAACAACAACAACAACAACGTCAACAACAACAACTACGTCAAATAAACAACAACAACAACGTCAAATCAATAATAACAACAACAACAACGTCAATAAAAACAACGTCAAATAAACAACAACAACAACGTCAAATAAACAACAACAACAACGTCAAATAAACAACAACGTCAACAACAACAACAACATTGTCAAATAAACAACAACAACAACACCATCAACAACAACAACAACAACAACGTCAAATAAACAACAACAACAATAACACCGTCAAATAAACAACAACAACAACAACGTCAAATAAACAACAACAACAACAACAACGTCAAATAAACAACAACAACAACAACGTCAACAACAACAACAACAACGTCAAATAAACGACAAAAACAACGACAACAACAACGTCAAATAAACAACAACAACAACGTCAAATAAACAACAACAACAACGTCAAATAAACAACAACCACAACAACAACGTCAAATAAACAACAACAACAACACCAACAATAACAACAACAACAACAACGTCGAATAAATAACAAAAACAACATCAACGTCAACTAAACAACAATAAACAACACCAACAATAACAACAACAACAACAACAACGTCAAATAAATAACAAAAACAACAACAACAATGTCAATAACATTAACAACGTCAAATAAACAACAACAACAACAACAACAACGTCAAATAAACAACAACAACAACAACGTCAACAACAACGTCAAATAAATAACAACAACAACAACAATAACAACGTCAAATAAACAACAACAATAACGTCAAATAAACAATAACAACAACAACATCAAATAAACAACAACAACAACAACAACAAATACAACAACAACAACAACGTCAAATAACAACAACAACGTCAAATAAACAACAACAACAACAACAACGTCAAATAACAACAACAACGTCAAATAAACAACAACAACAACAACGTCAAATAAACAACAACGTCAAATCAACAACAACGTCAAATAAATAACAACAACGACAACAACAACGTCAAATAAACAACAACAACAACAATGTCAATAACATTAATAACGTCAAATAAACAACAACAATAACAACGTCAAATAAACAACAACAACAACAACAACAATGTCAATAACATTAATAACGTCAAATAAACAACAACAACAACAACGTCAAATAAACAATACCAACAACAACGTCAACAACAACAACGTCAAATAAACAACAACAACAACAACAATAACAACGTCAAATAAACAACAACAATAACGTCAAATAAACAACAACAACAACAAATACAACAACAAAAACAATAACAACAACAACAACAACGTCAAATAACAACAACAACGTCAAATAAACAACAACAACAACAACAACAACAAATACAACAACAACAAAACCTCAAATAACAACAACAATGTCAAATAAACAACAACACCAACGTCAAATAAACAACAACGTTAAATCAACAACAACAACAATAACAACAACAACAACGTCAAATAAACAACAACAACAACGTCAAATAAAAAACAACAAAAACAGCAACAACATCAACAACAATAAAAACGTCAAATAAATAACAACAACAACAACAACAACGTCAACAACAACAACTACGTCAAATAAACAACAACAACAACAACGTCAAATAATCATTTAACAACAACAACAACGTCAACAACAACAACGTCAAATAAACAACAACAACAACAACGTCAAATAAACAACAACAACAACAACGTCAAATAAACAACAACAACGTCAACAACAACAACAATGTCAAATAAACAACAACAACATTAACAACAACAACACCGTCAAATAAACAACAACAACAACGTCAAATAAACAACAACAACAATGTCAAATAAACAACAACAACAACAACAACAACGTCAACAACAACAACGTCAAATAAACAACAAAAACAACGACAACAACAACGTCAAATAAACAACAACAACAACAACGTCAACTAAACAACAACAACAACAACGTCAAATAAACAACAACCACAACAACAACGTCAAATAAACAACAACAACAACACCAACAATAACAACAACAACAACAACGTCAAATAAATAACAAAAACAACAACAACAATGTCAAGAACATTAACAACGTCAAATAAACAACAACAACAACGTCAAATAAACAACAATGTTAAATCAACAACAACAATAACAACAACAACAACGTCAAATAAACAACAACGTTAAATCAACAACAACAATAATAACAACAACAACAACGTCAAATAAACAACAACAACAACGTCAAATAAACAACAACAAAAACAGCAACAACATCAACAACAATAAAAACGTCAAATAAATAACAACAACAACAACAACGTCAACAACAACAACTACGTCAAATAAACAACAACAACAACGTCAAATAATCAATAAAAACAACAACAACGTCAACAACAACAACAACGTCAAATAAACAACAACAACACAAAACGTCAAATAAACAACAACAACAATGTCAAATAAAAAACAACAACAACGTCAAATAAATAACAACAACTAAAACAACATCAACAATGTCAAATAAACAACAACAACAACGTCAAATAAACAACAACACCAACAACAACGTCAACAACAACAACAATAATGTCAAATAAACAACAAAGACAACGACGTCAAATAAACAACATCAACAACAACGTCAAATAAACAACAACAACAACAACGTCAAATAAACAACAACAACAACAACGTCAAATAAACAACAACAACAACAACAACGTCAAATAAACAACAACGACAACAACAACGTCAAATAAATAACAACTCCAACACCAACAATAACAACAACAAAAACAACAACAACAACGTCAAATAAACAACAAAAACAACAACAACAACAATGTCAACAACATTAACAACACCAAATAAACAACAACAACAACAACAACAACAACGTCAAATAACAACAACGTCAAATAACAACAACAACGTCAAATAAACAACAACAATAACAACAACAACAACATATACAACAACAACAACCTCAAATAACAACAACAACGTCAAATAAACAATAACAAAAACGTCAAATAAACAACAACGTCAAATCAACAACAACAATAATAACAACAACAATAACAACGTCAAATAAACAACAACAACGTCATATAAAAACAACAACAACGTCAAATAAACAACAACAAAAACAACAACAACATCAACAACAATAAAAACGTCAAATAAACAACAACAACAACAACAACAACGTCAACAACAACAACTACGTCAAATAAACAACAACAACAACGTCAAATCAATAATAACAACAACAACAACGTCAACAACAACAACGTCAAATAAACAACAATAAAAACGTCAAATAAACAACAACAACAACAACAACGTCAACAACAACAACTACGTCAAATAAACAACAACAACAACGTCAAATCAATAATAACAACAACAACAACGTCAATAAAAACAACGTCAAATAAACAACAACAACAACGTCAAATAAACAACAACCACAACAACAACGTCAAATAAACAACAACAACAACACCAACAATAACAACAACAACAACAACGTCGAATAAATAACAAAAACAACATCAACGTCAACTAAACAACAATAAACAACACCAACAATAACAACAACAACAACAACAACGTCAAATAAATAACAAAAACAACAACAACAATGTCAATAACATTAACAACGTCAAATAAACAACAACAACAACAACAACAACGTCAAATAAACAACAACAACAACAACGTCAACAACAACGTCAAATAAATAACAACAACAACAACAATAACAACGTCAAATAAACAACAACAATAACGTCAAATAAACAATAACAACAACAACATCAAATAAACAACAACAACAACAACAACAAATACAACAACAACAACAACGTCAAATAACAACAACAACGTCAAATAAACAACAACAACAACAACAACGTCAAATAACAACAACAACGTCAAATAAACAACAACAACAACAACGTCAAATAAACAACAACGTCAAATCAACAACAACGTCAAATAAATAACAACAACGACAACAACAACGTCAAATAAACAACAACAACAACAATGTCAATAACATTAATAACGTCAAATAAACAACAACAATAACAACGTCAAATAAACAACAACAACAACAACAACAATGTCAATAACATTAATAACGTCAAATAAACAACAACAACAACAACGTCAAATAAACAATACCAACAACAACGTCAACAACAACAACGTCAAATAAACAACAACAACAACAACAATAACAACGTCAAATAAACAACAACAATAACGTCAAATAAACAACAACAACAACAAATACAACAACAACAACAATAACAACAACAACAACAACGTCAAATAACAACAACAACGTCAAATAAACAACAACAACAACAACAACAACAAATACAACAACAACAAAACCTCAAATAACAACAACAATGTCAAATAAACAACAACACCAACGTCAAATAAACAACAACGTTAAATCAACAACAACAACAATAACAACAACAACAACGTCAAATAAACAACAACAACAACGTCAAATAAAAAACAACAAAAACAGCAACAACATCAACAACAATAAAAACGTCAAATAAATAACAACAACAACAACAACAATGTCAACAACAACAACTACGTCAAATAAACAACAACAACAACAACGTCAAATAATCATTTAACAACAACAACAACGTCAACAACAACAACGTCAAATAAACAACAACAACAACAACGTCAAATAAACAACAACAACAACAACGTCAAATAAACAACAACAACGTCAACAACAACAACAATGTCAAATAAACAACAACAACATTAACAACAACAACACCGTCAAATAAACAACAACAACAACGTCAAATAAACAACAACAACAATGTCAAATAAACAACAACAACAACAACAACAACGTCAACAACAACAACGTCAAATAAACAACAAAAACAACGACAACAACAACGTCAAATAAACAACAACAACAACAACGTCAACTAAACAACAACAACAACAACGTCAAATAAACAACAACCACAACAACAACGTCAAATAAACAACAACAACAACACCAACAATAACAACAACAACAACAACGTCAAATAAATAACAAAAACAACAACAACAATGTCAAGAACATTAACAACGTCAAATAAACAACAACAACAACGTCAAATAAACAACAATGTTAAATCAACAACAACAATAACAACAACAACAACGTCAAATAAACAACAACGTTAAATCAACAACAACAATAATAACAACAACAACAACGTCAAATAAACAACAACAACAACGTCAAATAAACAACAACAAAAACAGCAACAACATCAACAACAATAAAAACGTCAAATAAATAACAACAACAACAACAACGTCAACAACAACAACTACGTCAAATAAACAACAACAACAACGTCAAATAATCAATAAAAACAACAACAACGTCAACAACAACAACGTCAAATAAACAACAACAACACAAAACGTCAAATAAACAACAACAACAATGTCAAATAAAAAACAACAACAACGTCAAATAAATAACAACAACTAAAACAACATCAACAATGTCAAATAAACAACAACAACAACGTCAAATAAACAACAACACCAACAACAACGTCAACAACAACAACAATAATGTCAAATAAACAACAAAGACAACAACGTCAAATAAACAACATCAACAACAACGTCAAATAAACAACAACAACAACAACAACGTCAAATAAACAACAACAACAACAACGTCAAATAAACAACAACAACAACAACAACGTCAAATAAACAACAACGACAACAACAACGTCAAATAAACAACAACTCCAACACCAACAATAACAACAACAAAAACAACAACAACAACGTCAAATAAACAACAAAAACAACAACAACAACAATGTCAACAACATTAACAACACCAAATAAACAACAACAACAACAACAACAACAACGTCAAATAACAACAACGTCAAATAACAACAACAACGTCAAATAAACAACAACAATAACAACAACAACAACAACATATACAACAACAACAACCTCAAATAACAACAACAACGTCAAATAAACAATAACAAAAACGTCAAATAAACAACAACGTCAAATCAACAACAACAATAATAACAACAACAATAACAACGTCAAATAAACAACAACAACGTCATATAAAAACAACAACAACGTCAAATAAACAACAACAAAAACAACAACAACATCAACAACAATAAAAACGTCAAATAAACAACAACAACAACAACAACAACAACGTCAACAACAACAACTACGTCAAATAAACAACAACAACAACGTCAAATCAATAATAACAACAACAACAACGTCAACAACAACAACGTCAAATAAACAACAATAAAAACGTCAAATAAACAACAACAACAACAACAACGTCAACAACAACAACTACGTCAAATAAACAACAACAACAACGTCAAATCAATAATAACAACAACAACAACGTCAATAAAAACAACGTCAAATAAACAACAACAACAACGTCAAATAAACAACAACAACAACGTGAAATAAACAACAACGTCAACAACAACAACAACAACATTGTCAAATAAACAACAACAACAACACCATCAACAACAACAACAACAACAACGTCAAATAAACAACAACAACAATAACACCGTCAAATAAACAACAACAACAACGTCAAATAAACAACAACAACAACAACAACGTCAAATAAACAACAACAACAACAACGTCAACAACAACAACAACAACGTCAAATAAACAACAAAAACAACGACAACAACAACGTCAAATAAACAACAACAACAACATCGTCAAATAAACAACAACAACAACGTCAAATAAACAACAACCACAACAACAACGTCAAATAAACAACAACAACAACACCAACAATAACAACAACAACAACAACGTCGAATAAATAACAAAAACAACAACAACGTCAACTAAACAACAATAAACAACACCAACAATAACAACAACAACAACAACGTCAAATAAATAACAAAAACAACAACAACAATGTCAATAACATTAACAACGTCAAATAAACACCAACAACAACAACAACGTCAAATAAACAACAACAACAACAACGTCAACAACAACAACGTCAAATAAATAACAACAACAACAACAATAACAACGTCAAATAAACAACAACAATAACGTCAAATAAACAATAACAACAACAACATCAAATAAACAACAACAACAACAACAACAACAAATACAACAACAACAACAACGTCAAATAACAACAACAACGTCAAATAAACAACAACAACAACAACAACGTCAAATAACAACAACAACGTCAAATAAACAACAACAACAACAACGTCAAATAAACAACAACGTCAAATCAACAACAACGTCAAATAAATAACAACAACGACAACAACAACGTCAAATAAACAACAACAACAACAATGTCAATAACATTAATAACGTCAAATAAACAACAACAATAACAACGTCAAATAAACAACAACAACAACAACAACAATGTCAATAACATTAATAACGTCAAATAAACAACAACAACAACAACAACGTCAAATAAACAATACCAACAACAACGTCAACAACAACGTCAAATAAACAACAACAACAACAACAATAACAACGTCAAATAAACAACAACAATAACGTCAAATAAACAACAACAACAACAAATACAACAACAACAACAACAACAACAACAACAACAACGTCAAATAACAACAACAACGTCAAATAAACAACAACAACAACAACAACAACAACAACAAATACAACAACAACAAAACCTCAAATAACAACAACAATGTCAAATAAACAACAACACCAACGTCAAATAAACAACAACGTTAAATCAACAACAACAACAATAACAACAACAACAACGTCAAATAAACAACAACAACAACGTCAAATAAAAAACAACAAAAACAACAACAACATCAACAACAATAAAAACGTCAAATAAATAACAACAACAACAACAACAACGTCAACAACAACAACTACGTCAAATAAACAACAACAACAACGTCAAATAATCATTTAACAACAACAACAACGTCAACAACAACAACAACGTCAAATAAACAACAACAACAACAACAACGTCAAATAAACAACAACAACAACAACGTAAAATAAACAACAACAACGTCAACAACAACAACAATGTCAAATAAACAACAACAACATTAACAACAACAACACCGTCAAATAAACAACAACAACAACGTCAAATAAACAACAACAACAATGTCAAATAAACAACAACAACAACAACAACGTCAACAACAACAACGTCAAATAAACAACAAAAACAACGACAACAACAACGTCAAATAAACAACAATAACAACAACGTCAACTAAACAACAACAACAACAACGTCAAATAAACAACAACCACAACAACAACGTCAAATAAACAACAACAACAACACCAACAATAACAACAACAACAACAACGTCAAATAAATAACAAAAACAATAACAACAATGTCAAGAACATTAACAACGTCAAATAAACAACAACAACAACGTCAAATAAACAACAACGTTAAATCAACAACAACAACAATAACAACAACAACAACGTCAAATAAACAACAACGTTAAATCAACAACAACAACAATAACAACAACAACAACGTCAAATAAACAACAACAACAACGTCAAATAAACAACAACAAAAACAGCAACAACATCAACAACAATAAAAACGTCAAATAAATAACAACAACAACAACAACGTCAACAACAACAACTACGTCAAATAAACAACAACAACAACGTCAAATAATCAATAACAACAACAACAACGTCAACAACAACAACGTCAAATAAACAACAACAACACAAAACGTCAAATAAACAACAACAACAACAACGTCAAATAAACAACAACAACGTCAACAACAACAACAACAATGTCAAATAAACAACAACAACAACAACAACAACAACACCGTCAGATAAACAACAACAACAACGTCAAATAAATAACAACAACAATGTCAAATAAACAACAACAACAACAACGTCAACAACAACAACGTCAAATAAACAACAAAAACAACGACAACAACAACGTCAAATAAACAACAACAACAACAACGTCAACTAAACAACAACAACAACAACAACGTCAAATAAACAACAACCACAACAACAACGTCAAATAAACAACAACAACAACACCAACAATAACAACAACAACAACGTCAAATAAATAACAAAAACAACAACAACAATGTCAAGAACATTAATAACGTCAAATAAACAACAACAACAACAATGTAAAATAAACAACAACAACAACGTCAAATAAACAACAACAACAACAACAACAATAACAACGTCTAATAAACAACAATAGTAACGTCAAATAAACAATAACAACAACAACGTCAAATAAACAACAACAACAACAACAAATACAACAACAACAACAAAGTCAAATAAACAACAACAACAACAACAACAAATACAACAACAACAACAATAACAACGTCAAATAACAACAACAACGTCAAATAAACAACAACAACAACGTCAAATATACAACAACGTCAAATCAACAACAACAACAATAACAACAACAACAACAAATACAACAACAACAACAACAACAACAACAACGTCAAATAACAACAACAACGTCAAATAAACAACAACAACAACGTCAAATAAACAACAACGTCAAATCAACAACAACAACAATAACAACAACAACAACAACGTCAAATAAACAACAACAACAACGTCAAATAAACAACAACAACAACGTCAAATAAACAACAACAAAAATAATAACAACATCAACAATAACAAAAACGTCAAATAAACAACAACAACAACGTCAAATAAACAACAACGTTAAATCAACAACAACAACAATAACAACAACAACAACGTCAAATAAACAACAACAACAACGTCAAATAAACAACAACAACAACGTCAAATAAACAACAACAAAAACAGCAACAACATCAACAACAATAAAAACGTCAAATAAATAACAACAATAACAACAACGTCAACAACAACAACTACGTCAAATAAACAACAACAACAACGTCAAAAAATCAATAATAACAACAACAACGTCAACAACAACAACGTCAAATAAACAACAACAACAACGTCAAATAAACAACAACAACAACAACGTCAAATAAACAACAACAACAACAACAACGTTAAATAAACAACAACAACAACGTCAACAACAACAATAACAATGTCAAATAAATAACAACAACAACACCGTCAACAACAACAACAACAACGTCAAATAAACAACAACAACAACACCGTCAAATAAACAACAACAAAAACGTCAAATAAACAACAACAACAACGTCAAATAAACAACAACAACAACAACAACATCAAATAAACAACAACAACAACGTCAACTAAACAACAACAACAACAACAACAACGTCAAATAAATAACAAAAACAACAACAACAATGTCAAGAACATTAATAACGTCATATAAACAACAACAACAACGTCAAATAAACAATAACAACAACAACGTCAAATAAATAACAACAACCACAACGTCAAATAAACAACAACAACAACGTCAAATAAACAACAACAACAACAATGTCAACATCAACAACGTCAAATAAAAAACAACAACAACGTCAAATAAATAACAACAACTAAAACAACATCAACAATGTCAAATAAACAACAACAACAACGTCAAATAAACAACAACACCAACAACAACGTCAACAACAACAACAACAATGTCAAATAAACAACAAAGACAACAACATCAAATAAACAACATTAACAACAACGTCAAATAAACAACAACAACAACAACGTCAAATAAACAACAACAACAACAACGTCAAATAAACAACAACAACAACAACAACGTCAAATAAACAACAACAACAACAACAACGTCAAATAAACAACAACACCAACACCAACAATAACAACAACAAAAACAACAACAACAACGTCAAATAAACAACAAAAACAACAACAACAACAATGTCAACAACATTAACAACACCAAATAAACAACAACAACAACAACAACAACGTCAAATAACAACAACGTCAAATAACAACAACAACGTCAAATAAACAACAACAATAACAACAACAACAACAACAAATACAACAACAACAACAACAACCTCAAATAACAACAACAACGTCAAATAAACAATAACAAAAACGTCAAATAAACAACAACGTCAAATCAACAACAACAATAATAACAACAACAACAATAACAACGTCAAATAAACAACAACAACGTCATATAAAAACAACAACAACGTCAAATAAACAACAACAAAAACAACAACAACATCAACAACAATAAAAACGTCAAATAAACAACAACAACAACAACAACAACAACATCAACAACAACAACTACGTCAAATAAACAACAACAACAACGTTAAATCAATAATAACAATAACAACAACGTCAACAACAACAACGTCAAATAAACAACAATAAAAACGTCAAATAAACAACAACAACAACAACAACAACAACAACGTCAACAACAACAACTACGTCAAATAAACAACAACAACAACGTCAAATCAATAATAACAACAACAACAACGTCAATAAAAACAACGTCAAATAAAAAACAACAACAACGTCAAATAAACAACAACAACAACGTCAAATAAACAACAACGTCAACAACAACAACAACATTGTCAAATAAACAACAACAACAACACCATCAACAACAACAACAACAACAACGTCAAATAAACAACAACAACAATAACACCGTCAAATAAACAACAACAACAACAACGTCAAATAAACAACAACAACAACAACAACGTCAAATAAACAACAACAACAACAACGTCAACAACAACAACAACAACGTCAAATAAACGACAAAAACAACGACAACAACAACGTCAAATAAACAACAACAACAACAACGTCAAATAAACAACAACAACAACGTCAAATAAACAACAACCACAACAACAACGTCAAATAAACAACAACAACAACACCAACAATAACAACAACAACAACAACGTCGAATAAATAACAAAAACAACATCAACGTCAACTAAACAACAATAAACAACACCAACAATAACAACAACAACAACAACAACGTCAAATAAATAACAAAAACAACAACAACAATTTCAATAACATTAACAACGTCAAATAAACAACAACAACAACAACAACAACGTCAAATAAACAACAACAACAACAACGTCAACAACAACGTCAAATAAATAACAACAACAACAACAATAACAACGTCAAATAAACAACAACAATAACGTCAAATAAACAATAACAACAACAACATCAAATAAACAACAACAACAACAACAACAAATACAACAACAACAACAACGTCAAATAACAACAACAACGTCAAATAAACAACAACAACAACAACAACGTCAAATAACAACAACAACGTCAAATAAACAACAACAACAACAACGTCAAATAAACAACAACGTCAAATCAACAACAACGTCAAATAAATAACAACAACGACAACAACAACGTCAAATAAACAACAACAACAACAATGTCAATAACATTAATAACGTCAAATAAACAACAACAATAACAACGTCAAATAAACAACAACAACAACAACAACAACAATGTCAATAACATTAATAACGTCAAATAAACAACAACAACAACAACGTCAAATAAACAATACCAACAACAACGTCAACAACAACAACGTCAAATAAACAACAACAACAACAACAATAACAACGTCAAATAAACAACAACAATAACGTCAAATAAACAACAACAACAACAAATACAACAACAACAACAATAACAACAACAACAACAACGTCAAATAACAACAACAACGTCAAATAAACAACAACAACAACAACAACAACAAATACAACAACAACAAAACCTCAAATAACAACAACAATGTCAAATAAACAACAACACCAACGTCAAATAAACAACAACGTTAAATCAACAACAACAACAATAACAACAACAACAACGTCAAATAAACAACAACAACAACGTCAAATAAAAAACAACAAAAACAGCAACAACATCAACAACAATAAAAACGTCAAATAAATAACAACAACAACAACAACAACGTCAACAACAACAACTACGTCAAATAAACAACAACAACAACGTCAAATAATCATTTAACAACAACAACAACGTCAACAA
>OX451735.1:1388897038-1388899538 GCA_948472305.1 Vicia faba | reverse complement strand
AAATAAACAACAACAACAACGTCAAATAAACAACAAAAACAACGACAACAACAACGTCAAATAAACAACAACAACAACAACGTCAACTAAACAACAACAACAACAACGTCAACTAAACAACAACAACAACAACGTCAAATAAATAACAAAAACAACAACAACAATGTCAAGAACATTAATAACGTCAAATAAACAACAACAACAATAATGTCAAATAAACAACAACAACAACAACGTCAAATAAACAACAACAACAACGTCAAATAAACAATAACAACAACAACAACGTCAACAAGAACAACGTCAAATAAACAACAACAACAACAATGTCAATAACATTAATAACGTCAAATAAACAACAACAACAACAACGTCAAATAAACAACAACAACAACAAAGTCAACAACAACAACGTCAAATAACAACGTCAAATAAACAACAACAATAACGTCAAATAAACAATAACAACAACAAATACAACAACAAATAACAACAACAACGTCAATTAACAACAACAACGTCAAATAAACAACAACAACAACGTCAAATAAACAACAACGTTAAATCAACAACAACAACAATAACAACAACAACAACGTCAAATAAACAACAACAACAACAACGTCAAATAAACAACAACAACAACAACAACAACGTCAAATAAACAACAACAACAACACCAACAATAACAACAACAAAAACAACAAAAACAACGTCAAATAAACAACAAAAACAACAACAACAACAATGTCAACAACATTAACAACGTCAAATAAACAACAACAACAACAACAACAACGTCAACAACAACGTCAAATAACAACAACGTCAAATAACAACAACAACGTCAAATAAACAACAACAACAACAACAACAACAACAAATACAACAACAACAACAACTTCAAATAACAACAACAACGTCAAATAAACTATAACAACAACGTCAAATAAACAACAACGTCAAATCAACAAAAACAACAGTAACAACAACAACAATAACAACAACAACAACAACGTCAAATAAACAACAACAACGTCATATAAACAACAACAACAACGTCAAATAAACAACAACAAAAACAACAACAACATCAACAACAATAAAAACGTCAAATAAACAACAACAACAACAACAACAACGTCAACAACAACAACCACCTCAAATAAACAACAACAACAACGTCAAATCAATAATAACAACAACAACAACGTCAACAACAACAACGTCAAATAAACAACAATAAAAACGTCAAATAAACAACAATAAAAACGTCAAATAAACAACAACAACAACAACAACGTCAACAACAATAACTACGTCAAATAAACAACAACAACAACATCAAATCAATAATAACAACAACAACAACGTCAACAACAACAACGTCAAATAAACAACAACAACAACAAATAAACAACAACAACAACGTCAAATAAACAACAACAACAACGTCAAATAAACAACAACGTCAACAAAAACAACACCGTCAACAACAACAACAACAACGTCAAATAAACAACAACAACAATAACACCGTCAAATAAACAACAACAACGTCAAATAAACAACAACAACAACAACGTCAAATAAACAACAACAACAACAATAACAACAACAACAACGTCAAATAAACAACAAAAACAACGACAACAACAACGTCAAATAAACAACAACAACAACAACGTCAACTAAACAACAACAACAACGTCAAATAAACAACAACCACAACAACAACGCCAAATAAACAACAACAACAACACCAACAATAACAACAACAACAACAATGTCAAATAAACAACAACAACAACGTCAACAACAACAACAACGTCAAATAAACAACAACAACAACGTCAAATAAACAACAAATACAACAACAACGTCAAATAAGCAACAACAACAAATACAACAACAACAACAACGTCAAATAACAAAAACAACGTCAAATAAACAACAATAACAAAGCCAAATAAACAACAACAACAACGTCTAATAAACAACAACAACAACAACGTCAAATAAATAACAACAAGAACAACAATGTTAAATAAACAACAACAACAACGTCAAATAAACAACAACAACAACAACAACGTCAAATAAACAACAACAACAACGTCTAATAAACAATAACAATAACAATAACAATAAGAAAAACAACAACGTCAAATAAACCACAACAACAACAACGTCAAATAAACAACAACAACAACAACAACAACAACAACATCAACAACAACAAAATCGTCAATTAAACAAACAAAAAAAACAACAACGTCAAATAATCAATAACAACAACAACAACGTCAACAACAACAACGTCAAATAAACAACAACAACAACAACAACAACAACGTCAAATAAACAACAACAACAACAACGTCAAATAAACAACAACAACAACAACGTCAAATAAACAACAACAACAACAACGTTAACAACAACAACGTCAAATAAACAACAACAACAACAATAACAACGTCAAATAAACAACAACAAT
>OX451735.1:1388889538-1388892038 GCA_948472305.1 Vicia faba | reverse complement strand
CAACAACAACAACGTCAAATGAACAACAACAACAATGTCAAATAAACAACAACGTCAACAACAACAACAACAACGTCAAATAAAAGACAACAATTATGTCAACAACAACAACAACAACATCAAATAAACAACAACAACAACAACGTCAAATAAACAACAAAAACAACGACAACAACAACGTCAAATAAACAACAACAACAACAACGTCAACTAAACAACAACAACAACAACAACAACAACAACGTCAAATAAATAACAAAAACAACAACAACAATGTCAAGAACATTAATAACGTCAAATAAACAACAACAACAATAATGTCAAATAAACAACAACAACAACAACGTCAAATAAACAACAACAACGTCAAATAAACAATAACAACAACAACAACGTCAACAAGAACAACGTCAAATAAACAACAACAACAACAATGTCAATAACATTAATTACGTCAAATAAACAACAACAACAACAACGTCAAATAAACAACAACAACAACAACGTCAACAACAACGTCAAATAAACAACAACAACAACAATAACAACGTCAAATAAACAACAACAATAACGTCAAATAAACAATAACAACAACAAATACAACAACAAATAACAACAACAACGTCAATTAACAACAACAACGTCAAATAAACAACAACAACAACGTCAAATAAACAACAACGTTAAATCAACAACAACAACAATAACAACAACAACGTCAAATAAACAACAACAACGTCAAATAAACAACAACAAAAACAGCAACAACATCAACAACAATAAAAACGTCAAATAAATAACAACAACAACAACAACGTCAACAATAACAACTACGTCAAATAAACAACAACAACGTCAAATAATCAATAACAACAACAACAACGTCAACAACAACAACGTCAAATAAACAACAACAACAACAACGTGAAATAAACAACAACAACGTCAACAACAACAACAATGGCAAATAAACAACAACAACAACACCGTCAACAACAACAACAACACCGTCAAATAAACAACAACAACAACGTCAAATAAACAACAACAACAACGTCAAATAAACAACAACAACAACGTCAAATAAACAACAACGTCAACAACAACAACAACATTGTCAAATAAACAACAACAACAACAACACCGTCAACAACAACAACAACAACGTCAAATAAACAACAACAACAATAACACCGTCAAATAAACAACAACAACAACGTCAAATAAACAACAACAACAACAACGTCAAATAAACAACAATAACAACAACGTCAACAACAACAACAACAACGTCAAATAAACAACAAAAACAACGACAACAATAACGTCAAATAAACAACAACAACAACAACAACAACGTCAACTAAACAACAACAACAACCTCAAATAAACAACAACCACAACAACAACGCCAAATAAACAACAACAACAACACCAACAATAACAACAACAACAACAACGTCAAATAAATAACAAAAACAACAACAACGTCAACTAAACAACAATAAACAACACCAACAATAACAACAACAACAACAACAACGTCAAATAAATAACAAAAACAACAACAACAATGTCAATAACATTAACAACGTCAAATAAACAACAACAACAACAACGTCAAATAAACAACAACAACAACAACAACGTCAAATAAATAGCAACAATAACAACAACGTCAAATAAGCAACAACAACAACAACAACAACAACAAATACAGCAACAACAACAACGTCAAATAACAAAAACAACGTCAAATAAACAACAATAACAACGTCAAAAAACAACAACATCAACAACGTCAAATAAACAATAACAACAACAACAACGTCAAATAAATAACAACAACAACAACGTCAAATAAACAACAACTACAACAACAACGTCAAATAAACAACAACAACAACAACGTGAAATAAACAACAATAACAATAACAACGTCAAATAAACAACAACAACAACAACAACAACAACGTCAAATAAACAACAACAACAACAACAACAACAACAACAACAACAAAAATGTGAAATAAACAATAACAACAACAACACCGTCAAATAAACAACAACAACAACAATGTCAACATCAACAACGTCAAATAAAAAACAACAACAACGTCAAATAAATAACAACAACTAAAACAACATCAAATAAACAACAACAACAACAACGTCAAATAAACAACAACAACAACAACGTCAAATAAACAACAACAACAACGTCAACAACAACAACAATAACAACAACAACAACGTCAAATAAACAACAACAACGTCAAATAAACAACAACAACAACAACGTCAAATAAACAACAACAAAAACAGCAACAACATCAACAACAATAAAAACGTCAAATAAATAACAACAACAACAACAACAACGTCAACAACAACAACTACTTCAAATAAACAAAAACAACGTCAAATAATCAATAACAACAACAACAACAACAACGTCAACAACAACAACGTCAAATAAACAACAACAACAACAACAACG
>OX451735.1:1388862038-1388864538 GCA_948472305.1 Vicia faba | reverse complement strand
ACAACAACGTCAAATAAAAAACAACAACAACAACATCAACAACTACAAAAACGTCAAATAAACAATAACAACAACAACAACGTCAATAACAACAACTACGTCAAATAAACAACAACAACAACGTCAAATAAACAACAACAGCAACAATGTCAACATCAACAACGTCAAATAAAAAACAACAACAACGTCAAATAAACAACAACAACTAAAACAACATCAAATAAACAACAACAACAACAACGTCAAATAAACAACAACAACAACGTCAAATAAACAACAACGTCAAATAAACAACAACAACAACAACAACGTCAACAACAACGTCAAATAAACAACAAAAACAACGACAACAACAACGTCAAATAAACAACAAAAACAACGACAACAACAACGTCAAATAAACAACAACAACAACAACGTCAACTAAACAACAACAACAACAACAACGTCAAATAAACAACAACCACAACAACCACAACAACAACGTCAAATAAACAATAACAACAACAACAACGTTAAACAAATAACAACAACAACAACGTCAAATAAACAACAACAACAACAACGTCAAATAAACAACAACAACAACAACAACGTCAAATAAACAACAACAACAACGTCAAATAAACAACAACAACAACAACAATAACAACAACAACAATGTCAAATAAAAAACAACAACAACGTCAAATAAACAACAACAACCAAAACAATATCAAATAAACAACAACAACAACAACAACAACGTCAAATAAACAACAACAACAACAACGTCAAATAAACAACAACAACAACAATAACAACAACAACGTCAAATAAACAACAACAACAATGTCAAATAAGCAACAAAAACAACAACAACAACGTCAAATAAACAACAACAACAACAACGTCAAATAAACAACAACAACAATGTCAAATAAGCAACAACAATAACAACAACGTCAACAACAACAATGTCAAATAAACAACAACAACAACGTCAAATAAACAACAACAACAACGTCAAATAAATAACAACAACAACAACAACAATGTCAAATAAACAACAACAACAACATCGTCAACAACAACAACACCGTCAACAACAACAACAATGTCAAATAAACAATAACAACAACAACGTCCAATAAACAACAACAACAACAACAACGTCAACAACTATAACAACGTCAGATAAACAACAACAACAACGTCAAATAAACAACAACGTCAACAACAACAACAACGTCAAATAAACAACAACAATTACTTCAACAACAACAACAACATCATCAAATAAACAACAACAACAACGTCAACAACAACAACGTCAAATAAATTACAACAACAACAACGTCAAATGAATAACAACAACAACAACGTCAAATAAACAACAAAAATAAGAACAACGTCAAATAAGCAACAACAATAACAACAACAACAAATACAACAACAACAACAACGTCAAATAAACAACAACAACAACAACGTCAAATAAGCAACAACTACATAGTCAAATAAACAACAACATTAACAACAACAACGTCAAATAAATAGCAACAATAACAACAACGTCAAATAAGCAACAACAACAACAACAACAACAACAAATACAACAACAACAACAACAACGTCAAATAACAAAAACAACGTCAAATAAACAACAATAACAACGTCAAAAAACAACAACATCAACAACGTCAAATAAACAATAACAACAACAACAACGTTAAATAAATAACAACAACAACAACGTCAAATAAACAACAACAACAACAACGTCAAATAAACAACAACAACAACAACGTCAAATAAACAACAACAACAACAACAACAACAACAACGTCAAATAAACAACAACAACAATGTCAAATAAGCAACAAAAACAACAACAACAACGTCAAATAAACAACAACAACAACAACGTCAAATAAACAACAACAACAATGTCAAATAAGCAACAACAACAACAACAACGTCAACAACAACAATGTCAAATAAACAACAACAACAACGTCAAATAAACAACAACAACAACGTCAAATAAATAACAACAACAACAACAACAATGTCAAATAAACAACAACAACAAAAACAATGTCAAATAAACAATAACAACAACAACGTCCAATAAACAACAACAACAACAACAACGTCAACAACTATAACAACGTCAGATAAACAACAACAACAACGTCAAATAACAAAAACAACGTCAAATAAACAACAATAACAACGTCAAAAAACCACAACATCAACAACGTCAAATAAACAATAACAACAACAACAACGTTAAATAAATAACAACAACAACAACGTCAAATAAACAACAACAACAACAACAACAACGTCAAATAAACAACAACAACAACAACGTCAAATAAACAACAATAACAATAACAACGTCAAATAAACAACAACAGCAACAACAACGTCAAATAAAAAACAACAACAACAACAACAACAACAAAAACGTGAAATAAACAATAACAACAACAACAACGTCAAATAAACAACA
>OX451735.1:1388852038-1388854538 GCA_948472305.1 Vicia faba | reverse complement strand
TCAAATAAATAACAACAACTAAAACAACATCAAATAAACAACAACAACAATACAACGTCAAATAAACAACAACAACAACAACGTCAAATAAACAACAACAACAACAACGTGAAATAAACAACAACAACGTCAACAACAACAACAACAATGGCAAATAAACAACAACAACAACACCGTCAACAACAACAACAACACCGTCAAATAAACAACAACAACAACGTCAAATAAACAACAACAACAACGTCAAATAAACAACAACAACAACGTCAAATAAACAACAACGTCAAATAAACAACAACAACAACAACAAAAACGTCAACAACAACGTCAAATAAACAACAACAATAACAACAACGTCAACTAAACAACAACAACAACAACGTCAAATAAACAACAACCACAACAACAACGTCAAATAAATAACAACAACAACGTCAAATAAATAACAACAACAAAAATAATGTCAAATAAACAACAACAACAACACCGTCAACAACAACAACAATGTCAAATAAACAACAACAACAACAACGTCCAATAAACAACAACAACAACAACAACGTCAACAACAACAACAACAACAACGTCAAATAAACAACAACAACAACGTCAAATAAACAACAATGTCAACAACAATAACAACAACGTCAAATAAACAACAACAATTATGTCAACAACAACAACAACATCAAATAAACAACAACAACAACAACGTCAAATAAACAACAACAACAACAACAACGTCAAATGAATAACAACAACAACGTCAAATAAACAACAACAATAACAACAACGTCAAATAAGCAATAACAATAACAACAATAACAAATACAACAACAACAACAACGTCAAATAAACAACAACAACAACAACAACGTCAAATAAGCAACAACAATAACATCAAATAAACAACAACAACAACAACGTCAAATAAATAGCAACAATAACAACAACGTCAAATAAGCAACAACAACAACAACAACAACAACAAATACAACAACAACAACGTCAAATAACAAAAGCAACTTCAAATAAACAACAATAACAACGTCTAATAAACAACAAAACCAACAACGTCAAATAAACAATAACAACAACAACGTCAAATAAATAACAACAACAACGTCAAATAAACAACGACAACAACAACGTCAAATAAACAACAACAACAACAACAACAACGTCAAATAAACAACAACAACAATAACAACGTCAAATAAACAACAACAACAACAACAACAACGTCAAATAAAAAACAACAACAACAACATCAACAACTACAAAAACGTCAAATAAACAATAACAACAACAACAACGTCAATAACAACAACTACGTCAAATAAACAACAACAACAACAACGTCAAATAAACAACAACAGCAACAATGTCAACATCAACAACGTCAAATAAAAAACAACAACAGCGTCAAATAAACAACAACAACTAAAACAACATCAAATAAACAACAACAACAACGTCAAATAAACAACAACAACAACGTCAAATAAACAACAACGTCAAATAAACAACAACAACAACAACGTCAACAACAACGTCAAATAAACAACAAAAACAACGACAACAACAACGTCAAATAAACAATAACAACAACAACAACGTTAAATAAATAACAACAACAACAACGTCAAATAAACAACAACAACAACAACAACAACAACAACGTCAAATAAACAACAACAACAACAACGTCAAATAAACAACAACAACAACGTCAAATAAACAACAACAACAATAACAACAACAACAATGTCAAATAAAAAACAACAACAACGTTAAATAAACAACAACAACCAAAACAATATCAAATAAACAACAACAACAACGTCAAATAAACAACAACAACAACAACGTCAAATAAACAACAACAACAACAACAATTACAACAACAACGTCAAATAAACAACAACAACAATGTCAAATAAGCAACAAAAACAACAACAACAACGTCAAATAAACAACAACAACAACAACGTCAAATAAACAACAACAACAATGTCAAATAAGCAACAACAACAACAACAACGTCAACAACAACAATGTCAAATAAACAACAACAACAACGTCAAATAAACAACAACAACAACGTCAAATAAATAACAACAACAACAACAACAATGTCAAATAAACAACAACAACAACATCGTCAACAACAACAACACCGTCAACAACAACAACAATGTCAAATAAACAATAACAACAACAACGTCCAATAAACAACAACAACAACAACAACGTCAACAACTATAACAACGTCAGATAAACAACAACAACAACGTCAAATAAACAACAACGTCAACAACAACAACAACGTCAAATAAACAACAAGAATTATGTCAACATCAACAACAACATCATCAAATAAACAACAACAACAACGTCAACAACAACAACGTCAAATAAATAACAACAACAACAACGTCAAATGAATAACAACAACAACAACGTCAAATAAACAACAAAAATAACAACAACGTCAAAT
>OX451735.1:1388842038-1388844538 GCA_948472305.1 Vicia faba | reverse complement strand
AGCAACAACAATAACATCAAATAAACAACAACAACAACAACGTCAAATAAATAGCAACAATAACAACAACGTCAAATAAGCAACAACAACAACAACAACAACAACAAATACAACAACAACAACGTCAAATAACAAAAGCAACTTCAAATAAACAACAATAACAACGTCTAATAAACAACAAAACCAACAACGTCAAATAAACAATAACAACAACAACGTCAAATAAATAACAACAACAACGTCAAATAAACAACGACAACAACAACGTCAAATAAACAACAACAACAACAACAACAACGTCAAATAAACAACAACAACAATAACAACGTCAAATAAACAACAACAACAACAACAACGTCAAATAAAAAACAACAACAACAACATCAACAACTACAAAAACGTCAAATAAACAATAACAACAACAACAACGTCAATAACAACAACTACGTCAAATAAACAACAACAACAACGTCAAATAAACAACAACAGCAACAATGTCAACATCAACAACGTCAAATAAAAAACAACAACAGCGTCAAATAAACAACAACAACTAAAACAACATCAAATAAACAACAACAACAACGTCAAATAAACAACAACAACAACGTCAAATAAACAACAACGTCAAATAAACAACAACAACAACAACGTCAACAACAACGTCAAATAAACAACAAAAACAACGACAACAACAACGTCAAATAAACAATAACAACAACAACAACGTTAAATAAATAACAACAACAACAACGTCAAATAAACAACAACAACAACAACAACAACAACAACGTCAAATAAACAACAACAACAACAACGTCAAATAAACAACAACAACAACGTCAAATAAACAACAACAACAATAACAACAACAACAATGTCAAATAAAAAACAACAACAACGTTAAATAAACAACAACAACCAAAACAATATCAAATAAACAACAACAACAACGTCAAATAAACAACAACAACAACAACGTCAAATAAACAACAACAACAACAACAATTACAACAACAACGTCAAATAAACAACAACAACAATGTCAAATAAGCAACAAAAACAACAACAACAACGTCAAATAAACAACAACAACAACAACGTCAAATAAACAACAACAACAATGTCAAATAAGCAACAACAACAACAACAACGTCAACAACAACAAT
This sequence comes from Vicia faba, assembly GCA_948472305.1. Taxonomy (NCBI): domain Eukaryota; kingdom Viridiplantae; phylum Streptophyta; class Magnoliopsida; order Fabales; family Fabaceae; genus Vicia; species Vicia faba. The sequence goes on along the minus strand of OX451735.1, from coordinate 1,388,843,369 downwards.
GTCAAATAAACAACAACAACAACGTCAAATAAACAACAACAACAACGTCAAATAAATAACAACAACAACAACAACAATGTCAAATAAACAACAACAACAACATCGTCAACAACAACAACACCGTCAACAACAACAACAATGTCAAATAAACAATAACAACAACAACGTCCAATAAACAACAACAACAACAACAACGTCAACAACTATAACAACGTCAGATAAACAACAACAACAACGTCAAATAAACAACAACGTCAACAACAACAACAACGTCAAATAAACAACAAGAATTATGTCAACATCAACAACAACATCATCAAATAAACAACAACAACAACGTCAACAACAACAACGTCAAATAAATAACAACAACAACAACGTCAAATGAATAACAACAACAACAACGTCAAATAAACAACAAAAATAACAACAACGTCAAATAAGCAACAACAATAACAACAACAACAAATGCAACAACAACAACAACAACGTCAAATAAACAACAACAACAACAACGTCAAATAAGCAACAACTACAATGTCAAATAAACAACAACATTAACAACAACAACGTCAAATAAATAGCAACAATAACAACAACGTCAAATAAGCAACAACAACAACAACAACAACAAATACAACAACAACAACAACGTCAAATAACAAAAACAACGTCAAATAAACAACAATAACAACGTCAAAAAACAACAACATCAACAACGTCAAATAAACAATAACAACAACAACAACGTTAAATAAATAACAACAACAACAACGTCAAATAAACAACAACAACAACGTCAAATAAACAACAACAACAACGTCAAATAAACAACAATAACAATAACAACGTCAAATAAACAACAACAACAACAACAACGTCAAATAAAAAACAACAACAACAACAACAACAACAACAAAAACGTGAAATAAACAATAACAACAACAACAACGTCAAATAAACAACAACAACAACAATGTCAACATCAACAACGTCAAATAAAAAACAACAACAACGTCAAATAAATAACAACAACTAAAACAACATCAAATAAACAACAACAACAACAACAACAACGTCAAATAAACAACAACAACAACAACGTCAACAACAACAACAATGTCAAATAAACAACAAAGACAACAACGTCAAATAAACAACATCAACAACAACGTCAAATAAACAACAACAACAACAACGTCAAATAAACAACAACAACAACAATGTCAAATAAACAACAACAACAACAACGTCAAATAAACAACAACAACAACAACGTCAAATAAACAACAACAACAACACCAACAATAACAACAACAAAAACAACAACA
>OX451735.1:1388834538-1388839538 GCA_948472305.1 Vicia faba | reverse complement strand
CAACAACAACAACAACAAATACAACAACAACAACAACGTCAAATAACAAAAACAACGTCAAATAAACAACAATAACAACGTCAAAAAACAACAACATCAACAACGTCAAATAAACAATAACAACAACAACAACGTCAAATAAATAACAACAACAACAACGTCAAATAAACAACAACAAAAACAACAATGTCAAATAAACAACAACAACAACAACGTCAAATAAACAACAATAACAATAACAACGTCAAATAAACAACAACAACAACAACAACGTAAAATAAAAAACAACAACAACAACAACAACAAAAAAAATGTGAAATAAACAATAACAACAACAACAACGTCAAATAAACAACAACAACAACAATGTCAACATCAACAACGTCAAATAAAAAACAACAACAACGTCAAATAAATAACAACAACTAAAACAACATCAAATAAACAACAACAACAACAACAACGTCAAATAAACAACAACAACAACAACAACGTCAAATAAACAACAACAACAACAACGTGAAATAAACAACAACAACGTCAACAACAACAACAACAATGGCAAATAAACAACAACAACAACACCGTCAACAACAACAACAACACCGTCAAATAAACAACAACAACAACGTCAAATAAAAAACAACAACAACGTCAAATAAACAACAACAACAACGTCAAATAAACAACAACGTCAAATAAACAACAACAACAACAACAAAAACGTCAACAACAACGTCAAATAAACAACAACAATAACAACAACGTCAACTAAACAACAACAACAACAACGTCAAATAAACAACAACCACAACAACAACGTCAAATAAATAATAACAACAACGTCAAATAAATAACAACAACAAAAATAATGTCAAATAAACAACAACAACAACACCGTCAACAACAACAACAATGTCAAATAAACAACAACAACAACAACGTCCAATAAACAACAACAACAACAACAACGTCAACAACAACAACAACAACAACGTCAAATAAACAACAACAACAACGTCAAATAAACAACAATGTCAACAACAATAACAACAACGTCAAATAAACAACAACAATTATGTCAACAACAACAACAACAACATCAAATAAACAACAACAACAACAACGTCAACAACAACAACGTCAAATAAACAACAACAACAACAACAACAACGTCAAATGAATAACAACAACAACAACGTCAAATAAACAACAACAATAACAACAACGTCAAATAAGCAATAACAATAACAACAATAACAAATACAACAACAACAACAACGTCAAATAAACAACAACAACAACAACAACAACGTCAAATAAGCAACAACAATAACATCAAATAAACAACAACAACAACAACGTCAAATAAATAGCAACAATAACAACAACGTCAAATAAGCAACAACAACAACAACAACAACAACAAATACAACAACAACAACGTCAAATAACAAAAGCAACTTCAAATAAACAACAATAACAACGTCTAATAAACAACAAAACCAACAACGTCAAATAAACAATAACAACAACAACGTCAAATAAATAACAACAACAACGTCAAATAAACAACGACAACAACAACGTCAAATAAACAACAACAACAACAACAACAACGTCAAATAAACAACAACAACAATAACAACGTCAAATAAACAACAACAACAACAACAACAACGTCAAATAAAAAACAACAACAACAACATCAACAACTACAAAAACGTCAAATAAACAATAACAACAACAACAACGTCAATAACAACAACTACGTCAAATAAACAACAACAACAACGTCAAATAAACAACAACAGCAACAATGTCAACATCAACAACGTCAAATAAAAAACAACAACAGCGTCAAATAAACAACAACAACTAAAACAACATCAAATAAACAACAACAACAACGTCAAATAAACAACAACAACAACGTCAAATAAACAACAACGTCAAATAAACAACAACAACAACAACAACGTCAACAACAACGTCAAATAAACAACAAAAACAACGACAACAACAACGTCAAATAAACAATAACAACAACAACAACGTTAAATAAATAACAACAACAACAACGTCAAATAAACAACAACAACAACAACAACAACGTCAAAATAAACAACAACAACAACAACGTCAAATAAACAACAACAACAACGTCAAATAAACAACAACAACAATAACAACAACAACAATGTCAAATAAAAAACAACAACAACGTTATATAAACAACAACAACCAAAACAATATCAAATAAACAACAACAACAACAACGTCAAATAAACAACAACAACAACAACGTCAAATAAACAACAACAACAACAACAATAACAACAACAACGTCAAATAAACAACAACAACAATGTCAAATAAGCAACAAAAACAACAACAACAACGTCAAATAAACAACAACAACAACAACGTCAAATAAACAACAACAACAATGTCAAATAAGCAACAACAACAACAACAACGTCAACAACAACAATGTCAAATAAACAACAACAACAACGTCAAATAAACAACAACAACAACGTCAAATAAATAACAACAACAACAACAACAATGTCAAATAAACAACAACAACAACATCGTCAACAACAACAACACCGTCAACAACAACAACAATGTCAAATAAACAATAACAACAACAACGTCCAATAAACAACAACAACAACAACAACGTCAACAACTATAACAACGTCAGATAAACAACAACAACAACGTCAAATAAACAACAACGTCAACAACAACAACAACGTCAAATAAACAACAAGAATTATGTCAACATCAACAACAACATCATCAAATAAACAACAACAACAACGTCAACAACAACAACGTCAAATAAATAACAACAACAACAACGTCAAATGAATAACAACAACAACAACGTCAAATAAACAACAAAAATAACAACAACGTCAAATAAGCAACAACAATAACAACAACAACAAATGCAACAACAACAACAACAACGTCAAATAAACAACAACAACAACAACGTCAAATAAGCAACAACTACAATGTCAAATAAACAACAACATTAACAACAACAACGTCAAATAAATAGCAACAATAACAACAACGTCAAATAAGCAACAACAACAACAACAACAACAACAAATACAACAACAACAACAACGTCAAATAACAAAAACAACGTCAAATAAACAACAATAACAACGTCAAAAAACAACAACATCAACAACGTCAAATAAACAATAACAACAACAACAACGTTAAATAAATAACAACAACAACAACGTCAAATAAACAACAACAACAACGTCAAATAAACAACAACAACAACGTCAAATAAACAACAATAACAATAACAACGTCAAATAAACAACAACAACAACAACAACGTCAAATAAAAAACAACAACAACAACAACAACAACAACAAAAACGTGAAATAAACAATAACAACAACAACAACGTCAAATAAACAACAACAACAACAATGTCAACATCAACAACGTCAAATAAAAAACAACAACAACGTCAAATAAATAACAACAACTAAAACAACATCAAATAAACAACAACAACAACAACAACGTCAAATAAACAACAACAACAACAACGTCAACAACAACAACAATGTCAAATAAACAACAAAGACAACAACGTCAAATAAACAACATCAACAACAACGTCAAATAAACAACAACAACAACAACGTCAAATAAACAACAACAACAACAATGTCAAATAAACAACAACAACAACAACGTCAAATAAACAACAACAACAACAACGTCAAATAAACAACAACAACAACACCAACAATAACAACAACAACAACGTCAAATAAACAACAAAAACAACAACAACAACAATGTCAACAACATTAACAACGTCAAATAAACAACAACAACAACAACAACAACAAAGTCAACAACAACGTCAAATAACAACAACGTCAAATAACAACAACAACGTCAAATAAACAACAACAACAACAACAACAACAACAATAAATACAACAACAACAACAACCTCAAATAACAATAACAACGTCAAATAAACAATAACAACAACGTCAAATAAACAACAACGTCAAATCAACAACAACAATAACAACAACAACAACAACAACGTCAAATAAACAAGAACAACGTCATATAAACAACAACAACAACGTCAAATAAACAACAACAAAAACAACAACAACATCAACAACAATAAAAACGTCAAATAAACAACAACAACAACAACAACAACAACCACCTCAAATAAACAACAACAACAACAACGTCAAATCAATAATAACAACAACAACAACGTCAACAACAACAATAAAAACGTCAAATAAACAACAACAACAACAACAACAACAACAACAACGTCAACAACAATAACTACGTCAAATAAACAACAACAACAACATCAAATCAATAATAACAACAACAACAACGTCAACAACAACAACGTCAAATAAACAACAACAACAACAAATAAACAACAACAACAACAACATCAAATAAACAACAACAACGTCAAATAAACAACAACGTCAACAACAACAACAACATTGCCAAATAAACAACAACAACACCGTCAACAACAACAACAACAACGTCAAATAAACAACAACAACAATAACACCGTCAAATAAAGAACAACAACAACGTCAAATAAACAACAACAACAACAACGTCAAATAAACAACAACAACAACACCAACAATAACAACAACAAAAACAACAACAACAACAACGTCAAATAAACAACAAAAACAACAACAACAACAATGTCAACAACATTTACAACGTCAAATAAACAACAACAACAACAACAACAAAGTCAACAACAACGTCAAATAACAACAACGTCAAATAACAACAACAACGTCAAATAAACAACAACAACAACAACAACAACAATAAATACAACAACAACAACAACCTCAACTAACAATAACAACGTCAAATAAACAATAACAACAACGTCAAATAAACAACAACGTCAAATCAACAACAACAA
>OX451735.1:1388819538-1388822038 GCA_948472305.1 Vicia faba | reverse complement strand
TCAAATAAACAACAAAAACAAAAACAACAACAATGTCAACAACATTAACAACGTCAAATAAACAACAACAACAACAACAACAACGTCAACAACAACGTCAAATAACAACAACGTCAAATAACAACAACAACGTCAAATAAACAACAACAACAACAACGTCAAATAAACAACAACAACAACAACAACAACGTCAAATAAACAACAACAACAATGTCAAATAAGCAACAAAAACAACAACAACAACGTCAAATAAACAACAACAACAACAACGTCAAATAAACAACAACAACAATGTCAAATAAGCAACAACAACAACAACGTCAACAACAACAATGTCAAATAAACAACAACAACAACGTCAAATAAACAACAACAACAACGTCAAATAAATAACAACAACAACAACAACAATGTCAAATAAACAACAACAACAACATCGTCAACAACAACAACACTGTCAACAACAACAACAATGTCAAATAAACAATAACAACAACAACGTCCAATAAACAACAACAACAACAACAACGTCAACAACTATAACAACGTCAGATAAACAACAACAACAACGTCAAATAAACAACAACGTCAACAACAACAACAACGTCAAATAAACAACAACAATTATGTCAACATCAACAACAACATCATCAAATAAACAACAACAACAACGTCAACAACAACAACGTCAAATAAATAACAACAACAACAACGTCAAATGAATAACAACAACAACAACGTCAAATAAACAACAAAAATAACAACAACGTCAAATAAGCAACAACAATAACAACAACAACAAATACAACAACAACAACAACAACAACGTCAAATAAACAACAACAACAACAACGTCAAATAAGCAACAACTACAATGTCAAATAAACAACAACATTAACAACAACAACGTCAAATAAATAGCAACAATAACAACAACGTCAAATAAGCAACAACAACAACAACAACAACAACAAATACAACAACAACAACAACGTCAAATAACAAAAACAACGTCAAATAAACAACAATAACAACGTCAAAAAACAACAACATCAACAACGTCAAATAAACAATAACAACAACAACAACGTTAAATAAATAACAACAACAACAACGTCAAATAAACAACAACAACAACAACGTCAAATAAACAACAACAACAACAACGTCAAATAAACAACAGTAACAATAACAACGTCAAATAAACAACAACAACAACAACAACAACGTCAAATAAAAAACAACAACAACAACAACAACAACAACAAAAACGTGAAATAAACAATAACAACAACAACAACGTCAAATAAACAACAACAACAACAATGTCAACATCAACAACGTTAAATAAAAAACAACAACAACGTCAAATAAACAACAACAACAACAACAACAACAACGTCAACAACAACAACAATGTCAAATAAACAACAAAGACAACAACGTCAAATAAACAACATCAACAACAACGTCAAATAAACAACAACAACAACAACGTCAAATAAACAACAACAACAACAATGTCAAATAAACAACAACAACAACAACGTCAAATAAACAACAACAACAACAACGTCAAATAAACAACAACAACAACACCAACAATAACAACAACAAAAACAACAACAACAACGTCAAATAAACAACAAAAACAACAACAACAACAATGTCAACAACATTAACAACGTCAAATAAACAACAACAACAACAACAACAAAGTCAACAACAACGTCAAATAACAACAACGTCAAATAACAACAACAACGTCAAATAAACAACAACAACAACAACAACAACAACAATAAATACAACAACAACAACAACCTCAAATAACAATAACAACGTCAAATAAACAATAACAACAACGTCAAATAAACAACAACGTCAAATCAACAACAACAATAACAACAACAACAACAACGTCAAATAAACAACAACAACAACAACGTCAAATAAACAACAACAACGTCAAATAAACAACAACAAAAACAACAACAACGTCAACAACAATAAAAACGTCAAATAAACAACAACAACAACAACAACAACAACGTCAACAACAACAACCACCTCAAATAAACAACAACAACAACGTCAAATCAATAATAACAACAACAACAACGTCAACAACAACAACGTCAAATAAACAACAATAAAAACGTCAAATAAACAACAACAACAACAACAACAACAACAACAACAACGTCAACAACAATAACTACGTCAAATAAACAACAACAACAACATCAAATCAATAATAACAACCACAACAACATCAACAACAACAACGTCAAATAAACAACAACAACAACAAATAAACAACAACAACAACAACGTCAAATAAACAACAACAACAACGTCAACAACAACAACAACATTGCCAAATAAACAACAACAACAACAACAACACCGTCAACAACAACAACAACAACGTCAAATAAACAACAACAACAATAACACCGTCAAATAAACAACAACAACAACGTCAAATAAACAACAA
>OX451735.1:1388809538-1388812038 GCA_948472305.1 Vicia faba | reverse complement strand
AACGTCAAATAATCAATAACAACAACAACAACGTCAACAACAACAACGTCAAATAAACAACAACAACAACAACGTCAAATAAACAACAACAACAACAACGTGAAATAAACAACAACAACGTCAACAACAACAACAACAATGGCAAATAAACAACAACAACAGCACCGTCAACAACAACAACAACACCGTCAAATAAACAACAACAACAACGTCAAATAAACAACAACAACAACGTCAAATAAACAACAACAACAACGTCAAATAAACAACAACGTCAAATAAACAACAACAACAACAACAACGTCAACAACAATGTCAAATAAACAACAAAAACAACGACAACAACAACGTCAAATAAACAACAACAACAACAACGTCAACTAAACAACAACAACAACAACGTGAAATAAACAACAACCACAACAACAACGTCAAATAAATAACAACAACAACGTCAAATAAATAACAACAACAACAATAATGTCAAATAAACAACAACAACAACACCGTCAACAACAACAACAATGTCAAATAAACAACAACAACAACAACGTCCAATAAACAACAACAACAACAACAACGTCAACAACAACAACAACGTCAAATAAACAACAACAACAACGTCAAATAAACAACAACGTCAACAACAACAACAACGTCAAATAAACAACAACAATTATGTCAACAACAACAACAACAACATCAAATAAACAACAACAACCACAACAACGTCAACAACAACAACGTCAAATAAACAACAACAACAACAACGTCAAATGAATAACAACAACAACAACGTCAAATAAACAACAACAATAACAACAACGTCAAATAAGTAATAACAATAACAACAACAACAAATACAACAACAACAACGTCAAATAAACAACAACAACAACAACAACGTCAAATAAATAACAACAAGAACAACAACGTTAAATAAACAACAACAACAACGTCAAATAAACAACAACAACAACAACGTCAAATAAACAATAACAACAACGTCAAATAAACAATACCTATAACAATAACAATAAGAAAAACAACAACGTCAAATAAACCACAACAACAACAACGTCAAATAAACAACAACAACAACAACAACATCAACAACAACAAAATCGTCAAGTAAACAAACAACAAAAACAACAACGTCAACAACAACAACTACGTCAAATAAACAACAACAACAACGTCAAATAAACAACAACAACAACAACAACAACAACAATCACTAACAACAACAACAACGCTAAATAAACAACAAAAACTACAACAATGTCTACAACATTAACAACATCAAATAAACAACAACAACCACAACGTCAAATAAACAACAACAACAACGTCAAATAAACAACAACAACAACGTCAAATAAACAACAAAAACAACAACAACAACAACAACGTCAAATAAACAACAACAACAACAACGTCAAATAAACAACAACAACAACAACAACGTCAAATGAATAACAACAACAACAAAAACGTCGAATAAACAACAACAATAACAACAACGTCAAATAAACAACAACAATAACAACAACAACAAATACAACAACAACAACGTCAAATAAACAACAACAACGTCAAATAAACAACAACAACAACAACGTCAAATAAATAGCAACAATAACAACAATGTCAAATAAGCAACAACAACAACAACAACAAATACAACAACAACAACGTCAAATAACAAAAACAACGTCAAATAAAAAACAATAACAACGTCAAATAAACAGCAACAACAACAACAACGTCAAATAAACAATAACAACAACAACGTTAAATAAATAACAACAACAACGTCAAATAAACAACAACAACAACAACAACGTCAAATAAACAACAACAACAACAACAACGTCAAATAAACAACAACAACAACGTCAAATAAACAACAACAATAACAATAACAACAACAACAACGTCAAATAAAAAACAACAACAACGTCAAATAAACAACAACAACTAAAACAATATCAAATAAACAACAACAACAACAACAACAACAACAACAACGTCAAATAAACAACAACAACAACAACGTCAAATAAACAACAACAACAACAACAACGTCAAATAAACAACAACAACAATGTCAAATAAGCAACAAAAACAACAACAACAACGTCAAATAAACAACAACAACAACAACAACAACAACGTCAAATAAACAACAACAACAATGTCAAATAAGCAACAAAAACAACAACAACAACGTCAAATAAACAACAACAACAACAACGTCAAATAAACAACAACAACAATGTCAAATAAGCAACAACAGCAACAACAACGTCAACAACAACAATGTCAAATAAACAACAACAACAACGTCAAATAAACAACAACAACAACGTCAAATAAATAACAACAACAACAACAATGTCGAATAAACAACAACAACAACATCGTCAACAACAACAACACCGTCAACAACAACAACAATGTCAAATAAACAATAACAACAACAACGTCCAATAAACAA
>OX451735.1:1388802038-1388804538 GCA_948472305.1 Vicia faba | reverse complement strand
ATAACAACGTCAAATAAACAACAACAACAACAACAACAACGTCAAATAAAAAACAACAACAACAACATCAACAACGACAAAAACGTCAAATAAACAATAACAACAACAACAACGTCAATAACAACAACTACGTCAAATAAACAACAACAACAACAATGTCAACATCAACAACGTCAAATAAAAAACAACAACAACGTCAAATAAACAACAACAACTAAAACAACATCAAATAAACAACAACAACAACAACGTCAAATAAACAACAACAACAACGTCAACAACAACAACAACAATGTCAAATAAACAACAACAACAACAACGTCAAATAAACAACATCAACAACAACGTCAAATAAACAACAATACCAACAACAACGTCAAATAAACAACAACAACAACAACAACAACGTCAAATAAACAACAACAACAACAACGTCAAATAAACAACAAAAACAACAACAACAATGTCAACAACATTAATAACGTCAAATAAACAACAACAACAACGTCAAATAAAAAACAACAACAACGTCAACAACAACAACAACGTCAACAACAACAACAACGTCAAATAAACAACAACAACAACGTCAAATAAACAACAACGACGACAACAACGTCAAATAAACAACAGCAACAACAACGTCAAATAAGCAACAACAACAAATACAACAACAACAATGTCAAATAACAAAAACAACGTCAAATAAACAACAATAACAAAGCCAAATAAACAACAACAATAACGTCTAATAAACAACAACAACAACAACAACGTCAAATAAATAACAACAAGAACAACAACATTAAATAAACAACAACAACAACGTCAAATAAACAACAACAACAACAACGTCAAATAAACAACAACAACAACAACGTCAAATAAACAATACCTATAACAATAACAATAAGAAAAACAACAACGTCAAATAAACCACGACAACAACAACGTCAAATAAACAACAACAACAACAACAACAACATCAACAACAACAAAATCGTCAAGTAAACAAACAACAAAAACAACAACGTCAACAACAACAACTACGTCAAATAAACAACAACAACAACGTCAAATAAACAACAACAACAACAACAACAACAACAATCACTAACAACAACAACAACGCCAAATAAACAACAAAAACTACAACAATGTCTACAACATTAACAACATCAAATAAACAACAACAACCACAACGTCAAATAAACAACAACAACAACGTCAAATAAACAACAACAACAACGTCATATAAATAACAAAAACAACAACAACAACAACAACGTCAAATAAACAACAAAAACAACAACGTCAAATAAACAACAACAACAACGTCAAATGAATAACAACAACAACAAAAACGTCGAATAAACAACAACAATAACAACAACGTCAAATAAACAACAACAATAACAACAACAACAAATACAACAACAACAACAACGTCAAATAAACAACAACAACGTCAAATAAACAACAACAACAACAACGTCAAATAAATAGCAACAATAACAACAATGTCAAATAAGCAACAACAACAACAACAACAAATACAACAACAACAACGTCAAATAACAAAAACAACGTCAAATAAACAACAATAACAACGTCAAATAAACAGCAACAACAACAACAACGTCAAATAAACAATAACAACAACAACGTTAAATAAATAACAACAACAACGTCAAATAAACAACAACAACAACAACAACAACAACGTCAAATAAACAACAACAACAACAACAACGTCAAATAAACAACAACAACAACGTCAAATAAACAACAACAATAACAATAACAACAACAACAACGTCAAAAAAAAAAACAACAACAACGTCAAATAAACAACAACAACTAAAACAATATCAAATAAACAACAACAACAACAACAACAACGTCAAATAAACAACAACAACAACAACAACGTCAAATAAACAACAACAACAACAACAACGTCAAATAAACAACAACAACAATGTCAAATAAGCAACAAAAACAACAACAACAACGTCAAATAAACAACAACAACAACAACAACAACAACGTCAAATAAACAACAACAACAACCATGTCAAATAAGCAACAAAAACAACAACAACAACGTCAAATAAACAACAACAACAACAACGTCAAATAAACAACAACAACAATGTCAAATAAGCAACAACAACAACAACAACGTCAACAACAACAATGTCAAATAAACAACAACAACAACGTCAAATAAACAACAACAACAACGTCAAATAAATAACAACAACAACAACAATGTCGAATAAACAACAACAACAACATCGTCAACAACAACAACACCGTCAACAACAACAACAATGTCAAATAAACAATAACAACAACAACGTCCAATAAACAACAACAACAACAACGTCAACAACTATAACAACGTCAGATAAACAACAACAACAACGTCAAATAAACAACAACGTCAACAACAACAACAACAACGTCAAATAAACAACAACAATTATGTCAACAA
>OX451735.1:1388792038-1388797038 GCA_948472305.1 Vicia faba | reverse complement strand
AAATAAAAAACAACAACAACAACATCAACAACTACAAAAACGTCAAATAAACAATAACAACAACAACAACGTCAATAACAACAACTACGTCAAATAAACAACAACAACAACGTCAAATAAACAACAACAGCAACAATGTCAACATCAACAACGTAAAATAAAAAACAACAACAGCGTCAAATAAACAACAACAACTAAAACAACATCAAATAAACAACAACAACAACAACGTCAAATAAACAACAACAACAACGTCAAATAAACAACAACGTCAAATAAACAACAACAACAACAACAACAACGTCAACAACAACGTCAAATAAACAACAAAAACAACGACAACAACAACGTCAAATAAACAACAACAACAACAACAACGTCAACTAAACAACAACAACAACAACAACGTCAAATAAACAACAACCACAACAACAACGTCAAATAAACAATAACAACAACAACAACGTTAAATAAATAACAACAACAACAACGTCAAATAAACAACAACAACAACAACAACAACAACGTCAAATAAACAACAACAACAACAACGTCAAATAAACAACAACAACAACGTCAAATAAACAACAACAACAACAATAACAACAACAACAATGTCAAATAAAAAACAACAACAACGTCAAATAAACAACAACAACCAAAACAATATCAAATAAACAACAACAACAACAACGTCAAATAAACAACAACAACAACAACGTCAAATAAACAACAACAACAACAACGTCAAATAAACAACAACAACAACAACAACAACGTCAAATAAACAACAACAACAATGTCAAATAAGCAACAAAAACAACAACAACAACGTCAAATAAACAACAACAACAACAACGTCAAATAAACAACAACAACAATGTCAAATAAGCAACAACAACAACAACAACGTCAACAACAACAATGTCAAATAAACAACAACAACAACGTCAAATAAACAACAACAACAACGTCAAATAAATAACAACAACAACAACAACAATGTCAAATAAACAACAACAACAACATCGTCAACAACAACAACACCGTCAACAACAACAACAATGTCAAATAAACAATAACAACAACAACGTCCAATAAACAACAACAACAACAACAACGTCAACAACTATAACAACGTCAGATAAACAACAACAACAACGTCAAATAAACAACAACGTCAACAACAACAACAACGTCAAATAAACAACAACAATTATGTCAACATCAACAACAACATCATCAAATAAACAACAACAACAACGTCAACAACAACAACCTCAAATAAATAACAACAACAACAACGTCAAATGAATAACAACAACAACAACGTCAAATAAACAACAAAAATAACAACAACGTCAAATAAGCAACAACAATAACAACAACAACAAATACAACAACAACAACAACGTCAAATAAACAACAACAACAACAACGTCAAATAAGCAACAACTACAATGTCAAATAAACAACAACATTAACAACAACAACGTCAAATAAATAGCAACAATAACAACAACGTCAAATAAGCAACAACAACAACAACAACAACAACAAATACAACAACAACAACAACGTCAAATAACAAAAACAACGTCAAATAAACAACAATAACAACGTCAAAAAACAACAACATCAACAACGTCAAATAAACAATAACAACAACAACAACGTTAAATAAATAACAACAACAACAACGTCAAATAAACAACAACAACAACAACAACAACGTCAAATAAACAACAACAACAACAACGTCAAATAAACAACAATAACAATAACAGCGTCAAATAAACAACAACAACAACAACAACGTCAAATAAAAAACAACAACAACAACAACAAAAACGTGAAATAAACAATAACAACAACAACAACGTCAAATAAACAACAACAACAACAATGTCAACATCAACAACGTCAAATAAAAAACAACAACAACGTCAAATAAACAACAACAACAACAACGTCAACAACAATGTCAAATAAACAACAAAGACAACAACGTCAAATAAACAACATCAACAACAACGTCAAATAAACAACAACAACAACAACGTCAAATAAACAACAACAACAACAATGTCAAATAAACAACAACAACAACAACGTCAAATAAACAACAACAACAACAACGTCAAATAAACAACAACAACAACACCACCAATAACAACAACAAAAACAACCACAACAACGTCAAATAAACAACAAAAACAACAACAACAACAATGTCAACAACATTAACAACGTCAAATAAACAACAACAACAACAACAACAACAAAGTCAACAACAACGTCAAATAACAACAACGTCAAATAACAACAACAACGTCAAATAAACAACAACAACAACAACAACAACAACAACAATAAATACAACAACAACAACAACCTCAAATAACAATAACAACGTCAAATAAACAATAACAACAACGTCAAATAAACAACAACGTCAAATCAACAACAACAATAACAACAACAACAACAACGTCAAATAAACAACAACAACGTCATATAAACAACAACAACAACGTCAAATAAACAACAACAAAAACAACAACAACATCAACAACAATAAAAACGTCAAATAAACAACAACAACAACAACAACAACAACAACGTCAACAACAACAACCACCTCAAATAAACAACAACAACAACGTCAAATCAATAATAACAACAACAACAACGTCAACAACAACAACGTCAAATAAACAACAATAAAAACGTCAAATAAACAACAACAACAACAACAACAACAACAACAACGTCAACAACAATAACTACGTCAAATAAACAACAACATCAACATCAAATCAATAATAACAACAACAACAACATCAACAACAACAACGTCAAATAAACAACAACAACAACAAATAAACAACAACAACAACAACAACGTCAAATAAACAACAACAACAACGTCAAATAAACAACAACGTCAACAACAACAACAACATTGCCAAATAAACAACAACAACAACAACAACACCGTCAACAACAACAACAACAACGTCAAATAAACAACAACAACAATAACACCGTCAAATAAACAACAACAACAACGTCAAATAAACAACAACAACAACAACGTCAAATAAACAACAATAACAACAACGTCAACAACAACAACAACAACGTCAAATAAACAACAAAAACAACGACAACAACAACGTCAAATAAACAACAACAACAACAACAACAACGTCAACTAAACAACAACAACAACCTCAAATAAACAACAACCACAACAACAACGCCAAATAAACAACAACAACAACACCAACAATAACAACAACAACAACAACGTCAAATAAATAACAAAAACAACAACAACGTCAACTAAACAACAATAAACAACACCAACAATAACAACAACAACAACAACAACGTCAAATAAATAACAAAAACAACAACAACAATGTCAATAACATTAACAACGTCAAATAAACAACAACATCAACAACAATAAAAACGTCAAATAAACAACAACAACAACAACAACAACGTCAACAACAACAACCACCTCAAATAAACAACAACAACAAAAACGTCAAATCAATAATAACAACAACAACAACGTCAACAACAACAACGTCAAATAAACAACAATAAAAACGTCAAATAAACAACAACAACAACAACAACAACAACAACGTTAACATCAATAACTACGTCAAATAAACAGCAACAACAACATCAAATCAATAATAACAACAACAACAACGTCAACAACAACAACGTCAAATAAACAACAACAACAACAAATAAACAACAACAACAACAACGTCAAATAAACAACAACAACAACGTCAAATAAACAACAACGTCAACAACAATAACAACATTGCCAAATAAACAACAACAACAACAACAACAACACCGTCAACAACAACAACAACAACGTCAAATAAACAACAACAACAATAACACCGTCAAATAAACAACAACAACAACGTCAAATAAACAACAACAACAACGTCAAATAAACAACAATAACAACAACGTCAACAACAACAACAACAACGTCAAATAAACAACAAAAACAACGACAACAACAACGTCAAATAAACAACAACAACAACAACAACCTCAACTAAACAACAACAACAACCTCAAATAAACAACAACCACAACAACAACGCCAAATAAACAACAACAACAACACCAACAATAACAACAACAACAACAACGTCAAATAAATAACAAAAACAACAACAACGTCAACTAAACAACAATAAACAACACCAACAATAACAACGTCAAATAAACAACAACAACAACAACAACAACAACGTCAAATAAAAAACAACAACAACAACATCAACAACTACAAAAACGTCAAATAAACAATAACAACAACAACAACGTCAATAACAACAACTACGTCAAATAAACAACAACAACAACGTCAAATAAACAACAACAGCAACAATGTCAACATCAACAACGTAAAATAAAAAACAACAACAGCGTCAAATAAACAACAACAACTAAAACAACATCAAATAAACAACAACAACAACAACGTCAAATAAACAACAACAACAACGTCAAATAAACAACAACGTCAAATAAACAACAACAACAACAACAACGTCAACAACAACGTCAAATAAACAACAAAAACAACGACAACAACAACGTCAAATAAACAACAACAACAACAACAACGTCAACTAAACAAAAACAACAACAACAACGTCAAATAAACAACAACCACAACAACAACGTCAAATAAACAATAACAACAACAACAACGTTAAATAAATAACAACAACAACAACGTCAAATAAACAACAACAACAACAACAACAACAACAACGTCAAATAAACAACAACAACAACAACGTCAAATAAACAACAACAACAACAACGTCAAATAAACAACAACAACAACAATAACAACAACAACAATGTCAAATAAAAAACAACAACAACGTCAAATAAACAACAACAACCAAAACAATATCAAATAAACAACAACAACAACG
>OX451735.1:1388742038-1388749538 GCA_948472305.1 Vicia faba | reverse complement strand
CAACAACAACAACAACAACAACGTCAAATGAATAACAACAACAACAAAAACGTCGAATAAACAACAACAATAACAACAACGTCAAATAAACAACAACAATAACAACAACAACAAATACAACAACAACAACAACAACAACGTCAAATAAACAACAACAACGTCAAATAAACAACAACAACAACAACGTCAAATAAATAGCAACAATAACAACAACGACAAATACAACAACAACAACGTCAAATAACAAAAACAACGTCAAATAAACAACAATAACAACGTCAAATAAACAGCAACAACAACAACAACGTCAAATAAACAATAACAACAACAACAACGTTAAATAAATAACAACAACAACAACGTCAAATAAACAACAACAACAACAACAACAACAACGTCAAATAAACAACAACAACAACAACGTCAAATAAACAACAACAACAACAACGTCAAATAAACAACAACAACAATAACAACAACAACAACGTCAAATAAAAAACAACAACAACGTCAAATTAACAACAACAACAACAACGTCAAATAAACAACAACAACAACAACGTCAAATAAACAACAACAACAACAACAGCAACAACAACAACGTCAAATAAACAACAAAACAATGTCAAATAAGCAACAACAACAACGTCGTCAACAACAACAACACTGTCAACAACAACAACAATGTCAAATAAACAATAACAACAACAACGTCCAATAAACAACAACAGCAACAACAACGTCAACAACTATAACAACGTCAGATAAACAACAACAACAACGTCAAATAAACAACAACGTCAACAACAACAACAACAACGTCAAATAAACAACAACAATTATGTCAACAACAACAACAACAACATCAAATAAACAACAACAACAACGTCAACAACAACAACGTCAAATAAACAACAACAACAACAACGTCAAATGAATAACAACAACAACAACGTCAAATAAACAACAAAAATAACAACAACGTCAAATAAGCAATAACAATAACAACAACAACAACAAATACAACAACAACAACAACGTCAAATAAACAACAACAACAACAACATCAAATAAGCAACAACAACAACGTCAAATAAACAACAACATTAACAACAACAACGTCAAATAAATAGCAACAATAATAACAACGTCAAATAAGCAACAACAACAACAACAACAACAACAAATACAACAACAACAACAACGTCAAATAACAAAAACAACGTCAAATAAACAACAATAACAACGTCAAAAAACAACAACATCAACAACGTCAAATAAACAATAACAACAACAACAACGTTAAATAAATAACAACAACAACAACGTCAAATAAACAAAAACAACAACAACAACGTCAAATAAACAACAACAACAACAACGTCAAATAAACAACAATAACAATAACAACGTCAAATAAACAACAACAACAACAACAACAACGTCAAATAAAAAACAACAACAACAACAACAACAACAACAAAAACGTGAAATAAACAATAACAACAACAACAACGTCAAATAAACAACAACAACAACAATGTCAACATCAACAACGTCAAATAAAAAACAACAACAACGTCAAATAAATAACAACAACTAAAACAACATCAAATAAACAACAACAACAACAACAACGTCAAATAAACAACAACAACAACAACGTCAACAACAACAACAATGTCAAATAAACTACAAAGACAACAACGTCAAATAAACAACATCAACAACAACGTCAAATAAACAACAACAACAACGTCAAATAAACAACAACAACAACAACGTCAAATAAACAACAACAACAACAACGTCAAATAAACAACAACAACAACAACGTTAAATAAACAACAACAACAACACCAACAATAACAACAACAAAAACAACAACAACAACGTCAAATAAACAACAAAAACAACAACAACAACAATGTCAACAACATTAACAACGTCAAATAAACAACAACAACAACAACAACAAAGTCAACAACAACGTCAAATAACAATAACGTCAAATAACAACAACAACGTCAAATAAACAACAACAACAACAACAAATACAACAACAACAACAACGTCAAATAAACAACAACAACGTCAAATAAACAACAACAACAACAACGTCAAATAAATAGCAACAATAACAACAACGACAAATACAACAACAACAACGTCAAATAACAAAAACAACGTCAAATAAACATCAATAACAACGTCAAATAAACAGCAACAACAACAACAACGTCAAATAAACAATAACAACAACAACAACGTTAAATAAATAACAACAACAACAACGTCAAATAAACAACAACAACAACAACAACGTCAAATAAACAACAACAACAACAACAACGTCAAATAAACAACAACAACAACGTCAAATAAACAACAACAACAACAATAACAACAACAACAACGTCAAATAAAAAACAACAACAACGTCAAATTAACAACAACAACTAAAACAATATCAAATAAACAACAACAACAACAACAACAACGTCAAATAAACAACAACAACAACAACGTCAAATAAACAACAACAACAACAACAACAACAAGAACAACGTCAAATAAACAACAAAACAATGTCAAATAAGCAACAAAAACAACAACAACAACGTCAAATAAACAACAACAACAACAACGTCAAATAAACAACAACAACAATGTCAAATAAGCAACAACAACAACAACAACGTCAACAACAACAATGTAAAATAAACAACAACAACAACGTCAAATAAACAACAACAACAACGTCAAATAAATAACAACAACAACAACAATGTCAAATAAACAACAACAACAACAACGTCGTCAACAACAACAACACTGTCAACAACAACAACAATGTCAAATAAACAATAACAACAACAACGTCCAATAAAAAACAACAACAACAACAACGTCAACAACTATAACAACGTCAGATAAACAACAACAACAACGTCAAATAAACAACAACGTCAACAACAACAACAACGTCAAATAAACAACAACAATTATGTCAACAACAACAACAACAACATCAAATAAACAACAACAACAATGTCAACAACAACAACGTCAAATAAACAACAACAACAACAACAACGTCAAATGAATAACAACAACAACAACGTCAAATAAACAACAAAAATAACAACAACGTCAAATAAGCAATAACAATAACAACAACAACAAATACAACAACAACAACAACGTCAAATAAACAACAACAACAACAACGTCAAATAAGCAACAACAACAACGTCAAATAAGCAACAACAACAACAACAACAAATACAACAATAACAACAACGTCAAATAACAAAAACAACGTCAAATAAACAACAATAACAACGTCAAAAAACAACAACATCAACAACGTCAAATAAACAATAACAACAATAACAACGTTAAATAAATAACAACAACAACAACGTCAAATAAACAACAACAACAACAACAACAACGTCAAATAAACAATAACAACAACGTCAAATAAACAACAATAACAATAACAACGTCAAATAAACAACAACAACAACAACAACGTCAAATAAAAAACAACAACAACAACAACAACAACAACAAAAACGTGAAATAAACAATAACAACAACAACAACGTCAAATAAACAACAACAACAACAATGTCAACATCAACAACGTCAAATAAAAAACAACAACAACGTCAAATAAATAACAACAACTAAAACAACATCAAATAAACAACAACAACAACAACAACGTCAAATAAACAACAACAACAACAACGTCAACAACAACAACAATGTCAAATAAACTACAAAGACAACAACGTCAAATAAGCAACATCAACAACAACGTCAAATAAACAACAACAACAACAACGTCAAATAAACAACAACAACAACAACGTCAAATAAACAACAACAACAACAACGTCAAATAAACAACAACAACAACAACAACGTCAAATAAACAACAACAACAACACCAACAATAACAACAACAAAAACAACAACAACAACGTCAAATAAACAACAAAAACAACAACAACAACAATGTCAACAACATTAACAACGTCAAATAAACAACAACAACAACAACAAAGTCAACAACAACGTCAAATAACAACAACGTCAAATAACAACAACAACGTCAAATAAACAACAACAACAACAACAAATACAACAACAACAACAACCTCAAATAACAACAACAACGTCAAATAAACAATAACAACAACGTCAAATAAACAACAACGTCAAATCAACAACAACAATTATAACAACAACAACAATAACAACAACAACAACAACAACGTCAAATAAACAACAACAACGTCATATAAACAACAACAACAACGTCAAATAAACAACAACAAAAACAACAACAACATCAACAACAATAAAAACATCAAATAAACAACAACAACAACAACAACAACGTCAACAACAACAAGCACCTCAAATAAACAACAACAACAACGTCAAATCAATAATAACAACAACAACAACGTCAACAACAACAACGTCAAATAAACAACAATAAAAACGTCAAATAAACAACAACAACAACAACAACAACAACGTCAACAACAATAACTACGTCAAATAAACAACAACAACAACATCAAATCAATAATAACAACAACAACAACGTCAACAACAACAACGTCAAATAAACAACAACAACAACAAATAAACAACAACAACAACAACGTCAAATAAACAACAACAACAACGTCAAATAAACAACAACGTCAACAACAACAACAACATTGTCAAATAAACAACAACAACAACAACACCGTCAACAACAACAACAACAACGTCAAATAAACAACAACAACAATACCACCGTCAAATAAACAACAACAACAACGTCAAATAAACAACAACAACAACAACGTCAAATAAACAATAATAACAACAACGTCAACAACAACAACAACAACAACAACAACAACAACGTCAAATAAACAACAAAAACAACGACAACAACAACGTCAAATAAACAACAACAACAACAACGTCAACTAAACAACAACAATAACCTCAAATAAACAACAACCACAACAACAACGCCAAATAAACAACAACAACAACACCAACAATAACAACAACAACAACAACGTCAAATAAATAACAAAAACAACAACAACGTCAACTAAACAACAATAAACAACACCAACAATAACAACAACAACAACAACGTCAAATAAATAACAAAAACAACAACAACAATGTCAATAACATTAACAACGTCAAATAAACAACAACAACAACAACGTCAAATAAGCAACAACAACAACAACAACGTCAAATAAATAGCAACAATAACAACAACGTCAAATAAGCAACAACAACAACAACAACAACAAATACAACAACAACAACAACGTCAAATAAGCAATAACAATAACAACAACAACAAATACAACAACAACAACAACGTCAAATAAACAACAACAACAACAACAACGTCAAATAAGCAACAACAATAACATCAAATAAACAACAACAACAACGTCAAATAAATAGCAACAATAACAACAACGTCAAATAAGCAACAACAACAACAACAACAACAACAAATACAACAACAACAACGTCAAATAACAAAAACAACTTCAAATAAACAACAATAACAACGTCTAATAAACAACAAAACCAACAACGTCAAATAAACAATAACAACAACAACAACGTCAAATAAATAACAACAACAACGTCAAATAAACAACAACAACAACAACGTCAAATAAACAACAACCACAACAACAACGTCAAATAAACAACAACAACAATAACAACGTCAAATAAACAACAACAACAACAACAACGTCAAATAAAAAACAACAACAACAACATCAACAATGACAAAAACGTCAAATAAACAATAACAACAACAACAACGTCAATAACAACAACTACGTCAAATAAACAACAACAACAACGTCAAATAAACAACAACAACAACAATGTCAACATCAACAACGTCAAATAAAAAACAACAACAACGTCAAATAAACAACAACAACTAAAACAACATCAAATAAACAACAACAACAACAACAACGTCAAATAAACAACAACAACAACGTCAACAACAACAACAACAATGTCAAATAAACAACAACAACAACAACGTCAAATAAACAACATCAACAACAACGTCAAATAAACAACAATACCAACAACAACGTCAAATAAACAACAACAACAACGTCAAATAAACAACAACAACAACAACGTCAAATAAACAACAAAAACAACAACAACAATGTCAACAACATTAATAACGTCAAATAAACAACAACAACAACGTCAAATAAACAACAACAACAACGTCAACAACAACAACAACGTCAAATAAACAACAACAACAACGTCAAATAAACAACAACGACGACAACAACGTCAAATAAACAACAGCAACAACAACGTCAAATAAGCAACAACAACAAATACAACAACAACAACGTCAAATAACAAAAACAACGTCAAATAAACAACAATAACAAAGCCAAATAAACAACAACAACATCGTCTAATAAACAACAACAACAACAACAACGTCAAATAAATAACAACAAGAACAACAACGTTAAATAAACAACAACAACAACGTCAAATAAACAACAACAACAACGTCAAATAAACAATACCAATAACAATAACAATAAGAAAAACAACAACGTCAAATAAACCACAACAACAACAACGTCAAATAAACAACAACAACAACAACATCAACAACAACAAAATCGTCAAGTAAACAAACAACAAAAACAACAACGTCAACAACAACAACTACGTCAAATAAACAACAACAACAACGTCAAATAAACAACAACAACAACAACAACAACAACAACAATCACTAACAACAACAACAACGCCAAATAAACAACAAAAACTACAACAATTTCTACAACATTAACAACATCAAATAAACAACAACAACCACAACGTCAAATAAACAACAACAACAACAACAACGTCAAATAAACAACAACAACAACAACGTCAAATAAACAACAACAACAACAACAACGTCAAATGAATAACAACAACAACAAAAACGTCGAATAAACAACAACAATAACAACAACGTCAAATAAACAACAACAATAACAACAACAACAAATACAACAACAACAACAACGTCAAATAAACAACAACAACGTCAAATAAACAACAACAACAACAACGTCAAATAAATAGCAACAATAACAACAATGTTAAATAAGCAACAACAACAACAACAACAAATACAACAACAACAACGTCAAATAACAAAAACAACGTCAAATAAAAGACAACAACAACAACAACAACAACGTCAAATAAACAACAACAACAACAACGTCAAATAAACAACAACAATAACAATAACAACAACAACAACAACGTCAAATAAAAAACAACAACAACGTCAAATAAACAACAAAACTAAAACAATATCAAATAAACAACAACAACAACAACAACAACAACAACAGCGTCAAATAAACAACAACAACAACA
>OX451735.1:1388732038-1388737038 GCA_948472305.1 Vicia faba | reverse complement strand
ATAACACCGTCAAATAAACAACAACAACGTCAAATAAATAACAACAACAACAACGTCAACAACAACAACAACAACGTCAAATAAACAATAAAAACAACGACAACAACAACGTCAAATAAACAACAACAACAACAACAACGTCAACTAAACAACAACAACAACGTCAAATAATCAACAACCACAACAACAACGCCGAATAAACAACAACAACAACACCAACAATAACAACAACAACAACGTCAAATAAACAACAACAACAACGTCAACAACAACAACAACGTCAAATAAACAACAACAACAACAACGTCAAATAAACAACAACGACGACAACAACGTCAAATAAACAACAGCAACAACAACATCAAATAAACAACAAATACAACAACAACGTCAAATAAGCAACAACAACAAATACAACAACAACAACAACAACGTCAAATAACAAAAACAACGTCAAATAAACAACAATAACAAAGCCAAATAAACAACAACAACAACGTCTAATAAACAACAACAACAACAACGTCAAATAAATAACAACAAGAACAACAACGTTAAATAAACAACAACAACAACGTCAAATAAACAACAACAACAACAACGTCAAATAAACAACAACAACAACGTCAAATAAACAATAACAATAACAATAACAATAAGAAAAACAACAACGTCAAATAAACCACAACAATAACAACGTCAAATAAACAACAACAACAACAACAACATCAACAACAACAAAATCGTCAAGTAAACAAACAACAAAAACAACAACGTCAACAACAACAACTACGTCAAATAAACAACAACAACAACGTCAGATAAACAACAACAACAACAACAACAATCACTAACAACAACAACAACGCCAAATAAACAACAAAAATAACAACAATGTCTACAACATTAACAACATCAAATAAACAACAACAACAACAACAATGTCAAATAAACAACAACAACAACAACGTCAAATAAACAACAACAACAACGTCAAATAAACAACAAAAACAACAACAACAACAACAACAACAACGTCAAAACAACAACAACAACAACAACGTCAAATGAATAACAACAACAACAAAAACGTCGAATAAACAACAACAATAACAACAACGTCAAATAAACAACAACAATAACAACAACAACAAATACAACAACAACAACAACAACGTCAAATAAACAACAACAACGTCAAATAAACAACAACAACAACAACAACGTCAAATAAATAGCAACAATAACAACAACGACAAATACAACAACAACAACGTCAAATAACAAAAACAACGTCAAATAAACAACAATAACAACGTCAAATAAACAGCAACAACAACAACAACGTCAAATAAACAATAACAACAACAACAACGTTAAATAAATAACAACAACAACAACGTCAAATAAACAACAAAAACAACAACGTCAAATAAACAACAACAACAACAACGTCAAATAAACAACAACAACAACATCAAATAAACAACAACAACAACAATAACAACAACAACAACGTCAAATAAAAAACAACAACAACGTCAAATTAACAACAACAACTAAAACAATATCAAATAAACAACAACAACAACAACGTCAAATAAACAACAACAACAACAACGTCAAATAAACAACAACAACAACAACAACAACAACAACAACGTCAAATAAACAACAAAACAATGTCAAATAAGCAACAAAAACAACAACAACAACGTCAAATAAACAACAACAACAACATAAACGTCAAATAAACAACAACAACAATGTCAAATAGGCAACAACAACAACAACAACAACGTCAACAACAACAATGTCAAATAAACAACAACAACAACGTCAATTAAACAACAACAACAACGTCAAATAAATAACAACAACAACAACAATGTCAAATAAACAACAACAACAACGTCGTCAACAACAACAACACTGTCAACAACAACAACAATGTCAAATAAACAATAACAACAACAACGTCCAATAAACAACAACAACAACAACGTCAACAACTATAACAACGTCAGATAAACAACAACAACAACGTCAAATAAACAACAACGTCAACAACAACAACAACGTCAAATAAACAACAACAATTATGTCAACAACAACAACAACAACATCAAATAAACAACAACAACAACGTCAACAACAACAACGTCAAATAAACAACAACAATAACAACGTCAAATGAATAACAACAACAACAACGTCAAATAAACAACAAAAATAACAACAACGTCAAATAAGCAATAACAATAACCACAACAACAAATACAACAACAACAACAACGTCAAATAAACAACAACAACAACAACGTCAAATAAGCAACAACAACAACGTCAAATAAACAACAACATTAACAACAACAACGTCAAATAAATAGCAACAATAACAACAACGTCAAATAAGCAACAACAACAACAACAACAACAACAAATACAACAACAACAACAACGTCAAATAACAAAAACAACGTCAAATAAACAACAATAACAACGTCAAAAAACAACAACATCAACAACGTCAAATAAACAATAACAACAACAACAACGTTAAATAAATAACAACAACAACAACGTCAAATAAACAACAACAACAACAACAACGTCAAATAAACAACAACAACAACAACGTCAAATAAACAACAATAACAATAACAACGTCAAATAAACAACAACAACAACAACAACGTCAAATAAAAAACAACAACAACAACAACAACAACAACAAAAATGTGAAATAAACAATAACAACAACAACAACGTCAAATAAACAACAACAACAACAATGTCAACATCAACAACGTCAAATAAAAAACAACAACAACGTCAAATAAATAACAACATCAAATAAACAACAACAACAACAACAACAACGTCAAATAAACAACAACAACAACAACGTCAACAACAACAACAATGTCAAATAAACTACAAAGACAACAACGTCAAATAAACAACATCAACAACAACGTCAAATAAACAACAACAACAACGTCAAATAAACAACAACAACAACAACGTCAAATAAACAACAACAACAACAACGTCAAATAAACAACAACAACAACAACTTCAAATAAACAACAACAACAACACCAACAATAACAACAACAACAACAACAACAACAACGTCAAATAAACAACAAAAACAACAACAACAACAATGTCAACAACATTAACAACGTCAAATAAACAACAACAACAACAACAACAAAGTCAACAACAACGTCAAATAACAACAACGTCAAATAACAACAACAACGTCAAATAAACAACAACAATAACAACAAATACAACAACAACAACAACCTCAAATAACAACAACAACGTCAAATAAACAATAACAACAACGTCAAATAAACAACAACGTCAAATCAACAACAACAATTATAACAACAACAACAATAACAACAACAACAACAACAGCAACGTCAAATAAACAACAACAACGTCATATAAACAACAACAACAACGTCAAATAAACAACAACAAAAACAACAACAACATCAACAACAATAAAAACATCAAATAAACAACAACAACAACAACAACAACGTCAACAACAACAACCACCTCAAATAAACAACAACAACAACGTCAAATCAATAATAACAACAACAACAACGTCAACAACAACAACGTCAAATAAACAACAATAAAAACGTCAAATAAACAACAACAACAACAACAACAACAACAACAACGTCAACAACAATAACTACGTCAAATAAACAACAACAACAACATCAAATCAATAATAACAACAACAACAACGTCAACAACAACAACGTCAAATAAACAACAACAACCACAACAAATAAACAACAACAACAACATCAAATAAACAACAACAACAACGTCAAATAAACAACAACAACAACGTCAAATAAACAACAACGTCAACAACAACAACAACATTGTCAAATAAACAACAACAACAACACCGTCAACAACAACAACAACGTCAAATAAACAAAAACAACAATACCACCGTCAAATAAACAACAACAACAACGTCAAATAAACAACAACAACAACAACGTCAAATAAACAACAATAACAACAACGTCAACAACAACAACAACAACGTCAAATAAACAACAAAAACAACGACAACAACAACGTCAAATAAACAACAACAACAACAACAACGTCAACTAAACACCAACAACAACCTCAAATAAACAACAACCACAACAACAACGCCAAATAAACAACAACAACAACACCAACAATAACAAAAACAACAACAACGTCAAATAAATAACAAAAACAACAACAACGTCAACTAAACAACAATAAACAACACCAACAATAACAACAACAACAACAACAACGTCAAATAAATAACAAAAACAACAACAACAATGTCAATAACATTAACAACGTCAAATAAACAACAACAACAACGTCAAATAAACAACAACAACAACAACGTCAAATAAATAGCAACAATAACAACAACGTCAAATAAGCAACAACAACAACAAATACAACAACAACAACAACAACGTCAAATAACAAAAACAACGTCAAATAAACAACAATAACAACGTCAAAAAACAACAACATCAACAACGTCAAATAAACAATAACAACAACAATAACGTCAAATAAATAACAACAACAACAACGTCAAATAAACAACAACAACATCAACGTCAAATAAACAACAACAACAACAACGTCAAATAAACAACAATAACAATAACAACGTCAAATAAACAACAACAACAACAACAACAACGTCAAATAAAAAACAACAACAACAACAACAACAAAAACATGAAATAAACAATAACAACAACAACAACGTCAAATAAACAACAACAACAACAATGTCAACATCAACAACGTCAAATAAAAAACAACAACAACGTCAAATAAATAACAACAACTAAAACAACATCAAATAAACAACAACAACAACAACAACGTCAAATAAACAACAACAACAACAACGTCAAATAAACAACAACAACAACAACGTC
>OX451735.1:1388719538-1388724538 GCA_948472305.1 Vicia faba | reverse complement strand
CACCAACAATAACAACAACAACAACAACGTCAAATAAATAACAAAAACAACAACAACAATGTCAATAACATTAACAACGTCAAATAAACAACAACAACAACGTCAAATAAACAACAACAACAACAACAACGTCAAATAAATAGCAACAATAACAACAACGTCAAATAAGCAACAACAACAACAAATACAACAACAACAACAACAACGTCAAATAACAAAAACAACGTCAAATAAACAACAATAACAACGTCAAAAAACAACAACATCAACAACGTCAAATAAACAATAACAACAACAACAACGTCAAATAAATAACAACAACAACAACGTCAAATAAACAACAACAACAACAACGTCAAATAAACAACAACAACAACAACGTCAAATAAACAACAATAACAATAACAACGTCAAATAAACAACAACAACAACAACAACGTCAAATAAAAAACAACAACAACAACAACAACAACAACAAAAACATGAAATAAACAATAACAACAACAACAACGTCTAATAAACAACAACAACAACAATGTCAACATCAACAACGTCAAATAAAAAACAACAACAACGTCAAATAAATAACAACAACTAAAACAACATCAAATAAACAACAACAACAACAACGTCAAATAAACAACAACAACAACAACAACGTCAAATAAACAACAACAACAACAACGTCAACAACAACAACAACAATGTCAAATAAACAACAAAGACAACAACGTCAAATAAACAACAACAACAACAACAACAACGTCAAATAAACAACAACAACAACAACAACGTCAACAACAACAACAACAATGTCAAATAAACAACAAAGACAACAACGTCAAATAAACAACATCAACAACAACGTCAAATAAACAACAACAACAACAACGTCAAATAAACAACAACAACAACAACGTCAAATAAACAACAACAACAACAACGTCAAATAAACAACAACAACAACAACGTCAAATACACAACAACAACAACAACAACGTCAAATAAACACCAACAATAACAACAACAAAAACAACAACAACAACAACGTCAAATAAACAACAAAAACAACAACAACAACATTGTCAACAACATTAACAACGTCAAATAAACAACAACAACAACAACAACAACAAAGTCACTAACAACGTCAAATAACAACAACGTCAAATAACAACAACGTCAAATAAATAACAACAACAACGTCAAATAAACAATAACAACAACGTCAAATAAACAACAACGTCAAATCAACAACAACAACAATAACAACAACAACAACAATAACAACGTCAAATAAACAACAACAACGTCATATAAACAACAACAACAACGTCAAATAAACAACAACAAAAACAACAACAACATCAACAACAATAAAAACGTCAAATAAACAACAACAACGACAACAACAACAACAACATCAACAACAACAACCACCTCAAATAAACAACAACAACAACGTCAAATCAATAATAACAACAACAACAACGTCAACAATAACAATGTCAAATAAACAACAATAAAAACGTCAAATAAACAACAACAACAACAACAACAACAACAACAACGTCAACAACAATAACTACGTCAAATAAACAACAACAACAACATCAAATCAATAATAACAACAACAACAACGACAACAACAACAACGTCAAATACACAACAACAACAACAAATAAACAACAACAACAACGTCAAATAAACAACAACAACAACGTCAAATAAACAACAACGTCAACAACAACAACAACATTGTCAAATAAACAACAACAACACCGTCAACAACAACAACAACAACGTTAAATAAACAACAACGTCAACAACAACAACAACATTTTCAAATAAACAACAACAACACCGTCAACAACAACAACAACAACGTCAAATAAACAACAACAACAATAACACCGTCAAATAAACAACAACAACAACGTCAAATAAACAACAACAACAACGTCAAATAAATAACAACAACAACAACAACGTCAACAACAACAACAACGTCAAATAAACAACAAAAACAACGACAACAACGTCAAATAAACAACAACAACGTCAACTAAACAACAACAACGTCAAATAAACAACAACCACAACAACAACGCCAAATAAACAACAACAACAACACCAACAATAACAACAACAACAACAACGTCAAATAAATAACAAAAACAACAACAACGTCAACTAAACAACAATAAACAACACCAACAATAACAACAACAACAACAACAACGTCAAATAAATAACAAAAACAACAACAACAATGTCAATAACATTAACAACGTCAAATAAACAACAACAACGTCAAATAAACAACAACAACAACAACAACGTCAACAACAACAACGTCAAATAAACAACAACAACAACAACAACAATAACAACGTCAAATAAACAACAACAATAACGTCAAATAAACAATAACAACAACAACGTCAAATAAACAACAACAACAATAACAACAAATACAACAACAACAACAACGTCAAATACCAACAACAACGTCAAATAAACAACAACAACAACAACAACGTCAAATAACAAAAACAACGTCAAATAAACAACGTCAAATAAACAACAACAACAACAACAACAACAACGTCAAATAAACAACAACGTCAAATCAACAACAACGTCAAATAAACAACAACAACGACAACAACAACGTCAAATAAACAACAACAACAACAGTGTCAATAACATTAATAACGTCAAATAAACAACAACAATAACAACGTCAAATAAACAACAACCACAATAACAATGTCAATAACATTAATAACGTCAAATAAACAACAACAACAACAACAACAACGTCAAATAAACAACAACAACAACGTCAACAACAACAACGTCAAATAAACAACAACAACAACAACAATAACAACGTCAAATAAACAACAACAATAACGTCAAATAAACAATAACAACAAAAAATACAACAACAACAACAACAACAACAACAACGTCAAATAACAACAACAACGTCAAATAAACAACAACAATAACAACAACAACAAATACAACAACAACAAAACCTCAAATAACAACAACAACGTCAAATAAACAACAACAACAACGTCAAATAAACAACAACGTTAAATCAACAACAACAACAACAATAACAACAACAACAACGTCAAATAAACAACAACAACAACGTCAAATAAACAACAACAAAAACAGCAACAACATAAACAACAATAAAAACGTCAAATAAATAACAACAACAACAACAACAACAACGTCAACAACAATAACTACGTCAAATAAACAACAACAACAACGTCAAATAATCAATAACAACAACAACAACGTCAAATAAACAACAACAACAACAACGTCAAATAAACAACAACAACAACAACGTCAAATAAACAACAACAACCTCAACAACAACAACAACAATGTCAAATAAACAACAACAACAACACCGTCAAATAAACAACAACAACAACGTCAAATAAACAACAACAACAATGTCAAATAAACAACAACAACAACAACGTCAACAACAACAACGTCAAATAAACAACAAAAACAACGACAACAACAACGTCAAATAAACAACAACAACAACAACGTCAACTAAACAACAACAACAACAACAACGTCAAATAAACAACAACCACAACAACAACGTCAAATAAACAACAACAACAACAACACCAACAATAACAACAACAACAACAACGTCAAATAAATAACAAAAACAACAACAACAATTTCAAGAACATTAATAACGTCAAATAAACAACAACAACAACAATGTCAAATAAACAACAACAACGTCAAATAAACAACAACAACAACAACAACAACAATAACAACGTCAAATAAACAACAACAACAACAACGTCAAATAAACAACAACATTAAATCAACAACAACAACAATAACAACGACAACAACAACGTCAAATAAACAACAACGTTAAATCAACAACAACAACAATAACAACAACAACAACGTCAAATAAACAACAACAACAACGTCAAATAAACAACTACAAAAACAGCAACAACATCAACAATAATAAAAACGTCAAATAAATAACAACAACAACAACAACGTCAACAACAACAACAACGTCAAATAAATAACAACAACAACGTCAAATAATCAATAACAACAACAACAACGTCAACAACAACAACATCAAATAAACAACAACAACAAAAACGTCAAATAAACAACAACAACAACAACGTCAAATAAACAACAACAATGTCAACAACAACAACAACAATGTCAAATAAACAACAACAACAACAACAACACCGTCAAATAAACAACAACAACAACGTCAAATAAACAACAACAACAATGTCAAATAAACAACAACAACAACAACAACGTCAACAACAACAACGTCAAATAAACAACAAAAACAACGACAACAACAACGTCAAATAAACAACAACAACAACGTCAACTAAACAACAACAACAACAACGTCAAATAAACAACAACCACAACAACAACGTCAAATAAACAACAACAACAACAACAATAAGAACAACAACAACAACGTCAAATAAATAACAAAAACAACAACAACAATGTCAAGAACATTAATAACGTCAAATAAACAACAACAACAACAATGTCAAATAAACAACAACAACAACGTCAAATAAACAACAACAACAACAACAATAACAACGTCAAATAAACAACAACAACGTCAAATAAACAACAACCACAACAACAACGCCAAATAAACAACAACAACAACACCAACAATAACAACAACAACAACAACGTCAAATAAATAACAAAAACAACAACAACGTCAACTAAACAACAATAAACAACACCAACAATAACAACAACAACAACAACGTCAAATAAATAACAAAAACAACAACAACAATGTCAATAACATTAACAACGTCAAATAAACAACAACAACGTCAAATAAACAACAACAACAACAACAACGTCAACAACAACAACGTCAAATAAACAACAACAACAACAACAACAAC
>OX451735.1:1388692038-1388707038 GCA_948472305.1 Vicia faba | reverse complement strand
CAACGCCAAATAAACAACAACAACAACACCAACAATAACAACAACAACAACAACGTCAAATAAATAACAAAAACAACAACAACGTCAACTAAACAACAATAAACAACACCAACAATAACAACAACAACAACAACAACGTCAAATAAATAACAAAAACAACAACAACAATGTCAATAACATTAACAACGTCAAATAAACAACAACAACAACAACGTCAACAACAATAACGTCAAATAAACAACAACAACAACAACAACAATAACAACGTCAAATAAACAACAACAATAACGTCAAATAAACAATAACAACAACAACGTCAAATAAACAACAACAACAATAACAACAAATACAACAACAACAACAACGTCAAATAACAACAACAACGTCAAATAAACAACAACAACAACAACAACGTCAAATAACAACAACAACGTCAAATAAACAACAACAACAACAACGTCAAATAAACAACAACGTCAAATCAACAACAACGTCAAATAAACAACAACAACGACAACAACAACGTCAAATAAACAACAACAACAGTGTCAATAACATTAATAACGTCAAATAAACAACAACAATAACAACGTCAAATAAACAACAACCACAACAACAATGTCAATAACATTAATAACGTCAAATAAACAACAACAACAACAACAACGTCAAATAAACAACAACAACAACGTCAACAACAACAACATCAAATAAACAACAACAACAACAACAACAATAACAACGTCAAATAAACAACAATAATAACGTCAAATAAACAATAACAACAAAAAATACAACAACAACAACGTCAAATAACCACAACAACGTCAAATAAACAACAACAACAACAACAAATACAACAACAACAAAACCTCAAATAACAACAACAACGTCAAATAAACAACAACAACAACAACGTCAAATAAACAACAACGTTAAATCAACAACAACAACAATAACAACAACAACAACGTCAAATAAACAACAACAACAACGTCAAATAAACAACAACAAAAACAGCAACAACATCAACAACAATAAAAACGTCAAATAAATAACAACAACAACAACAACAACGTCAACAACAATAACTACGTCAAATAAACAACAACAACAACGTCAAATAATCAATAACAACAACAACAACGTCAAATAAACAACAACAACAACAACAACGTCAAATAAACAACAACAACAACAACAACGTCAAATAAACAACAACAACGTCAACAACAACAACAACAATGTCAAATAAACAACAACAACAACAACAACAACGTCAAATAAACAACAACAACAACGTCAAATAAACAACAACAACAATGTCAAATAAACAACAACAACAACAACAACAACGTCAACAACAACAACGTCAAATAAACAACAAAAACAACGACAACAACAACGTCAAATAAACAACAACAACAACAACGTCAACTAAACAACAACAACAACAACAACAACGTCAAATAAACAACAACCACAACAACAACGTCAAATAAACAACAACAACAACAACACCAACAATAACAACAACAACAACAACGTCAAATAAATAACAAAAACAACAACAACAATGTCAAAAACATTAATAACGTCAAATAAACAACAACAACAACAATGTCAAATAAACAACAACAACAACGTCAAATAAACAACAACAACAACAACAACAACAAAAACAACAACAACAACGTCAAATAAACAACAACAACAACAACAACGTCAACTAAACAACAACAACAACGTCAAATAAACAACAACCACAACAACAACGCCAAATAAACAACAACAACAACACCAACAATAACAACAACAACAACAACGTCAAATAAATAACAAAAACAACAACAACGTCAACTAAACAACAATAAACAACACCAACAATAACAACAACAACAACAACAACGTCAAATAAATAACAAAAACAACAACAACAATGTCAATAACATTAACAACGTCAAATAAACAACAACAACAACAACGTCAACAACAACAACGTCAAATAAACAACAACAACAACAACAACAATAACAACGTCAAATAAACAACAACAATAACGTCAAATAAACAATAACAACAACAACGTCAAATAAACAACAACAACAATAACAACAAATACAACAACAACAACAACGTCAAATAACAACAACAACGTCAAATAAACAACAACAACAACAACAACGTCAAATAACAACAACAACGTCAAATAAACAACAACAACAACAACAACGTCAAATAAACAACAACGTCAAATCAACAACAACGTCAAATAAACAACAACAACGACAACAACAACGTCAAATAAACAACAACAACAGTGTCAATAACATTAATAACGTCAAATAAACAACAACAATAACAACGTCAAATAAACAACAACCACAACAACAATGTCAATAACATTAATAACGTCAAATAAACAACAACAACAACAACAACGTCAAATAAACAACAACAACAACGTCAACAACAACAACATCAAATAAACAACAACAACAACAACAACAATAACAACGTCAAATAAACAACAATAATAACGTCAAATAAACAATAACAACAAAAAATACAACAACAACAACGTCAAATAACCACAACAACGTCAAATAAACAACAACAACAACAACAAATACAACAACAACAAAACCTCAAATAACAACAACAACGTCAAATAAACAACAACAACAACAACGTCAAATAAACAACAACGTTAAATCAACAACAACAACAATAACAACAACAACAACGTCAAATAAACAACAACAACAACGTCAAATAAACAACAACAAAAACAGCAACAACATCAACAACAATAAAAACGTCAAATAAATAACAACAACAACAACAACAACGTCAACAACAATAACTACGTCAAATAAACAACAACAACAACGTCAAATAATCAATAACAACAACAACAACGTCAAATAAACAACAACAACAACAACAACGTCAAATAAACAACAACAACAACAACAACGTCAAATAAACAACAACAACGTCAACAACAACAACAACAATGTCAAATAAACAACAACAACAACAACAACAACGTCAAATAAACAACAACAACAACGTCAAATAAACAACAACAACAATGTCAAATAAACAACAACAACAACAACAACAACGTCAACAACAACAACGTCAAATAAACAACAAAAACAACGACAACAACAACGTCAAATAAACAACAACAACAACAACGTCAACTAAACAACAACAACAACAACAACAACGTCAAATAAACAACAACCACAACAACAACGTCAAATAAACAACAACAACAACAACACCAACAATAACAACAACAACAACAACGTCAAATAAATAACAAAAACAACAACAACAATGTCAAAAACATTAATAACGTCAAATAAACAACAACAACAACAATGTCAAATAAACAACAACAACAACATCAAATAAACAACAACAACAACAACAACAACAAAAACAACAACAACAACGTCAAATAAACAACAACAACAACAACAACGTCAACTAAACAACAACAACAACGTCAAATAAACAACAACCACAACAACAACGCCAAATAAACAACAACAACAACACCAACAATAACAACAACAACAACAACGTCAAATAAATAACAAAAACAACAACAACGTCAACTAAACAACAATAAACAACACCAACAATAACAACAACAACAACAACAACGTCAAATAAATAACAAAAACAACAACAACAATGTCAATAACATTAACAACGTCAAATAAACAACAACAACAACAACGTCAACAACAACAACGTCAAATAAACAACAACAACAACAACAACAATAACAACGTCAAATAAACAACAACAATAACGTCAAATAAACAATAGCAACAACAACGTCAAATAAACAACAACAACAATAACAACAAATACAACAACAACAACAACGTCAAATAACAACAACAACGTCAAATAAACAACAACAACAACAACAACGTCAAATAACAACAACAACGTCAAATAAACAACAACAACAACAACAACGTCAAATAAACAACAACGTCAAATCAACAACAACGTCAAATAAACAACAACAACGACAACAACAACGTCAAATAAACAACAACAACAGTGTCAATAACATTAATAACGTCAAATAAACAACAACAATAACAACGTCAAATAAACAACAACCACAACAACAATGTCAATAACATTAATAACGTCAAATAAACAACAACAACAACAACAACGTCAAATAAACAACAACAACAACGTCAACAACAACAACATCAAATAAACAACAACAACAAAAACAATAACAACGTCAAATAAACAACAATAATAACGTCAAATAAACAATAACAACAAAAAATACAACAACAACAACAACAACAACAACGTCAAATAACCACAACAACGTCAAATAAACAACAACAATAACAACAACAACAAATACAACAACAACAAAACCTCAAATAACAACAACAACGTCAAATAAACAACAACAACAACAATGTCAAATAAACAACAACATTAAATCAACAACAACAACAATAACAACAACAACAACGTCAAATAAACAACAACAACAACGTCAAATAAACAACAACAAAAACAGCAACAACATCAACAACAATAAAAACGTCAAATAAATAACAACAACAACAACAACGTCAACAACAATTACTACGTCAAATAAACAACAACAACAACGTCAAATAATCAATAACAACAACAACAACGTCAAATAAACAACAACAACAACAACGTCAAATAAACAACAACAACAACAACGTCAAATAAACAACAACAACGTCAACAACAACAACAACAATGTCAAATAAACAACAACAACAACAACAACACCGTCAAATAAACAACAACAACAACGTCAAATAAACAACAACAACAATGTCAAATAAACAACAACAACAACAACGTCAACAACAACAACGTCAAATAAACAACAAAAACAACGACAACAACAACGTCAAATAAACAACAACAACAACGTCAACTAAACAACAACAACAACAACAACGTCAAATAAACAACAACCACAACAACAACGTCAAATAAACAACAACAACAACAACACCAACAATAACAACAACAACAACAACGTCAAATAAATAACAAAAACAACAACAACAATGTCAAAAACATTAATAACGTCAAATAAACAACAACAACAACAATGTCAAATAAACAACAACAACAACGTCAAATAAACAACAACAACAATAACAACAACAATAACAACAATAACAACGTCAAATAAACAACAACAACAACGTCAAATAAACAACAACATTAAATCAACAACAACAACAAAAACAACAATAACAATAACAACAACAACAACGTTAAATCAACAACAACAACAATAACAACAACAACAACGTCAAATAAACAACAACAACAACGTCAAATAAACAACAACAAAAAGAGCAACAACATCAACAACAATAAAAACGTCAAATAAATAACAACAACAACAACAACAACAACAACGTCAACAACAACAACAACGTCAAATAAACAACAACAACAAAGTCAAATAATCAATAACAACAACAACAACGTCAACAACAACAACATCAAATAAACAACAATAACAAAAACGTCAAATAAACAACAACAACAACAACAACAACGTCAAATAAACAACAACAATGTCAACAACAACAACAATGTCAAATAAACAACAACAACAACAACACCGTCAAATAAACAACAACAACAATGTCAAATAAACAACAACAACAATGTCAAATAAACAACAACAACAACAATAACGTCAACAACAACAACGTCAAATAAACAACAAAAACAACGACAACAACAACGTCAAATAAACAACAACAACAACAACGTCAACTAAACAAGAATAACAACAACGTCAAATAAACAACAACAACAACAACAACAACGTCAAATAAACAACAACAACAACAATAACAACAACAACAACAACAACGTCAAATAAATAACAAAAACAACAACAACAATGTCAAGAACATTAATAACGTCAAATAAACAACAACAACAACAATGTCAAATAAACAACAACAACAACGTCAAATAAACAACAACAACAACAACAACAATAACAACGTCAAATAAACAACAACAATAACGTCAAATAAACAATAACAACAACAACGTCAAATAAACAACAACAACAACAACAAATACAACAACAACAACAACGTCAAATAACAACAACAACGTCAAATAAACAACAACAACAACAACAACAACAACAAATACAACAACAACAACAATAACAACGTCAAATAACAACAACAACGTCAAATAAACAACAACAACAACGTCAAATAAACAACAACATCAAATCAACAACAACAACAATAACAACAACAACAACAACAACAACAAATACAACAACAACAACAACAACAACGTCAAATAACAACAACAACGTCAAATAAACAACAACAACAACGTCAAATAAACAACAACGTCTAATCAACAACAACAACAATAACAACAACAACAACAACGTCAAATAAACAACAACAACAACGTCAAATAAACAACAACAACAACGTCAAATAAACAAAAACAAAAACAATAACAACATCAAAAACAACAAAAACGTCAAATAAACAACAACAACAACGTCAAATAAACAACAACGTTAAATCAACAACAACATCAACAACAATAAAAACATCAAATAAATAACAACAACAACAACGTCAACAACAACAACTATGTCAAATAAACAACAACAACAACAACGTCAAATAATCAATAACAACAACAACGTCAACAACAACAACGTCAAATAAACAACAACAACAACAACGTCAAATAAACAACAACAACAACAACGTCAAATAAACAACAACAACAACAACGTCAAATAAACAACAACAACAACGTCAACAACAACAACAACAATGTCAAATAATAAACAACAACAACACCGTCAACAACAACAACAACAACGTCAAATAAACAACAACAACAATACCGTCAAATAAACAACAACAACAACGTCAAATAAACAACAACAACAACGTCAAATAAACAACAACAACAACAACGTCAAATAAACAACAACAACAACAACGTCAAATAAACCACAAAAACAACGACAACAACAACGTCAAATAAACAACAACAACAACAACGTCAACTAAACAACAACAACAACAACAACGTCAAATAAACAACAACCACAACAACAACGTTAAATAAACAACAACAACAACACCAACAATAACACCAACAACAACAACAACGTCAAATAAATAACAAAAACAACAACAACAATGTCAAGTACATTAAAAACGTCAAATAAACAACAACAACAATAATGTCAAATAAACAACAACAACAACAACAACGTCAAATAAACAACAACAACAACAACAACAACAACAACAACAATAACAACGTTAAATAAACAACAACAATAACATCAAATAAACAATAACAACAACAACGTCAAATAAACAACAACAACAACAACACCAACAATAACAACAACAACAACAACGTCA
Organism: Vicia faba; assembly: GCA_948472305.1. Taxonomy (NCBI): domain Eukaryota; kingdom Viridiplantae; phylum Streptophyta; class Magnoliopsida; order Fabales; family Fabaceae; genus Vicia; species Vicia faba. The sequence goes on along the minus strand of OX451735.1, from coordinate 1,388,699,536 downwards.
AATAAATAACAAAAACAACAACAACAATGTCAAGAACATTAATAATGTCAAATAAACAACAACAACAATAATGTCAAATAAACAACAACAACAACGTCAAATAAACAACAACAACAACAACAACAACAACAATAACAACGTCAAATAAACAACAACAATAACATCAAATAAACAATAACAACAACAACGTCAAATAAACAACAACAACAACAACAACATTAACAACAACAACAACAATGTCAAATAAACAAGAACAACAACGTCAAATAAACAACAACAACAACGTCAAATAAACAACAACAAAAACAATAACAACATCAACAACAACAAAAATGTCAAATAAACAACAACAACAACAACAACGTCAAATAAACAACAACAACAACAACGTCAAATAAACAATAACAACAACAACAACGTCAACAAGAACAACGTCAAATAAACAACAACAACAACAACAACAACAATGTCAATAACATTAATAACGTCAAATAAACAACAACAACAACAATGTCAAATAAACAACAACAACAACAACGTCAACAACAACAACGTCAAATAAACAACAACAACAACAACAATAACAACGTCAAATAAACAACAACAATAACGTCAAATAAACAATAACAACAACAAATACAACAACAACAATAACAACAACGTCAAATAACAACAACAACGTCAAATAAACAACAACAACAACAACAACAAATACAACAACAACAAAACCTCAAATAACAACAACAACGTCAAATAAACAACAACAACAACGTCAAATAAACAACAACGTTAAATCAACAACCACAACAATAACAACAACAACAACGTCAAATAAACAACAACAACGTCAAATAAACAACAACAACAACGTCAAATAAACAACAACAAAAACAGCAACAACATCAACAACAATAAAAACGTCAAATAAATAACAACAAGAACAACGTCAACAACAACAACTACATCAAATAAACAACAACAACGTCAAATAATCAATAACAACAACAACAACGTCAACAACAACAACGTCAAATAAACAACAACAACAACGTCAAATAAACGACAACAACAACAACGTCAAATAAACGACAACAACAACAACGTGAAATAAACAACAACGTCAACAACAACAACAACAATGGCAAATAAACAACCACAACAACACCGTCAACAACAACAACAACACCGTCAACAACAACAACACCGTTAAATCAACAACAACAACAACAACGTCAAATAAACAACAACAACAACGTCAAATAAACAACAACAACAACAACGTCAAATAAACAACAACAAAAACAATAACAACATCAACAACAACAAAAACGTCAAATAAACAACAACAACAACGTCAAATAAATAACAACGTTAAATCAACAACAACAACAATAACAACAACAACAACGTCAAATTAACAACAACAACAACGTCAAATAAACAACAACGAAAACAACGTCAAATAAACAACAACAAAAACAACAACAATAAAAACATCAAATAAATAACAACAACAACAACGTCAACAACAACAACTACGTCAAATAAACAACAACAACAACGTCAAATAATCAATAACAACAACAACGTCAACAACAACAACGTCAAATAAACAACAACAACAACAACGTCAAATAAACAACAACAACAACAACGTCAAATAAACAATAACAACAACAACGTCAAATAAACAACAACAACAACGTCAACAACAACAACAACAATGTCAAATAATAAACAACAACAACACCGTCAACAACAACAACAACAACGTCAAATAAACAACAACAACAATACCGTCAAATAAACAACAACAACAACGTCAAATAAACAACAACAACAACGTCAAATAAACAACAACAACAACAACGTCAAATAAACAACAACAACAACAACAACGTCAAATAAACCACAAAAATAACGACAACAACAACGTCAAATAAACAACAACAACAACAACGTCAACTAAACAACAACAACAACAACAACAACGTCAAATAAACAACAACCACAACAACAACGTCAAATAAACAACAACAACAACACCAACAATAACAACAACAACAACAACAACAACGTCAAATAAATAACAAAAACAACAACAACAATGTCAAGTACATTAATAACGTCAAATAAACAACAACAACAATAATGTTAAATAAACAACAACAACAACAACAACAACGTCAAATAAACAACAACAACAACAACAACAACAACAACAATAACAACGTTAAATAAACAACAACAATAACATCAAATAAACAATAACAACAACAACGTCAAATAAACAACAACAACAACACCAACAATAACAACAACAACAACAACGTCAAATAAATAACAAAAACAACAACAACAATGTCAAGAACATTAATAATGTCAAATAAACAACAACAACAATAATGTCAAATAAACAACAACAACAACGTCAAATAAACAACAACAACAACAACAACAACAATAACAACGTCAAATAAACAACAACAATAACGTCAAATAAACAATAACAACAACAACGTCAAATAAACAACAACAACAACAACAACATTAACAACAACAACAACAATGTCAAATAAACAACAACAACAACGTCAAATAAACAACAACAAAAACAATAACAACATCTACAACAACAAAAATGTCAAATAAACAACAACAACAACAACAACGTCAAATAAACAATAACAACAAGAACAACGTCAACAAGAACAACGCTAAATAAACAACAACAACAACAACAACAATGTCAATAACATTAATAACGTCAAATAAACAACAACAACAACAACGTCAAATAAACAACAACAACAACAACGTCAACAACAACAACGTCAAATAAACAACAACACCAAACAAAAACAACGTCAAATAAACAACAACAATAACGTCAAATAAACAATAACAACAACAAATACAACAACAACAATAACAACAACGTCAAATAACAACAACAACGTCAAATAAACAACAACAACAACAACGTCAAATAAACAACAACAACAACAACGTCAAATAAACAACAACAACAACAACGTCAAATAAACAACAACAACAACGTCAACAACAACAACAACAATGTCAAATAATAAACAACAACAACACCGTCAACAACAACAACAACAACGTCAAATAAACAACAACAACAATACCGTCAAATAAACAACAACAACAACGTCAAATAAACAACAACAACAACGTCAAATAAACAACAACAACAACAACGTCAAATAAACAACAACAACAACAACGTCAAATAAACCACAAAAACAACGACAACAACAACGTCAAATAAACAACAACAACAACAACGTCAACTAAACAACAACAACAACAACAACGTCAAATAAACAACAACCACAACAACAACGTTAAATAAACAACAACAACAACACCAACAATAACACCAACAACAACAACAACGTCAAATAAATAACAAAAACAACAACAACAATGTCAAGTACATTAAAAACGTCAAATAAACAACAACAACAATAATGTCAAATAAACAACAACAACAATAACAACGTCAAATAAACAACAACAACAACAACAACAACAACAATAACAACGTTAAATAAACAACAACAATAACATCAAATAAACAATAACAACAACAACGTCAAATAAACAACAACAACAACAACACCAACAATAACAACAACAACAACAACGTCAAATAAATAACAAAAACAACAACAACAATGTCAAGAACATTAATAATGTCAAATAAACAACAACAACAATAATGTCAAATAAACAACAACAACAACGTCAAATAAACAACAACAACAACAACAACAACAACAATAACAACGTCAAATAAACAACAACAATAACATCAAATAAACAATAACAACAACAACGTCAAATAAACAACAACAACAACAACAACATTAACAACAACAACAACAATGTCAAATAAACAAGAACAACAACGTCAAATAAACAACAACAACAACGTCAAATAAACAACAACAAAAACAATAACAACATCAACAACAACAAAAATGTCAAATAAACAACAACAACAACAACAACGTCAAATAAACAACAACAACAACAACGTCAAATAAACAATAACAACAACAACAACGTCAACAAGAACAACGTCAAATAAACAACAACAACAACAACAACAACAATGTCAATAACATTAATAACGTCAAATAAACAACAACAACAACAATGTCAAATAAACAACAACAACAACAACGTCAACAACAACAACGTCAAATAAACAACAACAACAACAACAATAACAACGTCAAATAAACAACAACAATAACGTCAAATAAACAATAACAACAACAAATACAACAACAACAATAACAACAACGTCAAATAACAACAACAACGTCAAATAAACAACAACAACAACAACAACAACAAATACAACAACAACAAAACCTCAAATAACAACAACAACGTCAAATAAACAACAACAACAACGTCAAATAAACAACAACGTTAAATCAACAACCACAACAATAACAACAACAACAACGTCAAATAAACAACAACAACGTCAAATAAACAACAACAACAACGTCAAATAAACAACAACAAAAACAGCAACAACATCAACAACAATAAAAACGTCAAATAAATAACAACAAGAACAACGTCAACAACAACAACTACATCAAATAAACAACAACAACGTCAAATAATCAATAACAACAACAACAACGTCAACAACAACAACGTCAAATAAACAACAACAACAACGTCAAATAAACGACAACAACAACAACGTCAAATAAACGACAACAACAACAACGTGAAATAAACAACAACGTCAACAACAACAACAACAATGGCAAATAAACAACCACAACAACACCGTCAACAACAACAACAACACCGTCAACAACAACAACACCGTTAAATCAACAACAACAACAACAACGTCAAATAAACAACAACAACAACGTCAAATAAACAACAACAACAACAACGTCAAATAAACAACAACAAAAACAATAACAACATCAACAACAACAAAAACGTCAAATAAACAACAACAACAACGTCAAATAAATAACAACGTTAAATCAACAACAACAACAATAACAACAACAACAACGTCAAATTAACAACAACAACAACGTCAAATAAACAACAACGAAAACAACGTCAAATAAACAACAACAAAAACAACAACAATAAAAACATCAAATAAATAACAACAACAACAACGTCAACAACAACAACTACGTCAAATAAACAACAACAACAACGTCAAATAATCAATAACAACAACAACGTCAACAACAACAACGTCAAATAAACAACAACAACAACAACGTCAAATAAACAACAACAACAACAACGTCAAATAAACAATAACAACAACAACGTCAAATAAACAACAACAACAACGTCAACAACAACAACAACAATGTCAAATAATAAACAACAACAACACCGTCAACAACAACAACAACAACGTCAAATAAACAACAACAACAATACCGTCAAATAAACAACAACAACAACGTCAAATAAACAACAACAACAACGTCAAATAAACAACAACAACAACAACGTCAAATAAACAACAACAACAACAACAACGTCAAATAAACCACAAAAATAACGACAACAACAACGTCAAATAAACAACAACAACAACAACGTCAACTAAACAACAACAACAACAACAACAACGTCAAATAAACAACAACCACAACAACAACGTCAAATAAACAACAACAACAACACCAACAATAACAACAACAACAACAACAACAACGTCAAATAAATAACAAAAACAACAACAACAATGTCAAGTACATTAATAACGTCAAATAAACAACAACAACAATAATGTTAAATAAACAACAACAACAACAACAACAACGTCAAATAAACAACAACAACAACAACAACAACAACAACAATAACAACGTTAAATAAACAACAACAATAACATCAAATAAACAATAACAACAACAACGTCAAATAAACAACAACAACAACACCAACAATAACAACAACAACAACAACGTCAAATAAATAACAAAAACAACAACAACAATGTCAAGAACATTAATAATGTCAAATAAACAACAACAACAATAATGTCAAATAAACAACAACAACAACGTCAAATAAACAACAACAACAACAACAACAACAATAACAACGTCAAATAAACAACAACAATAACGTCAAATAAACAATAACAACAACAACGTCAAATAAACAACAACAACAACAACAACATTAACAACAACAACAACAATGTCAAATAAACAACAACAACAACGTCAAATAAACAACAACAACAACAACGTCAAATAAACAACAACAAAAACAATAACAACATCTACAACAACAAAAATGTCAAATAAACAACAACAACAACAACAACGTCAAATAAACAATAACAACAAGAACAACGTCAACAAGAACAACGTCAAATAAACAACAACAACAACAACAACAATGTCAATAACATTAATAACGTCAAATAAACAACAACAACAACAACGTCAAATAAAAAACAACAACAACAACGTCAACAACAACAACGTCAAATAAACAACAACACCAAACAAAAACAACGTCAAATAAACAACAACAATAACGTCAAATAAACAATAACAACAACAAATACAACAACAACAATAACAACAACGTCAAATAACAACAACAACGTCAAATAAACAACAACAACAACAACAAATACAACAACAACAAAACCTCAAATAACAACAACAACGTCAAATAAACAACAACAACAACATCAAATAAACAACAACGTTAAATCAACAACCACAACAATAACAACAACAACAACGTCAAATAAACAACAACAACGTCAAATAAACAACAACAACAACGTCAAATAAACAATAACAAAAACAGCAACAACATCAACAACAATAAAAACGTCAAATAAATAACAACAAGAACAACGTCAACAACAACAACTACGTCAAATAAACAACAAGAACGTCAAATAATCAATAACAACAACAACAACGTCAACAACAACAACGTCAAACAAACAACAACAACAACGTCAAATAAACGACAACAACAACAACGTCAAATAAACGACAACAACAACAACGTGAAATAAACAACAACGTCAACAACAACAAAAACAATGGCAAATAAACAACCACAACAACACCGTCAACAACAACAACAACACCGTCAACAACAACAACAACACCGTTAAATCAACAACAACAACAACAATGTCAAATAAACAACAACAACAACGTCAAATAAACAACAACAACAACGTCAAATAAACAACAACAAAAACAATAACAACATCAACAACAACAAAAACGTCAAATAAACAACAACAACAACGTCAAATAAATAACAACGTTAAATCAACAACAACAACAATATCAACAACAACAACGTCAAATAAACAACAACAACAACGTCAAATAAACAACAACAAAAACAACGTCAAATAAACAACAACAAACACAACAACAACATCAACAACAATAAAAACATCAAATAA
>OX451735.1:1388632038-1388639538 GCA_948472305.1 Vicia faba | reverse complement strand
TAAACAATAACAACAAAAAATACAACAACAACAACAACAACAACGTCAAATAACAACAACAACGTCAAATAAACAACAACAACAACAACAACAAATACAACAACAACAAAACCTCAAATAACAACAACGTCAAATAAACAACAACAACAACTTCAAATAAACAACAACGTTAAATCAACAACAACAACAATAACAACAACAACAACGTCAAATAAACAACAACAACAACGTCAAATAAACAACAACAAAAACAGCAACAACATCAACAACAATAAAAACGTCAAATAAATAACAACAACAACAACAACGTCAACAACAATAACTACGTCAAATAAACAACAACAACAACGTAAAATAATCAATAACAACAACAACAACGTCAAATAAACAACAACAACAACAACGTCAAATAAACAACAACAACAACAACAACAACGCCAAATAAACAACAACAACGTCAACAACAACAACAACAATGTCAAATAAACAACAACAACAACAACAACACCGTCAAATAAACAACAACAACAACGTCAAATAAACAACAACAACAATGTCAAATAAACAACAACAATAACAACAACGTCAACAACAACAACGTCAAATAAACAACAAAAACAACGACAACAACAACGTCAAATAAACAACAACAACAACAACGTCAACTAAACAACAACAACAACAACGTCAAATAAACAACAACCACAACAACAACGTCAAATAAACAACAACAACAACAACAACACCAACAATAACAACAACAACAACAACGTCAAATAAATAACAAAAACAACAACAACAATGTCAAGAACATTAATAACGTCAAATAAACAACAACAACAACAATGTCAAATAAACAACAACAACAACGTCAAATAAACAACAACAACAACAACAACAACAATAACAACGTCAAATAAACAACAACAACAACGTCAAATAAACAACAACATTAAATCAACAACGACAACAATAACAACAACAACAACGTCAAATAAACAACAACGTTAAATCAACAACAACAACAATAACAACAACAACAACAACAACAACAACAACAACGTCAAATAAACAACAACAACGTCATATAAACAACAACAACGTCAAATAAACAACAACAAAAACAACAACAACATCAACAACAATAAAAACGTCAAATAAACAACAACAACGACAACAACAACAACAACATCAACAACAACAACCACCTCAAATAAACAACAACAACAACGTCAAATCAATAATAACAACAACAACAACGTCAACAATAACAATGTCAAATAAACAACAATAAAAACGTCAAATAAACAACAACAACAACAACAACAACGTCAACAACAATAACTACGTCAAATAAACAACAACAACAACATCAAATCAATAATAACAACAACAACAACAACGTCAAATAAACAACAACAACAACAAATAAACAACAACAACAACAACAACAACGTCAAATAAACAACAACAACAACGTCAAATAAACAACAACAACAACGTCAAATAAACAACAACGTCAACAACAACAACAACATTGTCAAATAAACAACAACAACAACACCGTCAACAATAACAACAACAATGTCAAATAAACAACAACAACAATAACACCGTCAAATAAACAACAACAACAACGTCAAATAAACAACATCAACAACAACGTCAAATAACCAACAACAACAACAACGTCAACAACAACAATAACAACGTCAAATAAACAACAAAAACAACGACGACAACAACGTCAAATAAACAACAACAACAACAACAACGTCAACTAAACAACAACAACAACGTCAAATAAACAACAACCACAACAACAACGCCAAATAAACAACAACAACAACACCAACAATAACAACAACAACAACAACGTCAAATAAATAACAAAAACAACAACAACGTCAACTAAACAACAATAAACAACACCAACAATAACAACAACAACAACAACGTCAAATAAATAACAAAAACAACAACAACAATGTCAATAACATTAACAACGTCAAATAAACAACAACAACAACAACGTCAAATAAACAACAACAACAACAACGTCAACAACAACAACGTCAAATAAACAACAACAACAACAACAATAACAACGTCAAATAAACAACAACAATAACGTCAAATAAACAATAACAACAACAACGTCAAATAAACAACAACAACAACAAATACAACAACAACAACAACGTCAAATAACAACAACAACGTCAAATAAACAACAACAACAACAACAACAACGTCAAATAACAACAACAACGTCAAATAAACAACAACAACAACAACAACGTCAAATAAACAACAACGTCAAATCAACAACAACGTCAAATAAACAACAACAACGACAACAACAACGTCAAATAAACAACAACAACAACAGTGTCAATAACATTAATAACGTCAAATAAACAACAACAATAACAACGTCAAATAAACAACAACCACAACAACAATGTCAATAACATTAATAACGTCAAATAAACAATAACAACAACAACAACGTCAAATAAACAACAACAACAACGTCAAATAAACAACAACAACAACGTCAACAACAACAACGTCAAATAAACAACAACAACAACAACAATAACAACGTCAAATAAACAACAACAATAACGTCAAATAAACAATAACAACAAAAAATACAACAACAACAACAACAACAACGTCAAATAACAACAACAACGTCAAATAAACAACAACAACAACAACAACAACAAATACAACAACAACAAAACCTCAAATAACAACAACGTCAAATAAACAACAACAACAACTTCAAATAAACAACAACGTTAAATCAACAACAACAACAATAACAACAACAACAACGTCAAATAAACAACAACAACAACGTCAAATAAACAACAACAAAAACAGCAACAACATCAACAACAATAAAAACGTCAAATAAATAACAACAACAACAACAACGTCAACAACAATAACTACGTCAAATAAACAACAACAACAACGTAAAATAATCAATAACAACAACAACAACGTCAAATAAACAACAACAACAGCAACGTCAAATAAACAACAACAACAACAACAACGTCAAATAAACAACAACAACGTCAACAACAACAACAACAATGTCAAATAAACAACAACAACAACAACAACACCGTCAAATAAACAACAACAACAACGTCAAATAAACAACAACAACAATGTCAAATAAACAACAACAATAACAACAACGTCAACAACAACAACGTCAAATAAACAACAAAAACAACGACAACAACAACGTCAAATAAACAACAACAACAACAACGTCAACTAAACAACAACAACAACAACAACGTCAAATAAACAACAACCACAACAACAACGTCAAATAAACAACAACAACAACAACACCAACAATAACAACAACAACAACAACGTCAAATAAATAACAAAAACAACAACAACAATGTCAAGAACATTAATAACGTCAAATAAACAACAACAACAACAATGTCAAATAAACAACAACAACAACGTCAAATAAACAACAACAACAACAACAACAATAACAACGTCAAATAAACAACAACAACAACGTCAAATAAACAACAACATTAAATCAACAACGACAACAATAACAACAACAACAACGTCAAATAAACAACAACGTTAAATCAACAACAACAACAATAACAACAACAACAACAACAACAACAACAACAACAACGTCAAATAAACAACAACAACGTCATATAAACAACAACAACGTCAAATAAACAACAACAAAAACAACAACAACATCAACAACAATAAAAACGTCAAATAAACAACAACAACGACAACAACAACAACAACATCAACAACAACAACCACCTCAAATAAACAACAACAACAACGTCAAATCAATAATAACAACAACAACAACGTCAACAATAACAATGTCAAATAAACAACAATAAAAACGTCAAATAAACAACAACAACAACAACAACAACGTCAACAACAATAACTACGTCAAATAAACAACAACAACAACATCAAATCAATAATAACAACAACAACAACAACGTCAAATAAACAACAACAACAACGTCAAATAAACAACAACGTCAACAACAACAACAACATTGTCAAATAAACAACAACAACAACACCGTCAACAATAACAACAACAATGTCAAATAAACAACAACAACAATAACACCGTCAAATAAACAACAACAACAACGTCAAATAAACAACATCAACAACAACGTCAAATAACCAACAACAACAACAACGTCAACAACAACAATAACAACTTCAAATAAACAACAAAAACAACGACGACAACAACGTCAAATAAACAACAACAACAACAACAACGTCAACTAAACAACAACAACAACGTCAAATAAACAACAACCACAACAACAACGCCAAATAAACAACAACAACAACACCAACAATAACAACAACAACAACAACGTCAAATAAATAACAAAAACAACAACAACGTCAACTAAACAACAATAAACAACACCAACAATAACAACAACAACAACAACGTCAAATAAATAACAAAAACAACAACAACAATGTCAATAACATTAACAACGTCAAATAAACAACAACAACAACAACGTCAAATAAACAACAACAACAACAACGTCAACAACAACAACGTCAAATAAACAACAACAACAACAACAACAATAACAACGTCAAATAAACAACAACAATAACGTCAAATAAACAATAACAACAACAACGTCAAATAAACAACAACAACAACAAATACAACAACAACAACAACGTCAAATAACAACAACAACGTCAAATAAACAACAACAACAACAACAACAACGTCAAATAACAACAACAACGTCAAATAAACAACAACAACAACAACAACGTCAAATAAACAACAACGTCAAATCAACAACAACGTCAAATAAACAACAACAACGACAACAACAACGTCAAATAAACAACAACAACAACAGTGTCAATAACATTAATAACGTCAAATAAACAACAACAATAACAACGTCAAATAAACAACAACCACAACAACAATGTCAATAACATTAATAACGTCAAATAAACAATAACAACAACAACAACGTCAAATAAACAACAACAACAACGTCAAATAAACAACAACAACAACGTCAACAACAACAACGTCAAATAAACAACAACAACAACAACAATAACAACGTCAAATAAACAACAACAATAACGTCAAATAAACAATAACAACAAAAAATACAACAACAACAACAACAACAACGTCAAATAACAACAACAACGTCAAATAAACAACAACAACAACAACAACAAATACAACAACAACAAAACCTCAAATAACAACAACGTCAAATAAACAACAACAACAACTTCAAATAAACAACAACGTTAAATCAACAACAATAACAATAACAACAACAACAACGTCAAATAAACAACAACAACAACGTCAAATAAACAACAACAAAAACAGCAACAACATCAACAACAATAAAAACGTCAAATAAATAACAACAACAACAACAACGTCAACAACAATAACTACGTCAAATAAACAACAACAACAACGTAAAATAATCAATAACAACAACAACAACGTCAAATAAACAACAACAACAGCAACGTCAAATAAACAACAACAACAACAACAACAACAACGTCAAATAAACAACAACAACGTCAACAACAACAACAACAATGTCAAATAAACAACAATAACAACAACAACACCGTCAAATAAACAACAACAACAACGTCAAATAAACAACAACAACAATGTCAAATAAACAACAACAATAACAACAACGTCAACAACAACAACGTCAAATAAACAACAAAAACAACGACAACAACAACGTCAAATAAACAACAACAACAACAACGTCAACTAAACAACAACAACAACAACGTCAAATAAACAACAACCACAACAACAACGTCAAATAAACAACAACAACAACAACACCAACAATAACAACAACAACAACAACGTCAAATAAATAACAAAAACAACAACAACAATGTCAAGAACATTAATAACGTCAAATAAACAACAACAACAACAATGTCAAATAAACAACAACAACAACGTCAAATAAACAACAACAACAACAACAACAACAATAACAACGTCAAATAAACAACAACAACAACGTCAAATAAACAACAACATTAAATCAACAACGACAACAATAACAACAACAACAACGTCAAATAAACAACAACGTTAAATCAACAACAACAACAATAACAACAACAACAACGTCAAATAAACAACAACAACAACGTCAAATAAACAACAACAAAAACAGCAACAACATCAACAACAATAAAAACGTCAAATAAATAACAACAACAACAACAACAACGTCAACAACAACAACAACGTCAAATAAACAACAACAACAACGTCAAATAATCAATAACAACAACAACAACGTCAACAACAACAACATCAAATAAACAACAACAACAAAAACGTCAAATAAACAACAACAACAACAACGTCAAATAAACAACAACAATGTCAACAACAACAACAACAATGTCAAATAAACAACAACAACAACAACACCGTCAAATAAACAACAACAACAACGTCAAATAAACAACAACAACAATGTCAAATAAACAACAACAACAACAACGTCAACAACAACAACGTCAAATAAACAACAAAAACAAGGACAACAACAACGTCAAATAAACAACAACAACAACGTCAACTAAACAACAACAACAACAACGTCAAATAAACAACAACCACAACAACAACGTCAAATAAACAACAACAACAACAACAATAACAACAACAACAACGTCAAATAAATAACAAAAACAACAACAACAATGTCAAGAACATTAATAACGTCAAATAAACAACAACAACAACAATGTCAAATAAACAACAACAACAACGTCAAATAAACAACAACAACAACAACAACAATAACAATGTCAAATAAACAACAACAATAACGTCAAATAAACAATAACAACAACAACGTCAAATAAACAACAACAACAACAAATACAACAACAACAACAACGTCAAATAACAACAACAACGTCAAATAAACAACAACAACAACAACAACAACAACAACAACAAATACAACAACAACAACAATAACAACGTCAAATAACAATAACAACGTCAAATAAACAACAACAACAACGTCAAATAAACAACAACGTCAAATCAACAACAATAACAATAACAACAACAACAACAACAAATACAACAACAACAACAACGTCAAATAACAACAACAACGTCAAATAAACAACAACAACATCGTCAAATAAACAACAACGTCAAATCAACAACAACAACAATAACAACAACAAGAACAACAACGTCAAATAAACAACAACAACAACGTCAAATAAACAACAACAACAACGTCAAATAAACAACAACAAAAACAATAACAACATCAACAACAACAAAAACGTCAAATAAACAACAACAACAACGTCAAATAAATAACAACGTTAAATCAACAACAACAA
>OX451735.1:1388589538-1388592038 GCA_948472305.1 Vicia faba | reverse complement strand
AACAAAAAATACAACAACAACAACAACAACAACAACGTCAAATAACAACAACAACGTCAAATAAACAACAACAACAACAACAACAACAAATACAACAACAACAAAACCTCAAATAACAACAACGTCAAATAAACAACAACTTCAAATAAACAACAACGTTAAATCAACAACAACAACAATAACAACAACAACAACGTCAAATAAACAACAACAACAACGTCAAATAAACAACAACAAAAACAGCAACAACATCAACAACAATAAAAACGTCAAATAAATAACAACAACAACAACAACGTCAACAACAATAACTACGTCAAATAAACAACAACAACAACGTAAAATAATCAATAACAACAACAACAACGTCAAATAAACAACAACAACAACAACGTCAAATAAACAACAACAACAACAACAACAACGTCAAATAAACAACAACAACGTCAACAACAACAACAACAATGTCAAATAAACAACAACAACAACAACAACACCGTCAAATAAACAACAACAACAACGTCAAATAAACAACAACAACAATGTCAAATAAACAACAACAACAACAACAACGTCAACAACAACAACGTCAAATAAACAACAAAAACAACGACAACAACAACGTCAAATAAACAACAACAACAACAACGTCAACTAAACAACAACAACAACAACGTCAAATAAACAACAACCACAACAACAACGTCAAATAAACAACAACAACAACAACAACACCAACAATAACAACAACAACAACAACGTCAAATAAATAACAAAAACAACAACAACAATGTCAAGAACATTAATAACGTCAAATAAACAACAACAACAACAATGTCAAATAAACAACAACAACAACGTCAAATAAACAACAACAACAACAACAACAACAACAATAACAACGTCAAATAAACAACAACAACAACGTCAAATAAACAACAACATTAAATCAACAACGACAACAATAACAACAACAACAACGTCAAATAAACAACAACGTTAAATCAACAACAACAACAATAACAACAACAACAACGTCAAATAAACAACAACAACAACGTCAAATAAACAACAACAAAAACAGCAACAACATCAACAACAATAAAAACGTCAAATAAATAACAACAACAACAACAACAACGTCAACAACAACAACAACGTCAAATAAACAACAACAACAAAGTCAAATAATCAATAACAACAACAACAACGTCAACAACAACAACATCAAATAAACAACAACAACAAAAACGTCAAATAAACAACAACAACAACAACAACGTCAAATAAACAACAACAATGTCAACAACAACAACAACAATGTCAAATAAACAACAACAACAACAACAACAACACCGTCAAATAAACAACAACAACAACGTCAAATAAACAACAACAACAATGTCGAATAAACAACAACAACAACAACGTCAATAACAACAACGTCAAATAAACAACAAAAACAAGGACAACAACAACGTCAAATAAACAACAACAACAACAACGTCAACTAAACAACAACAACAACAACAACGTCAAATAAACAACAACCACAACAACAACGTCAAATAAACAACAACAACAACAACAATAACAACAACAACAACGTCAAATAAATAACAAAAACAACAACAACAATGTCAAGAACATTAATAACGTCAAATAAACAACAACAACAACAATGTCAAATAAACAACAACAACAACGTCAAATAAACAACAACAACAACAACAACAATAACAATGTCAAATAAACAACAACAATAACGTCAAATAAACAATAACAACAACAACGTCAAATAAACAACAACAACAACAAATACAACAACAACAACAACGTCAAATAACAACAACAACGTCAAATAAACAACAACAACAACTACAACAACATCAACAAATACAACAACAACAACAATAACAACGTCAAATAACAATAACAACGTCAAATAAACAACAACAACAACGTCAAATAAACAACAATGTCAAATCAACAACAACAACAATAACAACAACAACAACAACAACAAATACAACAACAACAACAACAACGTCAAATAACAACAACAACGTCAAATAAACAACAACAACATCGTCAAATAAACAACAACGTCAAATCAACAACAACAACAATAACAACAACAAGAACAACAACGTCAAATAAACAACAACAACAACGTCAAATAAACAACAACAACAACGTCAAATAAACAACAACAAAAACAATAACAACATCAACAACAACAAAAACGTCAAATAAACAACAACAACAACGTCAAATAAATAACAACGTTAAATCAACAACAACAACAATAACAACAACAACAACGTCAAATAAACAACAACAACAACGTCAAATAAACAACAACAACAACGTCAAATAAACAACAACAACAACGTCAAATAAACAACAACAACAACGTCAAATAAACAACAACAAAAACAGCAACAACATCAACAACAATAAAAACATCAAATAAATAACAACAACAACAACGTCAACA
>OX451735.1:1388567038-1388569538 GCA_948472305.1 Vicia faba | reverse complement strand
ATAACAACAACAACAACAACAACGTCAAATAAATAACAAAAACAACAACAACAATGTCAAGAACATTAATAACGTCAAATAAACAACAACAACAATAATGTCAAATTAACAACAACAACAACGTCAAATAAACAACAACAACAACAACAACAATAACAACGTTAAATAAACAACAACAATAACGTCAAATAAACAATAACAACAACAACGTCAAATAAACAACAACAACAACACCAACAATAACAACAACAACGTCAAATAAATAACAAAAACAACAACAACAATGTCAAGAACATTAATAACGTCAAATAAACAACAACAACAATAATGTCAAATAAACAACAACAACAACAACAACGTCAAATAAACAACAACAACAACAACAACAACAATAACAACGTCAAATAAACAACAACAATAACGTCAAATAAACAATAACAACAACAACGTCAAATAAACAACAACAACAACAACAACATTAACAACAACAACAACAACAATGTCAAATAAACAACAACAACAACGTCAAATAAACAACAACAACAACGTCAAATAAACAACAACAAAAACAATAACAACATCAACAACAACAAAAACGTCAAATAAACAACAACAACAACAACAACAACGTCAAATAAACAACAACAACAACAACGTCAAATAAACAATAACAACAACAACAACGTCAACAAGAACAACGTCAAATAAACAACAACAACAACAATAACAACGTCAAATAAACAACAACAATAACGTCAAATAAACAATAAAAACAACAAATACAACAACAACAATAACAACAACGTCAAATAACAACAACAACGTCAAATAAACAACAACAACAACAACAACAAATACAACAACAACAAAACCTCAAATAACAACAACAACGTCAAATAAACAACAACAACAACGTCAAATAAACAACAACGTTAAATCAACAACAACAACAACGTCAAATAAACAACAACAACGTCAAATAAACAACAACAACAACGTCAAATAAACAACAACAAAAACAGCAACAACATCAACAACAATAAAAACGTCAAATAAATAACAACAACAACAACAATGTCAACAACAACAACTACGTCAAATAAACAACAACAACGTCAAATAATCAATAACAACAACAACAACGTCAACAACAACAACGTCAAATAAACAACAACAACAACGTCAAATAAACGACAACAACAACAACGTGAAATAAACAACAACGTCAACAACAACAACAACAACAATGGCAAATAAACAACAACAACAACACCGTCAACAACAACAACAACACCGTCAACAACAACAACAACACCGTTAAATAAACAACAACAACAACGTCAAATAAACAACAACAACAACGTCAAATAAACAACAACAACAACAACAACGTCAACAACAACAACGTCAAATAAACAACAAAAACAACGACAACAACAACGTCAAATAAACAACAACGTCAAATCAACAACAACAACAATAACAACAACAACAACAACAACGTCAAATAAACAACAACAACGTCATATAAACAACAACAACAACGTCAAATAAACAACAACAAAAACAACAACAACATCAACAACAATAAAAACGTCAAATAAACAACAACAACAACAACAACAACAACAATAACGTCAACAACAACAACCACCTCAAATAAACAACAACAACAACGTCAAATCAATAATAACAACAACAACAACGTCAACAACAACAACGTCAAATAAACAACAATAAAAACGTCAAATAAACAACAACAACAATAGCAACAACAACAACGTCAACAACAATAACTACATCAAATAAACAACAACAACAACAACAACATCAAATCAATAATAACAACAACAACAACGTCAACAACAACAACGTCAAATAAACAACAACAACAACAAATAAACAACAACAACAACAACGTCAAATAAACAACAACAACAACGTCAAATAAACAACAACGTCAACAACAACAACAACATTGTCAAATAAACAACAACAACAACAACACCGTCAACAACAACAACAACAACGTCAAATAAACAACAACAACAATAACACCGTCAAATAAACAACAACAACAACGTCAAATAAACAACAACAACAACAACGTCAAATAAACAACAACAACAACAACAACAACGTCAACAACAACAACAACAACGTCAAATAAACAACAAAAACAATGACAACAACAACGTCAAATAAACAACAACAACAACAACGTCAACTAAACAACAACAACAACGTCAAATAAATAACAACCACAACAACAACGCCAAATAAACAACAACAACAACACCAACAATAACAACAACAACAACAACGTCAAATAAATAACAAAAACAACAACAACGTCAACTAAACAACAATAAACAACACCAACAATAACAACAACAACAACAACAACAACAACAACGTCAAATAAATAACAAAAACAACAACAACAATGTCAATAACATTAACAACGTCAAATAAACAACAACAACAACAACGTCAAATA